>WOXC01006407.1:0-499872 GCA_011680675.1 Gymnobelideus leadbeateri | reverse complement strand
GGGATACCCTAAGCTATTCTGATGAAGCAAAACCAACTCATGTAGCGGAAGACCAGCCTTTCCCCACCCTCTTCAGAAAGAGCTCTGGGAACCTCTCCCAGCAGCAACTTCCTCTTAGCAGGTCCAACAGCTGTTTGCTACACTGGTTGTTTGGGCTATAACAGTAAGCTGTGCCCATAAGGGAATCATTTGTCCACAGCTGAGCTAAACATTTCTAATTTTTGTTCAAAGAAAAAGAAAGCTTTGGAGAACATTGATGTAGAGGTCTTCCCATCCACTTCCTGCTACAGGGAGAAATTCCCTTTTTCTAGCTAGGTCTGATCATACAAAAAAGAGCTGCCCCACCTTAAACCAGGCAGTTCTCAGGAATCCAGTACCTACCCTGCCTCAAGCCTAGGGATGCCTCCTGCCCTCCCAAGGGCCAATACAGTTGTTATTTAGCTCTGTTGAATCCCCTTTTCTCCTCCTACCTCTTCATCTATCTAGTGGTGAGACATGAGATGGAAAGTGGGGGAAAAAGCAAGCCAGCCACTCTGAGCTCACTCCATTGCAACATGAAAGTGGAAAAGGTCACAGAAGCTTTGTGCCAGGGAGTTTTATGACCTGGGCAACTGCTCACATGCAGAATCCAATTTAATTCAACCAACATTTATTAAGCTCTAACTCATGCCAAGCACTTAGGTACTAAGGACACAAACTCAAAAATGGATGCCCCTGTTCTCATGAAGCTTACATTTTATTATAGAGACAACACATAAGCAAAAAATTAAATATGAAGGGGCGGCTAGGTAGCTCAGTGAATAGAGTACCAGCCCTGGAGTCAGGAGGACCTGAGTTCAAATCCAGCCTCAGACACTTAACACTAGCCGTGTGACCTTGGGCAAGTCATTTAACCCTGATTGCCCTGCCTTCCCCCCTCCAAAAAAAAAAAAGCAAAAAAAATTTAAATATGAAAGAGATACAAAATAATTTCATAGGGATAGGAACCCAGTTATCTGGAGGAGGGGGAAGAGTAGGATAAGCTTCTTGTGGTGAGGAGGCAGCTGAACTGAGCTTTAAAGGAAACCAGGGATGCTTTGAGGTGGAGTGAGACTGGAGTATGTTCCATGCATGGGGCAATCTGTGCCAAGGCCTGGGGTCAAGAAAGGGAATGTCACGTACAGAGAACTGCAAGCAGGTCATGTCCAATGGAACATAGATCATAATGTGCAAACATTCTGGAAAGGGCATTAGCAGGAACCGGGGTCACACCATCAAATTGTTTCACTATCACAACTCACCGATAAAGTTTCTGCCGAGTTTCTAGTTCTTTGCGCCTGTGCTGCTTGAGGATGTGTATTTGGTCATCCCGAGCCAGCTTTGCTATGAAAGAATGAAGACAAGTGTAGATACAATCAGAGAGAATCACCTAACATATAGGAAGGAATGGAGGTCCTGTGGTTTCAGGTCCTGTTCTAAGAATTCCTGGCAAGCCCAGGTATCCATCCAGGGCTGGGCCATCTTCAAATTGAGCCTCTTCAGTCCTGAATTCTGACATCACTAGCTAAAGGAGATCAAGAGAAGCATGGCCATGGCAGGGCATCTTACTAAGAGAAGGGAGCTCTCCTAGCCTGGAGTCTTGCATTTTATATAAAAGAAGAGGGTTTCAAGCAAGAAAAGCAAGTCCTAAAGTCAGTTTATGTTAGACAATGAGGTGAGGCTTTCCATAAGCCCTTCTAGTCCCAAGCTAAGAAGTCAGAAGAGTACTTAGGTTTGTGTCCAAAAGCACAAATATTAAATTATTGAGCCTAAAAGCTGTGTACATGGTTAAGATTTACAAATATTAAATTATTGAGCCTAAAAGCTGTGTACATGGTTAAGATTTACCCCCACTTACCTGGCATCCTTCAAATTCAATTAGGTAGATTTCTCTCTGGGTCTCAGATATTCAAAGGATCATAGGCTTAGAGCTGGAATGGTCCTTAGAGACCATCTGGTGAAAATCCCTTATTTTTACAGGTGAGGAAACTAAGGCCCAGAGAGGGACACTCATGATGTAGAGTCTTGGAGGCTCAGTTAGGTATCAACCCACTCCCAGCCACCCATCAGTCTAATAAAAGGGGTTTTGATGATCTTGAACTATACTAACCTACAGAAGAGCAAGAGCTGCTTTCTTAGCCCAGATCTAAAGTAGAAATGTTTGCAGGGCACTGAGCTAATAACCAATGGACTCACCCAAAGGACCCTAGAGTCAGAGGACCTCAATTCAAATGCTTGCACTAGTATTGAGTATTTGTGTGTCTTTGAGCTAGTCCTTTAACTCCTCACCTCCAAAATGGTGGTGCTGGACAAGATGATCCCTATGATCCCTTCCTTCCTATGATCTCAGTTCTCTTGTAGGCATAGCATCCCTCAGGACATACTTACATTGCAATCTAGCCCATAAAAGAAGTCTTCTAGTACTCACCTCTCCCATCTCGGAGGACAATTTCGCACTCTCCAGTGAACCAGCGGTAGCAGGGGAATTCAATGTATTCTCCATAGGGAGTCTTCAAAGTGATATACTTAAGATACCAGTCATCATGGAGCCAATACTTTCGTTTTTCGATTTTGATCAGAAGGATCTCTCCAAGTTCTTCATCCACAGTCACATCGTAAGAATCTACCTGTACAGAATAAAAGGCAACTTACAATCTAATAAACATATTCAAGTTTCTAACAGATCTATGTCAACTAATACTAAGTAATCATTTGAAATTGTCTTGCTTTGTAGGAGAACAAATGAAAGATTAATTGTGTATTTGTAGACTCCACTCTCTCCCCTCTCCCTATGGTTATTCAATTCCCTTGCCAAGATACATACATACATGCATACATACATGTATATGTATGTATATACACATATGTACATGTGTATATATACATACATATATGTGTATATATATGTATGTGTGTGTGTATATATATATATATATATATATATATATATATATATATATAAACTTTTTTATCCTTTATTTGGTAAACTGATGGAATGAATAGAGCACCAGCCCTGGAATCAGGAGGACCTGAGTTCAAATGTGGCCTCAGACACTTAACACAAAACTAGTCATGTGACCTTGGGCAAATCACTTAACCCCAACTGCCCCGCCTTCCCCCCTCCAAAAAAGCAAAAAAAAAAGAAAAAGTATCTGACTTCTGGCAAAATAATGGAGTAAGGACATAAAAGAGCTTGGAACTCCAAACACCTTTCTTTAAAAAAGCAGCAATAGATTGCCAGAGAAAGTTTGCAGAAAAGGAAAAAAAAAAACCTAGCAATGAATAAATGTTACAGATTAAACAAATTGAAGGGGAGACAGCAAGTGAATGAAAAGATTAATTTAACACCGACAATGTCCACCATCAATGCAGCTGAAACAATCCCAGGATCTAATTGTGGATAATCATTGTGCTAAATTAAATAAGGGTAGAACTGAAAAAGTAAAAAAAAAAATGGAGGGAGGGAGCACACAACAAGAGGATGATAATACTTAAACAATTTGGAATTATCCATGAATAGCATAAAAATGTGGGTGAGAAATAGAACTATTCTATTGGAAGTCAAAATAATATAGGTAGCAGAACAATCACCAAAAAAAAAAAATAAGCTAAAAAACCAACACAATTCAAAATTACCCAATAACCTTCAAACAAAGGTAAAAGAACTAGAGGAGCCTCAGAGAAATAAACTAAGAGATAATAACATTTCTTAAAAGGATGAAAAAAGAAGAATCTGATATGACTTCAGAAAATCATACAAGAAAATTTCTCAGAATTATTAAAATTAAGAGCCATATTGAAGATTTATGGAATACACTAGATGGCAAAAAAGGATAAATTCAGATTCAACTCACCCAGATATGCTATCATCAGATTCCAAAATTATACTGATGGAGAAATTATTTTAAAATGAACCAAGGGGGAAAATCATATATATATATATATATATATATATGTATATATATATATATGTATATATATATATATATATATATATATATCCTATCTCAATTACTCAAGATTTTTCACCCAAGATGAGGAATAATAGGAAGAGTTGGTATATCATATGTCATAAGTCTAGAGAAATTACACTTCATCCTAAAATTATCTCCTCAGCTAGATTAGGTATATGTTTTCAAGTAATTTAATATCATTAATATTGATATTAATAAATGATTGTTTGATAATGATGATACCAATGATCATTTAATAATGCACATAAGAATTTCAACTATTCCTAGAGAATCAGCCAAGGTTGTATAAGATCTTTGATACTACAAACAGGTATGAAGAACTTCAACAAGGATAACTCTGATTTAATTTGAAAGCTGTTCATAACTAAGCTTTGGCTCAATGTAATTTCTGTATTACTAAAACAGTAGTAGACTTGTTTGAATCATCAGTTTTCTCAAAGTAACCACCTTAGGGGGAAAAGGCAACAAGATATTAAGAGTGTTTATATAATATACCTACTATAGTAACCTACAAAAGAAACAATAGCTTTGGTTTTATTAACATAGGCTTCAATGTAAATACCATTGATGGGAAACAAAGTAGGAACTGAACTGTATCATTTGGGAACTAAAGTATATAAATTGGCTTTGAGAAGAAATGATAAATAAATATTTAAGATCTATGTAGTGGGGGGAGGGAGTTGGGCATTATTCAATTAAAAATGGATCACAATTTGGTGAAAAATACAAAGAGATACCCAGCATATTATACCACAATAAATTCCAAATGGATTAATGATCCAGTGTTTTAAATCATTAAAACAATGTTGAAGGGAATGGAATCATATTTTTCACACCTATAGAGGAAAGAAAAGCCCCTCATAATTTAAGAAAAATTATAAATGATAAATGAAATACTTGAAATGATTGTATAAGAAAACAAAAGGTTCTGCACAACCAAAAAAGCAAGGTATCCAGAATGAGGAGGAAAGAAAGCCTGAGGAGGAAAATCTGCAATAAACAGATAGAAGTCTAACATCTAAAATCTATAAATAATTGGCACAAATTTGTAAGAATATGGGAAATTCTGCAAAATGACTGCTCAAAGAACATGAAGAGGGAGCTCAGTCCAATGACAGACAGACACATTAAACACTTAATAACTGAAAAGCACTTGGGATATAAAGTTAAATACTCCTTGTCTTCAAGAAGCTTTTAGTCTGCTGGGGGTGGGGGTGGGTACAACACAGGCATATGTGTATATATGTACATACACATATACACATGTATATATGTGCATGCATTCACACACATACAAAGTCTGCACAAAGAATACATAACCCTTTAAAAAGGAAACCTGAGGAAACAAGGAAAGGGTGTCACTGGGTTGTAAAGAAGTTAGGGATCTTGTGAGGAGGAAATAGATTCCAGACATGTGGCAAAGACAAGGGGACAAGTGATGAAATGTGACTGATGGGGGAAATTCAATTCAATATGATTCAATTCCATTTCCTCTCCATTCAGTTCTATCATTTCAATTCACTCTCCCTTTTCCATCAACTTTACTACATTGAACACCATGCCACCCCCAGGATAAGGGGTGATCACCTGAAATCTTCTTACCATGCAGACTGACTCAGTTATTGGTCCTCAGCACCATCTCAGCTCCCTCAGTTGCCTTTCCCCTCTGGAGTGCAGAGTGAAAGTTCTCCCACAGAGGGCTCAGAACTTTGCAGGTATTGTGCAAAATCTGAATGTAATCTGATTTGATTTGTAAACTTTTGAAATATCTCTCTAGTCCCTTGTCTTACGGTTTACACAAAGGGCAAACACTTCTAGCATTCTGATCAACCATCATGCCATGAAGGTAGAAAAGAGGAAACTGTCTTTCTGTATACCACGGATCTTGTGTGGTCCTTACTTAAGCAATTTTTCTAAGGACTGAGGAACTGAGCCCTTTCTTTGGGTGTAGAAGACATCCCACTGGTTTCAAATATGTCTCTCTGAGGAAGATATAGTCAATAAAGATTAAGTGCCTGCTATGTGCCAGGGACTGTGTTAAGTACCAGAAAAAACAATCACATTACAGATGATTCTCAAAGGAGCAGAGTGGTGCAAATTAAACGAGGCAGTCCAATTCCCATGACATCATTCTTTATGTTTATTGGTTTCTTGATTTTTACATTCCAGTTTGTCCCAATCCATTACAGATGCTTTGGGACCTAGAAGAGGCACAATGACCAGTGATAAGTGCACTCATTGGCTAATGGACCTTTTAAAAGGTATAGATGGTGCTCTTTTGACTATAACTCTCAAGATATATCATGTGACTCTAATAAAGGGCTGGGGAAGAATGAGCCCTTCTTTACCCAGTATCATGGCAATTCTACCACCACTTCCCATGTGACATGCACTCAACTAAGAAAGCTTGGGGGATGTCTGCATGCCTTTGCCTCTTTAATGTTTGTTTTTTCCTGATCTTAGGCAAAACAAGTATCCCAGGATGGCTGTCCAGGACTGGAGGCCTTGTGAGCTCCAAAGGACAGCAGGGGAAACCTCTACCTCAGAGAGAAGTCTGACCCATTTGACCAGCAGACATGTACCAGGAGTTGTTTGGACACTGTCCAGCCAAGATGAAATCAAAATGTCTAGCAATTCTTCAAGCTGCTTTATATTCTGATGAAGCCCAAGTGTCATGATCCTAGCATACTATATAAGTAGTTCTAAGTTGTTACTGATCCCTGTTCTGTTAATGGATGCTTGTGACTTCTTAAAAAAATTAGTGTTCTTTGTGTGTTTAATATGAATTACCTGTTGCCTAACCAATTAATATTATACATTGAGAACTTTTCTTTTGCTTCTTCCCTTTAGAGGCCTATTAGCTTTGTGAGCCATAATCTAACTTACTATTATTAAAATTATCCCTAGGGAGTTGAGGAAGGGGAGAACTCAACAAACAAATAAGTATGAGAAAAAGGAAGCCCCCTTTCACCAGAGGCAGGCTCTCCAGGACTGAACCTAATCCAAACCAGGAACAGGGCACAGAAGGCTGAATACCCTAGCTCCTATGGACTCTGTTGAGTAGCTTCTCAAGGATAATCTTCATATGATAAAAACATACCCATTTGAAAACATGAGCTAATACAATGAACAGTGGAGAAACCTCATCAAGTTAGAGTACAGACAGAGAGAGAAGAGGGCCCAGGACAGAAGTCATCTATGCTTGGGGAAAGAGAAACATTAGCCAGCAAGGAGACTGAGAAAGAGCCATTATGTGGGTAGAAGGAGAACTAATAGAGAAATCAATGGAGGAGGAAAAGGAGGAAAGTATCCCTGATGGAGGAGGTGGTCAGTCATGCACAGAAAGGTCAAGTGGACTGAAAAAAGGCCAATGATCTAGCAACAGAGAGATCACAGCTGGCTTTGGAGAGAACAGTTAGAAAATGTGTTGGTTTTGTTTCATTTTGTTAAAAATGAGCATTCCAATATTGTTCACAGGTCAATGACAAGTAAGATCTCAACAAGACTGAACTTTATTCTGACACTGTTAAGGATCAGAAAGTCCAGAAAGGGGGGCGGCTAGGTGGCGCAGTGAGTAGAGCGCTGGCCCTGGAGTCAGAAGGACCTGAGTTCGGATCCGGCCTCAGACACTTAACACACACAAACAAAATCCTAGCCGTGTGACCTTGGGCAAGTTACTTAACCCCAATTGCCCTCCAAAAAAAAGCAAAAAAAAAAAAAAAAAAGAAAGTCCAGAAAGCCCTGAAACTACAGGAAAGTGAAAGGTACCAAGGAAAGTGGGAGAGGAGGAATTGAGGAAGAGGGAAGAGAAGGAGGAGGGAGAGGGAGGAGAGGAGGACAAATAGAGGAAAAGGAAGGTGGAAAAGAACAGTAACAACAACAACAGGAGGAGGAAGAAAGAAAGAAGCAGAGGAAGGACATGAGTAGAAATAGAAGAAGAAAAAGAGGAGAAAAATAGTGAGAGCACAGTATGGGCTCAGGTCATGAAGAATATGACAGAGAAGAAAGATAAAGCTAGGGGAGGGAGACCAGAACTGTGGACATTTGGCTGGAGTAAAGCCAGGTATAACCCCTGGTTATAATCAGGGGCATGATGAAAAACCAGCTATATATTTAAGCTTTGAAGAAGAAAGATGAGGATAAAAACTGAAGACCTGGGAGAGGGATGGGGGGAAGGCAGCTCTATTTTCCTATGAGAGTTACTCCCTTTCAAACTGTTTCCCTTCAAGTATACATTTTACAGGGAAACTGAGGCACAAAGAGGTTGACTTGCTGAGAGTCATACAGTTAATAAATGAATGAGGCAGGATTCAATTCTGCTCTTTCAGACTCTAACCACTAGAACTCTAGCCACTCTGACACCTCATGGCCTCTGGGGAAAAAGCCAACCGCAGAGGTAGCAGGGTATAATCCATAGAGGCAGACTGCCTTGGAACCACGTGGGGTTTAAGCCCTGCCTTGAATATATACTGAGTGACCAAGGACAAGCCACTTAGGTGCTCAGTACCCTGAACACTCTTTAAGGTTATAAATTGGAAAGGCAGAATGGTGTAATGGATGGAGGGGTTAGATTTGGATTAAGAACCTGGGTCTAAATCCTGCCTCTTAGTAGCTGTGTGACCTTGGGTAAGTCACTTAACATCTTAGCCTCTGTTTCTTTATCTATAAAAAGAAAAAGCTGTACAAGATGGCTTTTATGGTCCCTAGTATTCTTATTGAAGAGTCAAAAATCAGTATCAGCAGAGGAAGCCTTAGTACTTCCCCTCACTGCCAAAATCCCAGTGCCAGACTAAAAGAACCAGGGAGCAAGGAATGATCATTCCTAGAGTCCAGCGAGTCTGTGCCCAAAGGTAGATCAGTGTTGGCAGGTCTGAACACAACCACAACAAACTCCTCCACCAAGGGAAAAAGTTGCTCTCTTGTTCACAGCAAGCATTTCTTGAAGTTTTCTCTTTCACCACCACTGAGAAGAAAAGTCAGAATGTGCCAGAGTTCCTTCCAAAAGAGGAACTACCCTCTGGGACTGTGCAAGAGAAAACGTGAAAGTCTTTTGCATCAACAGGAACTTTCTCAAAAAGCTAAAAGGAAAAAAACCCCAACCCCTCACAAATGAGCCCTTCAACAATGGCAGCTTAGTCTCCCCCGCTGGTTTGCATGTCTCTGAGACCTCAAGTGATTCCAAGCCTTTCTCTACCTTCAGCTTCTGTCTGTGAAAATGGAGTGTTGGTTATGCAAATCTCATACAAAATCTGCTAGAGGAAGTCTCATTAGCCCTATTTATTCACCAATAACATTTCCATGGTTCCATGGAAAGAGGGATATGAACAAGGGAGGAAAGATGAAGAAGGGGAAAGTAGGTCAGTAGGAAGGCACCTGCATTTGGTTCATAAAAGACACCAATCTTTTTCCAACAGGCATCACCATCATCAAAATTATTCACCTTGTGAAAATGCATGGGAGGTAGCATGGAGGCGGGATGGGGGTCTGGATCTGGAGTTGGAGGACTTGGGGACCAATCCTCCTTGCTATCTGCTGTTACCTTAGTCAATTTAGTTTCATGGAACGTTAAGTTCCTCAGTCTGGAAAAGGAGGGGAATGGGGTCAGATGACCTCTAAGGAGCCCATGATATCATGGTCCCCTTCCTGTGTGCCAACCATTGCAGAGGACCACAGGAGCACGGAATTATGGCTTCCTCAGAGGCCATGGAGGAAATGGAAGCCCAGAGAGATCACATGACTTGTTCCAAGTCACTCAGGGGGTGAATATCAGTCAGGAAAATAGATACTGAAAAGAGATGTTAGGAAAGAGAAGAGGAACAAGGCTTAACCCTCAGCTCTGCTCCTTGTGTCTGTGACTTCTGGGAAAGTCTCTTCTCTACCTTCTCTACCTGTGGGCCTCAGTTTCCTCATCTGTAAAGTAAGGGACTAAATGGACTCTACAAGAACCCATGATTGCTAAATCTAAGATCCTATTAATGTGATTATATGAGTTGCCAAATTTGGCTGAGTCTACTCCATCACCCATTTTCTGTCTGTCCCATTTTCTGCACTCATACCATACTCACCCTTGTCCAGCCCTCATCCTGTCTTGCTTAGAATATTGTGATAGCTTCCCAGTTTGTCTCCTTGCAGTCTCTCCCTTCTCCAAACCATCCCCAACACAGCCACAATCTTGATATTCTTGGAGCTCAAAATCTATATTGCTCCTCAACTCAAGAAGCTTCTTCGGATCCCCATTGCCTTGAGGTTAAAATATAAACTGCTCTCTTTGGCATTTAATATCCTTCACAACCTGGGGTCAGCTGATTACAAATTACTGCACCCTCATACACTATATCCTCCAGCCAAAGAACTATTATCTGGACTAATCCTTCCATCTCCCATCTTTGCTTCCTACTTTTGAGCAGGCTATTTATAGTTCCCAGAAAACTGAGCTCCCTTCAAGGCCCCGCTGAAGTGCAAAGGGGACTTTCCTGATTTCTCTAGCTTTTAGTTCACCACCTGGCTTTCCTTCTCCCCCAACACACCCTCCCCCTTTGGGTATTTTTAAAGTATAGCCTATATATTTAATTGAACATATGGCAGCTAGGTGGCTTGGTGGATACAGTGACTGGCCTGGAGTCAAGAAGACCTGAATTTATCTGTGGCCTCAGACATTCACTAGCCATGTGACCCTGGACAAGTCACTTAACTTCTGTCTGCTTCAGTTCCCTCCTTTGTAAAATGGGAATAATTATAGCCCCTAGATCCAAGGGTTGTTGTGATGATCAAATGAGGTCTTTGTAAAGGGCTTCAAAAACCTTAAAGTGCTATATAAATGCATCTTCATCCTCGTCCTCCTCCTCTAGGCTGCAAGCTCCCTAAGAGAAGTGACTGCTTCATGTTTATCCTTGTATTCTTAGCACCCAAGATAGAACACAGTGGGTGCTTAATAAAATATCATTGATTGACTAATTGATTAGAAAGGACACTGGGTTTGGAGGCAGAGGATCTGAATTTAAACACAGGAGCTGCCACTTATTACCTGTATGACTTCAGGTTAGTCTCTCTCTAGGTCTTATTGTCTTCATCTGTAAAGTGAGGAAGACTGAAGTAGATGGCCATGGAGGGAACTCCCAAATCTGAATCTCTGCCCCTATATGCTTGTCACCTAAACTGAATGATATAATTGTATGCACTAGCAGACATGGTTGGGGTGGGAGTTGGTTTAGCTCAGCTTTTTTCTCTTTTTTAATTTCTGTTATAAAAGATGGTTCTATTATGAAGGGCAGGGAGGAAGGGAGTGATACAGTTAGAAATGAAGGTGTTGTCAAAAATAAAAGGCATCAATACAAAAATAAATAAAATGGATCATTTTAAAGGTTTGATCTCATACTACCCAGAAACTTCACTAGCACCCCATTCTTGGAGTCTGTCATGAGAGCCTGCTGTGAAATGGAGTCCCTTTGGCATACCAATACTTCACCCTACTCTCAGATGAGCCCAAGAAGTAGAGGAGAAACGATATTCAATCTCTGTCAGTACTACACAGGGCTCCAATGATGTTCTGGGCATTTAATTTAGAATCAAACTTCTAAAGCTTTATCCAGACAAGAAAATACCTCAAAGTAATTCTATCTACCTAGCACAATGATGGGCAGCCAGGGGGTTCAGTGGATAGAGCACTGGACTTGGACTCAGGAAGACTCATTCATCATCATGAGTTCAAATCCCTCCTCAGACACTTATTAGCTGTGTGACTGTGGGCAAATCATTTAACCCCGTTGTTTGCCTCAGTTTCCTCATCTGTAAAATGAGCTAGAGAAAGAAATGGCAAACCACTCCAGTATCTCTACCAAGAAAACACCAAATGGTGTCACAAAGAGTCAGAAATGACTGAACAATAGCAACAACAGCACAATGAAGAATGGAGATTTTAGTGGGTTATTTTAGGCTAAGATGGACAAATGAGAAGATTCAAGCTCGGAGGAGAAAAAAACTCTCTCTTTGATGGCTTTCATTCATTCATTCATTTATTCATTCATGCATTAAGCCCCACCATCTGCCAAGTTCTAGAGACAGCTTTACCCAGATTAGATCTGTTCAGAGTCCCTACTACAACTTTCTCTAACTGCTGTAGCCTGTAATCAACTTGAGGGCCAGGGCCACGGCCTCCTGTTTCTTACTCAATTTCATCATTTCCCACACCCCCTCCCCATCACTTGCACATAGTAAATGTTTACAGAATGTTTGCAAATTAGAGCTGGCAATAAGATATTTGAATAATTTCCAGACCTCTCCTTGACTTGACACTTCTGTGGAATCTGCTCTAATGAAGGAAAATATTTCTTACCAAGATGGTTTTAGTTCGTAGCTTCTGACTCTGGGATCAGACTCATAGAATCCCAAAGGACCTTGGGGCTATCTAATCTAACTCTCACCTACAACACATTCAACAGGATGCCATGCAGGCTTTCCTTGAAAACCTCTAGGAACTCATTTTCTGCCCTCTATCCCCTGCCTCACAGGTTCCACTTTCAGATGGCTCTAATTAAGAAAATTTTCCTAACAGCAATCAGAGGAAAGATATTAATTCAGTGGCCACATCTCTGTCTTTGCCCTTCCCCCTTCAACCCAATGAGAAAGCTTTGGGCCTCCTTAAAGTCTTTTGAAACCCTTTCAGTCTGATGTTCTACACATTGCCTGCTCCCTGCACTCCCTGACCAAAACTATTAGGTAATGTCTACGTGGTCATGCTGATAGCTCACACTAGTGAGCAGCAGCCTTGTGAGCCAGGAAATGCAGGCTCAGAGAGGTTAAATAATTTGTCTGTAGACACACAGCTAGCAAATGTCAAGGCTGAGTCTGAACCCATTTTTAAACTTCAAATCCAACCCTCTTCACGTTATAATGGCTGGCTTAAACAACACAAAGATATTTATAGGATCCAGTCTACTCGGGCCACCAATGGATTGCCAACCCCCAGGAAAGGGAAATCACCACTTTTCTGGGTCTCCCTCTATCCTGATGAGCGGTGGAGATGGGATTAGAACTCAAGTCCTCTATGTGAGAATAAAGGGCTACACAAAATATAAGGGGGGGGGACCCCTTATCTTCTCCTTCTCCTTCTTCTTCTTCTTCTTCTTCTTCTTCTTCTTCTTCTTCTTCTTCTTCTTCTTCTTCTTCTTCTTCTTCTTCTTCTTTGCTCTTTGGAGAGCAATTGGGGTTAAATGACTTGCCCAAGATCACAGGCTAGTTTTTGTGTTAAGTGTCTGAGGTGGGATTTGAACTAAGGTCCTCCTTACTCCAGCGCCGGTGCTCTATTCACTGCGCCGCCTAGCCACCCCAAAGGAAATCCCTTATCTTACAAGATAATGTAAGATAAAATATATGCCAGATTGGCCCTAGAGTGACCACATGCATGGGGTCGAAAAGGCAGGATTTCTAGCTTGGGAGCCCAGGTTTCGAATCCTGACTATGCTACCACTGTGATGTCACCCATCTGGGCCTCAGTTTCCCTCTTAAATGAGGAGCTTTGTGCTTAACCCTATATCCCCCCCATGACCTCGGGGGTCTCATGCTGCTGAGGCTCCTGGTCCAGGAGTCAGACTCTCAGGGATCTGGGGGTGCTCCAGGGGGTTCTTCTCTGCGGCGCTAGTCACCCGGATCTCTAACGACCATTCAGTGAGGAACCTCTCCTCCCAGCACTCACCGCTCCCCTCTCGAAGTCATTGTAGAAGGGCTTGTCCAGCAGGTGTTTCTCACTGCAGCGCACCGAGCCCACGAGAGTCAGGTAGATGTAGTCATCGGTGCCGGCAAACCACTGGCTGCCCGTGGCCACGGTCACGGTGTAGGAAGGCATGGCAAGGCTGGGGGGCCGCGGAGGAGCACAAGAGCCACGACTGGGGATGCAGCGGTCTCCCTCCAGCCACAAGGAGCCCTGAGAGGGGAGAAGAGAGGGGGCGGAGACCGAGGCACTCCGCCCCACCCTGGGACCTCCCATCTCCTGACTCCAAAACCAACGTTGTCCACCCTGCACCCGGGTAGCTGGGATTATTAGGATCCTGGGTCTAGGACTGGAAGGGAATTTGAGACCTTCTGGTCCAAGGTCTTCATTTTACAAACAGGCAAACAGAGCCGCAGGGAGGTTAAGCAACTTTGCGCAAAGGTACATAGCGGGATAGGGCCAGCAGGGAAACTCCTCAGTCCCAGTCTCACTGCAAACCGAATCAGAACCGTCTCCTTCCTTCCTCCACCCCTCCTCCACAACCTGTGGCAGGCTTTGATACTCTGCACACACCACTGCAGTACACACACACACACACACACACACACACACACACACACACACACACACACACACACACACACTTTAAACCTCGCACTCACGGCTGTAATTGCATACAGCGCCGGGGCGCCTATTAGTCAACAAGCTTTTATTAAGTGCTTATAACAGGTGCTGGGATAGAAAAAAATAGACAAAACCAGTCCTGCCCTCAAAGAGCTTGCATTCCAACGTTGGCTATTGCACGCTGCAACTCTGCATACAGGATATGTACATCGTAGATTGGGAGGTGGTGGGAAAGGGGGAGATGGTACAAACGGAGAAAAGGACCCTGCATAAGATTCAGAGCTGTCCAATCCTCCTCCTCGTCCCGCAGAGAAGGAAAGGAAAGGCCAGAGTCAAATGACTTGCAGAGCCTATTTCCAAACTGCTGTTGAGGGGGCAGGTCTGAGACATTTAAATCCAATGTTCACTTCAGAATTCTTCCTTCTACATTCTAATGTTCACTACTCCATGATTTCATCTCTAATTGCACGACTCTCTCTTTCTATATTAGGCAGGAGAAATCCATTCGGATGCGTACACAAAATTAGCAAACTATTGCCAATAGTGCACAAACAAAATCAGCAAACTATTACTAATAGCTAATAGACAAGGCTGCAGGGAAAGGAGAAAGGCAGTTTTAGGACCATAGTTAACTAGCTCTGTGATCTGCCCTGGGCATCAGTCATTAGAGGACTTTCCAATGAGATCAAGGGAAAATTAAGGTTGTCCATTGTCACCACTATTATTTGACATAGTTCTAGAAACACTAGCTATAGCAATAAGACAGGAAACAAAACTGAAGGAATAAGTATAGACAAAGAAGAAATAAAAATATTGTTTTTTATTGCAGATGATGTGATGGTTTAACTAGGGAAACCTAGAGATTCAACCAAAAAATAGAAAAAAAGAAACTAAGGTCAACAAAGTAGCAGGATATAAAATAAATTCACAAAATTCTTAGCCTTACTGTATATGACCAACAAAATCTAGTCGAAAGAGATGGAGTAAGAAATTCCATTAAAAATTACTCCAGAACATACAGAATATTATAATTCTAGCTACTAATTGCAACACTCTCTCATGTGAATTCACTTTACCAAGATGCCAACAGGAATTATATGATTACAATTATCAAACCCCCTCTACAGGAATAAATATAGATGTATGTAATTATAAAGATTATTTGCTATTAGAGTAAGTACTTTGAACAAAAATTTAACAAGAACTGCTGAGAAAATTGGAAAGCAGTCTGGGAGAAATTATACTTTAGTCACCATCATATTGCTTATCACAATAACCTTCAAATGGACACAAGGCAGTTAGAATTAGAATGGAAACAGTTAACTCTATGTGTATATGTGGGGGGGGGATCTTCATGGCAAATTTCTCTGATAAAGATCTGATATCCAAAATATAAAAAGAATTCATTGAAACATATAAGAACAAGAGCCATTCCTCAAAAGACAAATAGCCAAATGATAAGAATAGGCAGCTCTGTAGAAAAGGACTCCAAGCTATCAATAATCATATCAAAAAATACTCTGTCATTCATAATAAGAGAAATGCACATTAAAACAATTCTAAAATTCCACTTCACACCCATTAGATTGGCAAAGATGACAACAAAAAATTACAATTATTGGAGAGTCTATGGGGAAACAGGCACACTAATGCACTGTCAATGGAAGTATAAATTGTAAGGTCCAATCATTCTAGAAAACAATTTGGAATTATACTAAAAAAGTCCCTAACCTACGCATACCAGGGATACTACTAATTAGTATATAACAGCTAACATTTATATATGTGCTTACTTATATGCCAGGATGTGGCTGTGCTAAGCACTTTACAATTATAATCTCACTTGATCCTCACAACATCCCTGAGAGGTAAGTGCTATTATTATCCCATTTTACAGATGAGGAAACTGAGGTTATATGATTTGCCATAAGGAATAAGTATAGACAAAGAAGAAATAAAAGTATTGGTTTTTTATTGCAGATGATATGATGGTTTAATTAGAGAAACCTAGAGATTCAACCAACATATAGAAAAAAAAAGAAACTAATAATGTCAACAAAGTAGCAGGATGTAAAATAAATTCACAAAAATTTTGCCACAGAACTAGTAGGTGTCCAAGGCAGAATTTGCACTCAAGTCTTCCTGACTCCAGGCCCTGGACTCTATTCACTGTGCCAACTAGCTGCAAGGCATATACTCCAAAGAGGTCAAAGACAGAGGGAAAAAGATACATGTGTATAAAATATTTGTAGCAAGATTTTTTTCATAGCAAAGAATTGGAAACTGAGTGGGGTGCTCAACAACCAAAGAATGGATGAACAAATTGTTGTACGTGAATGTAATGGAACGTTACTGTGCCATAAGAAATGGTAAAAGGGATTGCAGAGAATTCTGGGAAAATTTGTATGACCTGATGCAGAGTGAACAGAATCAGGAGAACAATTGTATGATAACATCATAAAGGAAAAAATCTTTGAAAGATTTAAGACTCTGATCAATGTAATGACCAATCTTGGTTCCAGCCTGATGATAATAAAGCTTGCCTCCTGTTTCTTTGTGGAGAATAAAAGCAGAAAGAGATAGATGTTTCTAGACACAACCATTTCAGCACAACTTTGTCTTGTTTGGCTATACTTTAGTTACAAGAGATATTTTTTTTGTGGGGAGGGGTAGAGAGTGGGGAAGTGTACAATGGGGAAAATAATAATTATAATAAAAAGAAAGAAAGAAATGTCAATGAAACATAGAAAGAAGAGCAGAGGGGCTTCATAAGAGGACATGCAAGTGGGCCAATGTCAGTGTAACCCTCTAATATAAAAAATTAGCTCTTTTAAGCCTATAGAAAGTTTATTTTAAATTAAAAACTAGGAATAACAGCACTCTAAGCCCTCAGTTAGAAAAATTTCTAACATTTAAGCAGAAGTTTGGCTCTCTGTCTTAATTTCCATTTATATTTATCTTTTGCTAATCCCTGGCTCCTTTATGGTTAAGGCAAAATTCAGATTACCAGGGAAATTTGGGTAAAGTAGCAGCTGTGTTTGTACCTGTTACAGAGTCTAATCAGGCACAAGGAAGGGGAAATTGGAGAAAGAACAGCCCTATTCTAGAACTAGCCCCTGTTCCTGTGGAAGTTGGAACAACTGAGGACATCAGCTGGAATCTTTTGCTCCAAGAGGCATAGAACTGATGGTTGTCCCAGACATCTCCCTTCTCTGCCATAGATCAGTCCTACTTTCTCTTTCTCCATCCTGCTGGCTGCTCCTGGACCTCCTAGCCTTTCTGGCTCAGCTCTGGATGTCCTCTTCCTCTCAACTGCCAGATCCTTTCTTCTTTCTCTTTTCCCCTTCCTTCTGTCTCCTCAAGGGATGACCAAGTCCCCTCACTCAAATGGAGCAGGATCCCTTTGCTCCTAGTTAAAGCACTTAGCCAGCTAATAAAAACAAATACTTTAAAGTGTGTTTGGGTGGTCAGCGATCAATAAATCCCTACTCTGATATCTGTACTACCACATTAAATTTAACATATACTAAAAAGAAACAAGCTGTATATAATTACTGTATAAATAACATATAATATGTACTAAAAAGAATAAGCTACATGCAGTGGATTTTGCATTTTCATCGACAAGCTCCATTTTCTTGACCTATGTGATATTTGTTGATGAATTTCTAGTTCACGAACAAATCAATTAAAATTAAAAAAAATACCTCTATATCACCTGATATAGTGTATCTGCCAAATCCAATCTACCTTTGATTTCTGTTTAATGTTAGAACCTATCCTCTGCTGATTATACCTAATTCATTCTGCTTCTAGCATGTCTACACATCGTCTCTCTTTGCTCCTTGGGAGCAAGAACTGTCTTTTGCCTTTCTTTGTATCCCCAGTGCTCAGCACAATGCCTGGCATACAGTCAGTGCTTAATAAATCCTTGTTGACTTATCAGAAAATTCAATAAAAAATGTGCATTACCTACATTATTCCACTATTCTTACAAAAACTTTCCCAAATGTAAAATACCCTATTTGCATTAAGCTGACTGTGTCTTAAATGTGTTCAATCTTCTTACTTGTGGAATATTACTTGAAACTTGGGCCATCAATAATTTTAATATCACAGGAGAAATTATATCTCACTTAAGGTCAGTTAGAACTTGTAAGCTATTGACTGAATCATAAAACCTCAGAGCTGAAAAGGCCATCAGAGAACAGCTGGTTTTGTTCTCTACTCAACCAAGACTCCCCTTGTGTAAAACATACCTGAGAAAGAACCCTATAGCTCCTATTTGAAGACCCAACTGAGGGGGAAGCATACCACTGTATTAACAATGCAATATTCACTATGCCTATGGCAATTATAAATAGGCTTATGTGGTTATTAATCACAAAATATATCAGTCTCTCTATATGGGGGATAAAGCCAGAGAATTTATTAAAATACCAAATAACCGAGTCCCAAAACCAGAAAGTCAAAGCCATCAGAGTAGTTATGAAATTGGCACATGTAATTAACGTAGTAACCAACCACATGCTTAAGCCTTCAAAACAGAACAGGCTACTTCAGGCAAAGGTCCTTCTCTCCCCACTCTCAGCAACTGCTCAGCGTCCAGGAAGCATGCTCACAACAGCTCTGGCCCCCCGCAGTTCCAGTTCCTGGCAGCCCCCAACAAGAGTCCTTAGCAGAAATTCTGGCTGGCTTAAAAAGAGATTTGGGCCTCCACCTCTACCTTGGCAGTTAGTGCTGTTGCTGTGGCCACCAACAGTCCCCAACGGAACTCTAACTCTTCTTCCGCTTCCTCTTGCCCCTCCCTTTCCTG
Source organism: Gymnobelideus leadbeateri (assembly GCA_011680675.1). Lineage (NCBI taxonomy): Eukaryota > Metazoa > Chordata > Mammalia > Diprotodontia > Petauridae > Gymnobelideus > Gymnobelideus leadbeateri. The sequence continues at coordinate 480,734 of WOXC01006407.1, read as the reverse complement.
CTATGTCAGCAAGTCCAATGGGGCATGGAAGATCTTTAAATCCCATAACCCTTACATTCGGCCCCAAGATCTTTCATGTCCCTTACTTGGCAAAAGTATATTAGGAATAACTGGTGTCAACAGAATTTTACAACAATATAACAAAGATAGCACACAAAAAACACAGAAAACAGAAAACAATATTTCAGGGTGGGGTTTGAGCACAAGCTCCCCATCATTCCCCCCCGAACAAATGGGGCCCCGAAATCTTGGGGTAAGGGGCGAAGATCTCTTCTTCCATGGCTACTTGCTGCTGAAATCGGATGTAGAGCTGTCCTTGTCCCAAGGGGTCCCATTTGAGAGGTCAGTTCTTAATGTGCTTGATGCCAAGTCCAAGGGTGACACATCACAGTTGCAGACAGGGGGTGACATCCAGCTTAAGCTATCGGGCATCTATAGGTGGAGGGTACCAAGCCTGTGGAAACAAATCTAGCAAACAACGTAAAAAGACAAAAAGCCAAGAAAAAGCAAAGAGAAAATAACCAGACTACTGTAGCCTCACTCACGGTAGAATATATGAGTTAAGGGTACAATTTTGTAATCATCTTCTCCGGAATAAACAATAGTTACAGTGTTATCCCTCCCATGTGCTATAATCTCTGCAGCCTTTGGAATATCATCTGGCTTCCTTTTTACCCATACTTTAGCTCCCAATTTTATTCTATCAGTAGAACCAAATCCTTCAGTTCCTCTGACAGTTATTTTGGAAGGAGGGTCAGTTTTTACAAGTGGTATTGTTTTACAAGGAACGATAATCACTTGGACTATCCTATCATTTTTACGAATCTGTATGGGCCCTTCACCTAAATTATGGAATGTCACAACAATTTCTCCTTGATAATTAGAATCTATTACTCCAGCCAATACATGTATTCCTTGGGCTGCTAATCCTGATTTGGGTAAAATCTGTCCAAAGTGATTTTGAGGGATTCTTATGCATATCCCAGTGGAGATTTTTCTTATTTCTTTTCTATCTAACCAAAAGTCCTCTAAACAATGTAAATCATATCCCACTGAGCCAGGTATTCCTGGGTATGGTGCTGGGACATCTGGCCTCAAGGTCCAATACTCAATATTTGGGATCTTATGTGTTTGTTGTTTTCTAATTTGCAGATTTGGTGTCATCATTCTGGCTAGAGGTGTACTTCCTCCCAATGGCCTATTATTCAAATTACATAAAGCCACAAACAAATTATCCTTCCAATGTTGATACGAATTATTGGAACTTAACTTCCTTAACTGTTCTTTCAGTAATCCATTCATTCTTTCAATATATTGTTAAACCGATATGGGGTCTACAATCTCCTCTGTATATTTCTTTAATCTGGGCTGGGGCCTGGCCTATTTCCTATTCACCCTGAAGGTGGGGCAAACTTGGATACAAAGATTCAGATTCAGGAGTACCTGCAGGGGTGGTTCTTGCTTCCCTATTTATTCTAATGTTAAGTACCTTTTCTTGGTACAGCTTATGCAGCTCTTCAGTTGGAATACCATCTATTCTTCTAAAGTCCACCCCTGCTCTCAATAGAGCAAAAAATAATTCCCTTCTAGTTGGTCTATTTTGTCTCTGAATCCTCTGGCTATTTACTCTTCTCTCTCTAGGCAATTTATCTTGTCCCCATTCCCCTAGGTCACTTAATTGTGAAATCTTATCCAGCACCTCTGAAAGAGGGTACCCTATTTCTCCAATTAATAAAGTCAGAATTAAGTGCTTATAAGCAGGAGGAGCAGTCTTCACTATGATATTTCTATGAGGAACTCCTAGGGGGGTTTCATGATATGCATTTGCATCTCCAACCATGATGGTAGTTTTTCATTACCTCTTCCTTTAGCTTCCTCATACAATCTCTAAGTGAGTACCAGGGTCTGTCTCCACTAGGCCACATAGAGACAGTAGGATATTGCTTTCTGCATCCCTGTGCAACTAAAGCTAACAGAGTAGTTTTTTTGAGGCCTCCTCCCACATGGTAGTCCCTAAAAGCTTGGTGGACAAAAGGATTCTGACTGATACTTATGAATTTTAAGCAATCCTCACTGTCCAGTGTTATTCCTCCAGCGCCTTCATCAGTGATTCTTACTATCCAAGACACTAAAGACTCTCCCATTCTTTGGGTGAATCTACTCAATATGTCAGTAATCTGTTGAGTGAAATCCTCAATTATCTCCTTGGACTCTGTTTGGCCCTGGCACTTCTCCTGTCTTCTTCTTCGTATGGGGAGAACTTCTATGTTAGAAGACTCCTCATCTAACCTTGTTGCATTCTCCACACACACATTCTCCTGGCAACTGTCTAGGCAACTCTGCCCAGCCTGTACAAAAGCTGCATGCACATTTCTTCTGCTAGGTTTTTGCTTCCTTTTAGCTACATGAAGAGTAGCTTTTTCCTGGACCACCTGAGTCCCTCTGGTTTGCTCTTCTGAATGCTGTGACACAGAAGAATCCTCAAGGAAACCAGCCAACTCCCTAGCCATCTGAGCTCTTTCCTCCAGCAGCTTATCCCTACTTTTACACATGAGGCGATAACTTGTTAGCAGGACCCAGCCTCTCCTGCACACTCCTGCCAACTCTTTGCCTGGTTCTATGGGTATTCCTTGCAAACATCTTTCCAAATCTCCAGGTTCTCCCTCTTTTAGTCTTGGTTCCCAGTTTTCACAGGGCCCTGTACTTTTGGCCCATTCTCTGTCTAGAGAGGAATAAGGCAAATCCTCCCATCCTGGGATAGCCATTTCTCCCTCTAAAGCCCCCCTGCTTCCAAATAGAGGCCTGATATTTTGTGATCCCATCCTTGTTGCCAAATGTATTAACAATGCAATATTCACTATGCCTATGGCAATTATAAATAGGCTTATGTGGTTATTAATCACAAAATATATCAGTCTCTCTATATGGGGGATAAAGCCAGAGAATTTATTAAAATACCAAATAACCGAGTCCCAAAACCAGAAAGTCAAAGCCATCAGAGTAGTTATGAAATTGGCACAAGTAGTCAACATAGTAAACAACCACATTCTTAAGCCTTCAAAACAGAACAGGCTACTTCAGGCAAAGGTCCTTCTCTCCCCACTCTCAGCAACTGCTCAGCGTCCAGGAAGCATGCTCACAACAGCTCTGGCCCCCCGCAGTTCCAGTTCCCGGCAGCCCCCAACAAGAGTCCTTAGCAGAAATTCTGGCTGGCTTAAAAAGAGATTTGGGCCTCCACCTCTACCTTGGCAGTTACTGCTGTTGCTGTGGCCACCAACAGTCCCCAACAGAACTCTAACTCTTCTTCCGCTTCCTCTTGCCCCTCCCCTTCCTGCTATGTCAGCAAGTCCAGTGGGGCATGGAAGATCTTTAAATCCCATAACCCTTACAACCACCTCCTGCAGCAGTTCAATTCACTTTTCTATTGATCTAATTGCTGGGGAATTTTTTGTGTCATCAGGCCTCTGTAACTTCTGCTTGGTCACTGCTCCTGGTTCTGCCCTCTGAGGTCAAGACAAATAAATCCATTTTTCTTCCATATCATAGCCCTTCAAAGACTGGAAGGTAGTTATCAGTACCCCCAAGTGTTCTCTTTTCCAAGCTAAATGTCCTCTGAAACTTCAACTGGTTCTCATGTAACATAATATCAAAGCCCCTACTTAGGACGCACTCCATCTTATTAATGTCCTTTCAAAATGGCTCTGCCTACATGTATAACCTCTATCAGATTGCTTACTGTCTCAGGGAAGAGTGAGGGGAGAGAGGGAAGAATAGAATTTGTAACTCAAAACTTTTTTTTTTTAATGTTAAAAATTGTTTTAACACGTAATTGGGGAAAAATAAAAAATTATTTAAAAAAAACAACCAAAATGGCATTGCCTAAAACTTAACACCATCTTCTGCATGCAGTCTGATGCATTAAAATAACTCCATTAAAATATCTGAGTTCTCAGAGGCAGAGTCAAGATGGCAGAGTAGAAACAGGACTTCCACATGGCTCCAGCTTCCACCTGCCCCAATCCATGTAAAAGGGGACTCTGAACAAACTTTGGAGCTACAGAACCCATAAAATGACACAGGGAAGCTAACCTCCCACTCAGGACAGCCTGGCAGCCCGGCAGGGTGTGGCCAGTGCAGCGCTCTGGGAGCCAACGCCAGCCCTACATGAGCCAGAGGTTTTAGCCCCAGGATGGGCCTGACCAGCAGCTGGCTGGAGGGACTCCAGAACACCAGCAGCTGTTTCCAAAATTATCAACACATAGATGCTAAGGACAAAGTGAGAGGTCAGTGCAGTGTGGACTTTGGGACCAGTAATGGGGAGAGCATTGGCTTTTGCCCCCAGGGCGAGAAGTGGCTGAACCACTTTGGTGCAGCTGGTGCCACATGGCAGCTTTAGCTCCTGGCCTTCAGACTGTGGGTGGACCAGGCAACTGGCCTGAGGGGTAATCGTTCTTGCATTAACCTTCTTGGATCTGGATTGCGGTCTAGGGTAGAGGTCCTGGGGTGTGTGAAGAGCTTGCCAGAGCATGTGGAGGCTTCAGAGAGGGCATCCAACTAATACCTCCAGCAGCTGAGAAAACCCCAGAGTTTGGGAGGGAAGCTCCCCTGGCTGGTGGCAGAGTTCTACTGTGGCAAAAAGCCCAAAAGTCAAGTAATTGAGTGGCAACATGCCCAGGCAAAGGAAGCAAAACAAACAGAAAAATTCAACATTAGACTCCTATTTTGAGGGCAAAAAGGATCAAAGCATGGAACAGGAGGAAGACAGTGAAGTCAGAACTCCTATACCAAAAGCTTCAAATAAAAATACGAGCTGGTTACAGGCCACAGAGGACCTTAGGAAGCAGATAAAAGAAATGGAGGAAAAATTGGGAAGAGAAATGAAAATAATGCGAGAAAATTATGAAAGGAGAGTCAACAGCCTGACTGAGGAAAATAACACCTTAAAAAGTAGACTAACTCAAATGGCAAAAGAGGCTCTAAAAGGCAATGAAGAGAAGAATGCCTTAAAAAGCCGAATTTGCCAGATGGAAAAAGAATCTCAAAAGCTCACTGAGGAGAATCTTTCCTTTGGATTTAGAATGGAACAAAGGGAAGCTAGTGACTTTTTGAGAAATCAAGAGGCTGTTAAACAGATCCAAACAAATTAAAGAATAAAAGGCAATGTGAAATATCTCATGGGAAAAACCACGGACCTGGAAAATAGATCCAGGAGAGGTAATTTAAAAATTATTGGACTACCTGAAAACCATGATCAAAGAAAGAACCTAGAAATCATCCTTCAACAAATTCTCAAGGAAAATTGCCCCGATATTTTAGAACCAGAGGGCAAAATAGAGGTTGAAAGAATCCACCCATCACCTCCTGAAAAAGATCCCAAAAAGAAAACTCCTAGGAATATTATAGCCAGGTTCCAGAGTTCCCAGATCAAGGAGAAAATATTACAGGCAGCCAGGAAGAAACCACCTGAATACTGTGGAAACACAATCAGGATAACACAGGATCTGGCAGCTTCTACACCGAGGGATCAAAGGGCCTGGAATATGATATTCTGGAGGTCAAAGGAGCTGGGATTAAAACCAGGAATCACCTACCCAGCAAAACTGAGTATCATGTTTCAGGGGAAAATATGGTCATTCAGTGGAATAGAGGACTTTCAAGCATTCTTGATGAAAAAATCAGAGTTGAATAGAAAATGTGACATCCAAATAAAAGAAGCCAGAGAAGCATGAGAAGGTAAAACAAGGAAAAGAAATCATAAGGAACTTATCAAAGTTAAACTATTTACATTCCTATAGGGAATACACACACACACACACACACACACACACACACACACACACAGTCTTTATCAGAGGTTATATAGGTGTATGAATACATATGTGAATGTGTATATATATATATATATGTTTACAGGTATACATAGATAGAGGGCACAGGACCAATTTAATAGGAAGGGATGATACCTAAAAAGGTGAAATCAAGAGGTGAGAGAGAGTAAGGGGGAAGGACATGAGAGGGGGGATGATGGAAGGGAGGGCAGGCTGGGGGGAGGGAAGTTGGAAGCACACACTTTTGAAAAGGGACAGGACCAAAGTAGACAATAGAACAAGTGGCAGGTGGGATAGGAGGGAGGGTAATATAATCAGTCTTCTACAATATATCTACTATGGTAATGTTATGCATCAGCTACACATGTACAACCTATATTGAATTGCCTATCTTCCCAGTAAGGGTGGGTGACAAGGGAGGAAGGGAATGAATTTGGAATTCAAAGTTTTAAAACCAAATGTTTAAATATATATATACACACATATACATATACTATTATTAATACTATTTTACATGTAATTGGTAAATAAGAGGAGGGGATATCCTGGGGGACTGCTATTTTGGGGAGGTGGGTAGGGGAAAAATGGGGAGAAAATTTGTAATATAAAAACTGGTGGAAATGAATGAAGTAAACCAGAAGTTAATAAAGCATTTGAAACAAAACAAGGAAGATCTGAGTTCTCAATGGGTACCACATAAAGTGAGAGGAGGCGAGTTGAAGGGCATAAGCCTGTATGTGCTGATTGTAATGCCTCAGCATGTGAATTCATCAAAGATATTTGGGTATGATATTATCTTTAGTGGCTTTTTTCTATATCAGCTATGGTGTGGTACTCCCAGATGCTGAGGCAGATAAAAAGTATATGGTAACTTCCATCCAAAAAAGAAATCATAATCAAGATGGGGAAACCAAGCTCATTTGTATGAAAGGTTAGAAGTATATACAGCTCTAAGTCTAGAAAATGAGGGAGCTGTGAGGCATTCAACTCTCAGAATCCTTCCTGGTCTACACTCTAGGACACACCCAGCGGCTGAGCTGGTAGAAAATGGGCAGAGCACATTTCTTGGGGCTGAGAGATCTTTCCTCTTAAGCAGGCTCAAGTAGGAACACAGTCATGATGGACATTGGACTGGTCACGTAGCGCACGTGCCTGGGCTTTGGGTGCCACCAGAAATTTGTACTTCCAAAGTCTGTGGAGAAATGTGGAACACACTGGCTTCATTTAAAACATCCCATTTTATTATGATTTGCTTTACTTCAGTCTTTGTGTTTACATTATGAAAATATCACATCACACTGACTTGGTTTTAATTTCATTTACCTTTTCTTTTTAAATCATTATCTCAAATGTGCTTTAAATTACAAAAGTCCCAGGAAACAAATTGGAATAATTTTATCAGTTTAGTGCTGTCATTGGAACAATCCCGTATCACATGACTGTGAGGACAATGTCTTTTCCTGGCAGCTGATTTTATCATATACCTATATCTATATATACACACATACATATAGATATAGATAAGCAACCACATTAAGGACACATTGTGCTCTCCAAACTTGGAGTTAGAAGAGATGGAGTTTGGTTGATTCTCAGTTTGAATCCTGTCTCTGTCACTTATTAGTTTTGAAGTTCTGTTTCCTTACCTTTAAAATATGGCCAACAATACCTGTAATACCTACCTCACAGGGTTGTTAGGAGTATTAAATGTGATTCAGTAAGTACTTACTACACACTTACTATGGCAGGCAATTGATGAGTATATCCATCCCACGGTCCATCACATCTAGCAAGCCCTCTTCAAGTCTGACCTTCTACCATAACCATGCCTTTCTGACCATCTGCCCTGCCAGTGGATGGGACCTCTCTGCCTCACCTTTTCTCCTTTCCAGCTCTGGAAATTGTATCAAATCAGTATTGCCATTGCTACTAGAAAGGACATGTCAATCAACTCTCCTATATTCTATTCAACTATCTTTGTTGCTTCCCAAACCAAAACACCCTTCCCTGGCCACCACACACACGCACGCGCTCGCACCTCCCCTGCTAGATATAAGTTATGTGAGTGGAGAAACTATCTTACTTTGATTTTTGTATCCCTATCCATTTAGCATATTGCTTGGCATGTAGTAAGCCTTCTAATATGCTAGTTTATTCATTCATTTATTCATCTCTTCATTTTGGCTCAATATAAGAACTTACGTGATATTTAAACAGAAGCTGGATGACCAATAATCAAGAATATAGAGAGATTCTGAGACAAAAGAGGATGAGAGGAACTAGAGAAAGGATAAAGGTGATAACCAGCAGCGATAGAAGAAAAATAGAAAATTCATAGAAATTTAGAACCTTCTGTTGAACCTCCTTTATTCAACCAGGGGCTCTCTGTGAACTGGGAGCTTGTTTTCCTCTCCTGGCATTTACCCTTACCTGCTATGACATAATTCAAGGTCCAGTTCCCCTGTGAAATCATTAGGGATACTGACGGGGTGAACACAGACTTGTTTACCAAATCCAAGAAGTGAAACTCAAGAGAGATTGATTTTTGGGAAGTGGGAGATAACTCCACTTTAAGGAGTGCCTAGTATACTTGCAGACCACTTTAATTGGGGGACCATGGAGATCATCTACTAGGGTGTGGAGGAGAAATGGTGATCTGCATTAGTAAGAGGGGGTGCTATCAGGAAGAAAATCACAGATCCTTGGAATACTGAAATCTAGTACTTATGAGCCTTGGGTCTGGGGCTCCCTCCTAACACAAATGGTGTAGGTTCATTTTGGGAACCTCTCATTTTTCTGGCTTATGGCCCCCACCCAGGTGATATGGGAGCTTCAGTTTCCCTTCAGGCATCTTTTACATAAGCACATGAAGAGCTTTAGGAACTCTCCTTACACTTCACAGTCCAGTCTGTCTCCCTCTCCACAGAGATTACAGCACAGGTGGTTAGCCCCATGGCCTTTTGGCTACCTTCTTTGCTCTGTATCTACCCTACTCTCATCTAGTGCTTCCCATGCCCTACCTCAATCCTGAACTGCATCCTCCAGCTACACCTGCAATCCACTGATTCTGATCTCATAGAGGTGACAGAGCTATAGGAGTGCCTCATAGATAGGCATGGCTATGGCCCCGAGGAGAGAACATGCTATACAGCATAGAGGTAATAGAAACCTTCTATCAAAAAGATCCTCTGAAGACATGGCCTGTGAGGAAAACATCCTATTGAGACCCACCAAGGCACTGACATAGATGAGTGACCTGGCAAGGTGGCTCTTATTCACCTGCTCTGGAAGGATTCTGTCTGTTTGGGGGTTTGAATGAGAATAGTGTTTAGGGCAGACGCCACGTGCAGTTTCTTCCATCATGCTGGCTGACTTACTCCATTTCTCTGCAATGACCTCGGCTTTATGGATTTGCTGGAGGTGTGGCTCCAATCCCAGCCCCCAGGTGACAGACTCACTGAGGATGGCAATGTGAAATGAAGAAGCATTTATTAAGCACCTACTATGTCTCAGGCACTGGGTTACAAAGATACGTATTTCTGAGCTGTCTACTTCCTAAGGACATTGGGGAGAAGGATAGGGACTAGACTAGTGACTTAACAGTGAACACCCATGTGAGAAACTCCCTCTACCAATGCATGGCAGCACTTTCTCTGTGAATTATGATCAGAAAAGAGCACCGAGAGGTTAAGTGACTTTTCCTAAGGCCAGGGATGGGGCTTGAATCCATCTTCCTGGCTTTGAGGCTTGCTCTCTATCCACTCTCATGCTGCCTTCCACATCTCAATGACATTAGTAAGGAAAAATTGGCAATTGAGGACATGACAGATCATTTCCCTGGTCCCTCTCCCACGCTTCTGCTTTAGGGAAGATTCTAATAGTAAGCAATGGCCACTTCCCACAGAAAAAACCTAGATGATTTAGTCTGCTCCTACAGGGACAGAGAGGGAGATGCATCCGTGCACTGGATCTCCACAACAAGCCAAGCTGACACAGAGCCAGGCGTGTTGACACTTAAACCTGCTACCAGGGCACCCTGGAGGAACTGGCTGTGAGGTTGGACCTTGCAGTAATGATTAGGAAAGCACCATTTCCATAGTGCTCCAAGCATGAGTTAGCTGCCACAATCCAGTTTCAGGTTTCTGGACCTAGGATAGTTTTGAAGGGATACTAATTCCTACCATCCTGTGATCCAGGAAACCAATGCCAGGAAGGCTGAACCCAGAGACACCCCCTTTTCCTCCCCTGCTACCCCAGTGGTTGAGGTCCCAAAGGAACAGCATGTCAGCAGATACCAGACAGCAAGCCTGAGCCAGTCACAAGTTTGTACTGAACCCCTGTGGGTTCAATACAGAGGAGTACCAATTCAGAGTACAAATGTTCATGAGGTATGTTTGCAGATGATCAAGTGTGCCCCATGTATTTACAGGGACTACAAATTCTCCACTGGGAAGAGGATGTATAGCTATACCCCTCCCAGCTGGTGGACTTGCAGAGCATGGTGACACAAGGGCTTATGGCTCCAGCATGTACAATTTTTCTATGTGAACTTGGAGGTACCCTGATAGCAAGCAAAGACTTCCTCTCTGTGGAGAAATCCACTAGACTTTTATCCAGTGCTGAAGGGACAGTGGTGCAGATGAAAGCCCACATCTTATCTCCTGAAAAGTGAAATCAGGGGAGTCTAGCAGTCTGACAGCTCTTGTGGCATCTAGCAGGCTGCTGCTTTCCTATTTGCCAATGCAGCTGCAATCTATAAAACCAACCCGAATTTTGACAGTAGAATAAGCCAGGGAGTCAATCACAAGTTCATGGCTTTAGTTTTACTGGAAAGCTAAGAGGGTTATGAACAGATCCTTGCCATCCTGTGACTCAAATCCCACTTTGTGAAGAAATAGAGGCCAGTGCAGAGAGGTTCTCTACTTTTCAGATTGGCAGAGACCAAGAATCCCAAAAAACTCTCAATTTGTAATATATTTGGCTATTGGTTTGATATTAATGTTATGTTCAGTCTACCATTTTACATAAATGCTTTTCTAAATTCAGTTGATAGAGGTCACTCAGCATATGTGCCAAATATATAATGAAATGGGAATGACTGGGGTGGGGGAGAGGGGTAAGGCTTGACAAGGACAAAAATATATTCTCCTAAAACACAAATGAGAAACCTGGCACCAAATGCTGACCATTCTCGGGATATATATAATATGTGCTTTGTATGCATGGTCTTATGTGTTTGTGCAATTATGTGTTTGCTGTGAAATATGCTTTTTACTGTTATATTTTTCAATATGTATGCTCATATGTTAATGATATACATGTGCTATTAATGTGTATGCATGTTATATTTCTGCATGGAACCTATTCATTCTGTCATTGCACCACCTGGGCAGGGAGTGAAGCCAAGGAAAGGTCAACAACCCCTTACTCTGAAATTCTGACCAGACTAGGCAAGCTGGCTGACCCCCATGGCACCCTCTGGTGTTGGTGGCATTTATGACATGGCTCTTGTCTGAACTGGCTTCTTTCCTACTCAATTTTCTGGTTATCCTTCTGATTCAAGACTTCTATAGACCATGCCTTTCTTCCTCTGAGTGTGTTCTCTTTCTCTAGACTTGTTAATTTCCCTAACACACAATATTTGTTTTTCTCATTCCCATAATACACAGCATGGAACAGTTGTATTTTTGATTGAAAGGACCCAAACAAGCACTGAGTCTATGTATCTTCTATATCATAACTAGAAGTAGGTAGGTGGAACTGTGCTTGACCCTGAGTCTGGAAAACTTGAATTGGAATTCTGCCTCAAATATTTACTGGTTGTACAATCTAGTATGTCATTTAAAAAAAATTAAAGCAAAAATTTTATATATCACAAAATTTCCCAGTATAACTTCTCTCCCACAGAATTACCTCATATAACAAAGAATAATTTTAAAGAAAAAGAATAAAGAAAAATCAGCATAACTGCTTACTACATCTAAAAACTTTGAAAATATATCACATTAGGCGGCTAGATGGCACAGTGAGTAGAGTGCCTGCCTTGGAGTCAGAACGAACTGAGTTCGGATTCAGACTCAGATACTTAACGCACACACAAATAAAAACCTAGCCGTGTGACCTTGGGCAAGTTACTTAACCCCAACTGCCCTCCAAAAAGCAAAAAAAAAAAAAAAGGAAAAAAGGAAAAGAAAATAAAAAGAAAGAACATATATCACATGTTCCCTCCCCATAGATCTCTCTCCTCTGCAAAGGAGTTGAGTGAGAGGGAGAGATTTTCTCATATTTCTTCCTTAGGGTCACACTTGTCTTTGTAATTTTGCATCGTTCTCTTTTGTTTTGTGTTGGTTATTCTATTTACATTGTTGTTGTCATTGTGTAGGTGCAGCAAGGTGTCACAGTGGATACAGCACTAGGTCTGGAGTCAGGAAGACCTGAGTTCAAATCCAGCCTCAGAAACTTATTAACTGTGTGACCCTGGGCAAGTCACTTAACCCTGTTGTTTGCCTCAGTTTCCTCATCTGTAAAATGAGGTGGAGAAGAAAATGGCAAATCACTCCAGTATCTTTGCCAAGAAAGCCCCAAATGGAATCAGGAAGAGTCGAACATGACTGAAAAATGACCAAACTAAAAACAGTTATTGTATACATTGCTTTCTGGAGGACTCAGCTTACTTTATTACCACACTTCCCTATATTAATCATATTTGCCATTTCTTAATATGCAGTTATCCCATTACATTCACGTACCACAATTTGTTCAGATGTTCTAACTGATGGACATTTACTTCGTTTCCAGTTCTTTGCAATCACAAAAAGTGTCGTTATAAATATTTTGTTGTACATGGAAATTTATTGTCAATGACTTCCTTAGGGTGTATACCTAGTAATGTAATTTCTGGGTTAAAGTGTAGACATTTTCCTTGCTATATCTGCATAATTCCAAATCACTTTGGAATTGTACTATTGGATTACTATTAGTACAATTTGGAATTGTACTAATATAAGTCATTTAATGGCAAATGGCCTCAGTTTCTTCATCTGTAAAGTGGAGATGTGATAGTAACTACCTCATAGGGTTATTGTGAGGATAAAATAACACAATGTATGTAAAGTGCTTTACAAATCTTAAAGAGCTATATGTTAGCTATTATTAAGTGGTGGACACACACCCACAATTAGGAAGATTCATCTTCTTGAGCTCAAATCTGGCTTCAGACACTTACTAGCTGTATGACCCTGGACAAGTGACTTTTTGCCTCAGTTTCCTCATCTATAAAATGAACTAGAGAAGGAAATGGAAAAACCACTCCAGTATTTTTGCCAGGAAAACCCCAAATGGTGTCACAAAGAGTTTGACACAGCTAAAACATGACTGAACAACAAAGACATACACTCCATGACTTAAATATTCCTTTCATGTTTAAATTTTTACCCTCTGGGATTAGTCTCCCTTAGTTCTAACTCCATGTGCTCCTGAAGTAAGACAAGCATATTCCACTTCTGGCCAGAGGCATCATAACTCCCCCTTAGAGACGGAAAGCCATCTCATAAGGAACAAATCGTGGGCAATGAACATTTCTCATGCTTCCCCAAAGGACCAGGCAATTATTAATAGATCAACAACGTATTGCAAAAATAGGGGGAAATGTGCACAGGTAAACATTTCCCAGAGTCCTTTTGTTGCTGTTCATCCTTGTCCTTGAAGAAACTTCCTGCTATGAGTTTCAAGATCCAGGGAATAAGAGAGGCACGGTGCCTCACTTTCCTGGTCATCCTGGCCACAGAGAATCATCAGCTTCTGTGCTCAAATAGACCTTTTTGGGTAGTATTCACTCAAGAGCTAAAAACTGCTACCCACCATGGGTGGGACACAAGGGCTGCAGCTGTTTCTTGAAGACCGTGGGGGCAGGGTCCAATGGAACCAGAGTGGTGGGGAAGGCAGTGTATGGGAGAAGATGTTCTGTGTTTCCCCTCTTCTCTCTGTTCTACTTTCTCAGAGTGTTTCATGACAGGTGACCAAAACTTTCAATCCTACCATTTGCCAATGGTGGGGGACGGGGGGAGGAATGGGAAGAAGAGGAGTCAGCCCTGCATGCAATTCCATTGCAGATGGTTATTCCAAAGCTCTTTATGGTGTTTTTGGGTATGGTACCCCTTTTTAAAGTGACTTCACTGCACTTTGGCGATTCACTTAAAAAGCAAGGTGTCTGAGTTCTTTGAGATGTCATGAATGAGAAGGGGAGATCCCACAATGTGCGCTGGGAGCTTAAAAACAGAAATAAGAGGTTTCCATAATTTGTGTAATTTTGAACATTTCCCAGGCCACACTTCTTCATTTCTGTATAACCCAAGGCCAGGAGTAGAGTTGATTACTTTTGTGAGGTTGGAGCACTGTCTAGTCAGAGGTGAAAGAATGGGTATCGACAGACACTAGGCTGGTGGCTTGAAGATGGTGCCACCTGGTGGCCAGTACATATGCCGCAGCCTCTTGCTTAAGAGAATTTGTTTAGTCATTTCATTCCCCATTTGGTGCTTTCTTAGCAAAGATGTTGAAGTGCTTTGCCATTTCCTTCTCCAGCTCACTTTCCAGATGGGGAAACTGAGACAAACAGGGTTAAGTGACTTGCCCAGGGTCAGACAGCTAGCATCTGAGGCCAGATCTGAACCCAGGAAGATGAGCACTCTATCCACTGTGCCACCTACTTGCCCTAAAGGTATCACTAGGTCAAAGCAATGGGGGCTTTGACTTGTGGGACTGAAATTTAGAGGACTCATAAAGCATTCACCCTCTTCCTTCAATGGATTTAGAATCACCTTAGCATACAGGTAGCAAGGATAGACAGGTTAAATGAGAATCTTTTCTCCAGTCGATGTCCTACCTACCTGTTCCCTCACCATGGGCTCTGAGTCTCTCCCTGCACAGAGCCTTTAATTCAATTGAATCAGACAAACATTTAGTTGGCTCTTCCCATACACAAGATCCCATGCTAGGTGCTAGGGATAAAACAGTCCCTCTCCTCAAACGTTTCTATTCTACTCCTGGAATGAATTTGTCCTCAGCAGCGGATTTGGGGACATGCTTTCCCTGGGCACTGTGACTGCTAATGCTGGCTCTGGCGCAGACCTCAGCAGCGGCTGCTCCGCCATGTTTTATCAGCTCTCCCACTTCTCCCTATTCCAACATGCTTGTGTGTCCTCACCTTCTATCACAGCCCCTCCAGTTCCTCCCACCACTCTGCATTAACTTTAGTGCCTAGCTGAGCTCATAGTTCTGTTCCTGAAGGCTGGTGCTCTTAGTTGACCCTTTCCCCTTAAGCCACTAGTAAATATCTTTTAAAATAGCCCAACCTCTTGTGAACTAGTAGAAGAGGACCCCTCTCCCAAGGCCAGGAGAATCAGAGTAGAATTCTAGATTCCTAAGAGGCAGGGAAGTAACACAAAAAGGTACTTCCTTTCCATGGAAAGCATTTGGAGTCAGAGGATCTGGCCTTCAAATCTTGGCTCTGGCAGTTATTATTTTGTGGCTTTGGGTAAGTCACTTATCATCTATAAAATGAAAACAGACTAGATCACCTCTGAAGTCCCTTCTAGCGCCAAATCTATGACCCTATGGCCCTAGGGGCATACAACAGAGAGATGCTGCTACCCCCAAAACTATGGGGTATGACAGAAAAAAACCACCACCATGAACCTTAGGTAGGAACAGATCTGTGGCACAACCATGGGCAGTTATTTCCTGCCTAGGATTAGTTCTTGGTATATTTTATATAGTAATGATGCTCCAAGATAAAGAGTAAAGCAATAAGGCAAACTGTTGG
Organism: Gymnobelideus leadbeateri; assembly: GCA_011680675.1. Taxonomy (NCBI): domain Eukaryota; kingdom Metazoa; phylum Chordata; class Mammalia; order Diprotodontia; family Petauridae; genus Gymnobelideus; species Gymnobelideus leadbeateri. The sequence continues at coordinate 465,086 of WOXC01006407.1, read as the reverse complement.
TTTCCTGAATACTTTTTCCTTGATTTCCCTCCCCATCCCACCCTGGGATCATTCTTGGGATCAAATAACTGGTGACAAGGAGTAAATATCAGGGGGTGTATTCAGACTGACACAGACTGAGGTCATAAGACCCCTCCCTTGGTACCTTGTTACTCATGGAATGCTTTTAGGTGGAGGCCAGGGAGCCTGTCTTCCTATTTGAATTAGGTGATACTGATAGGATGTTCTCTCAGGACCAATTTAAGGTCCATCTGCTTTGGACCTTATAAACTTTTATCATTATCAACAGTAATAACACTTGGAAAGAAACGTGCGACTGGGCAGGAAAACATGGTGTTCTCTGTGGTTGTTAAAGCAGACAGGATGTGTTCAAGCAAGGCTGGGGGAGAAGCTGTTAGTTCCTTCTCTCCTGTCTCGTGACTGCCCTGACTCATGGTATGGAATTTGCGGGAAGGTCCACAGGAACTGGCGCCACCAACACACAAGTAACCAAAGGAAGTGGAGCTCCTTTTTCAGAAAGACAATGAAAACACCAGCGAATGGAGGGACTGGGAACTTCTCATCTGTCTTTTAGATTTCCCTCTTGTGAATGGTCCAAGATGGAAGAGGGTAGAGAACTTACTATCTGAGGAATTAGATCCCAGTTAGCCAGTTTACTTTACACAAAAATGTAGAACAGTGAGATTTAAATGAAAAGTCAACATGTTTGTCTTAGGTCTCCAGTATAAGATATTAAAAAGATCCAACTAACTGAGCAATAATTGTATGGTAATATAGCTCACCACTCCCCATCTTGTTCACAAAGCTATTGTTGAGACCTCACTTAATCTTTTGCTGAATCCCAGTATTCCCCAATCCACCAGTCTATTAATCATATTAAAGAAGAAGGAGAGAGGGAGAGAGAGAGAGAGAGAGAGAGAGAGAGAGAGAGAGAGAGAGAGAGAGAATGAATGGAAGGAAGGCAGGAAGGAAGGAAAAGGAAGGAGCAATGGGGTGTGACTTGTTTTAATGAAATTACATTTGCTGCTACTTATCACCACTTCCCTTTCCTGGGAATCACGATCCGTTTAATTAATCATTTCAGAATTTTGCTAGGAACTAAAGGTAAACTCACATTTGCTAGAATTTAAAGAATCTACTTTTCTCTTTTTGAAAAATCAAAGCAGCTGCCTACCTTCAGTTGCATGGGCCCCTGCCTCTTCTCCACAGTGATGGAGTCAATTAGCTGCTGTTGACTGAGAATCTCCTCACCCTGACCCCCAAAGAAGTTGGACATGAACAATTGAAACTTGGTACTCTGCAGAGAACGGAAGGCATGACTGTGTTCCTAACATCTGTATTAGCTCTAGCAGACTCCACCTGCACCTTACAAATGGTCTGATGGGCAAGGACACCCAGGACATCCCTCACTGCATCCTCTTGTCTCCACCCTCCTTCCCTGGTTCAAAGCATGCAGGATGGCATGGCAAAAGTAGCATTGACTTTGAGTCCAAACCTTGCATGACCTTGGGTAAGTCACAACCTCTTTGACCTTGGTGTCCTCATCAGGAAAAGGATGATTATACTTGCAATACCTCCCTCACAGGGTTTGCTCAGTATGAATGAAATAAGCTTCCCCCTAGAATCCCTGCTTTGCAATTAGTTGCAGTCAGCTGCCACCTGCTGGTGTGGGATTTCCTGCACCTGAATACTTAGCTGATCCCATCTCTGGCTCCACATTGATTCAGGGCATGTCTGCTTGGGAGTGTGAATACTAAAGTTCATTAAGCTATTTGAACCCACTATCCTCTGGATGGCCCCAGCTTCATGACTGAAACAAAGGGCTGTGCCTGTCTCAGAGCCATGGGCAGTAGTAATGGTATGAAGGACCCAATAGTTAGCCTCTCCCGGAGCTGGAATTTCCTATTCCTTTTTAAAATTTTCTTTAGAAATAGGATGGAGCCTATGGGAGAGGAAGATCAGAAAGGCCTGTTGAGAATACATGAAATGTCCAATGCCTTCTAGTCTGAGAGTGAACAGCTGTGCCTGAAGGCATCAGCACCCCTCAGATTGTCACATGACATTTAATATCTGCTGGATCTTGAGCCAACCACTTAGCCTCCACAGGGCTCAGCTTCCTCCTTATTTGTAAAAGAAGGTTTGACTAGATTACTTAGAAAGTCCCAGCTTTAAATCTGAGATCTGTGAACTTGATGGCACAGTCAAGTGGATGGGAAAGGGAATGGTTGTCCTTTGACCTCACAGTGGGACTGGGCGGTTGGACATTCTGGTATTTGTTCAGCAAAGTTAGGCCCGGTTTCCTTTTAAAATTTTTCTTGGTTGGGGGGGGGGGGGACACCAGAGAGAGGGGTTGGTCCCTGATCTTCCAGGTCATTGATGTAGACAATGTCCAGTGAAGAAACCCCCTTTGCCCCTATCTATTCAGAACAGCAAACATTCTGCAACTTACAGTCTCAAGAGCTGTCTGGGGCTTTGACAGAGAGTGACTCTTCTCAGGGTCACAAAGTCACCACATATCAGAGGTGGGATGTGAATCCAGGCTGTTCTAACTACTTTCTATCCACTGTAGGCTGTTGCCTCTCTCTGTTCTCTGGACAAGCAATGTGGCAGTGGTCCTCAAAGGTAGAGCTGTCCAGTCACCATGGAGGCCTATTCAAACAGGACCCCAGACCAGCAGGAACAAAGAGTCTCTAGACTATAATAGGTCATGCCCAAGCCCAGGGTCCCAATTATAACCGGGGGTGGGGGAATGGTGTGTGTCATCTAAGGGTATGACTATTAATGATCTCAGTGATGACAGGGCTACCCTTAAAGCTCCAACAGGAACCTGCTTGTGCTGTTACTAGACCCAAAACAATGGAAGTTTCTGGAGATCTCGGAGGTCACTGCTTGGACGATTCACTCATCAGTGAGAAGCGCCTCAGGTGAGAGGTTTCCTGTTTGGGAAAAGCACAAATGGCCTGGCTAGGTACCAGCAACATGGAAAGAGCAATGGATTTAGAGGCAGGGGCCCCAGGACGAAACCTTGGCTACTTGAGTGATTCTGGGTTAATCACTTCCTTTTTCTAGGTGGTTTCACTCTGAGGTGATTTCTGAACTTACTCTTATACTGGATGTTTTTCAGGACCTGTAGTAAGGCCCACCACACAGCACATCTAGCCAGCCGATTCAATTCAACTCATCTCATCTCCACAATTAAGGGATGCTGCCCTTGGCCCTGGCATACCTGATGAATGAGCAGATCTTTAAATCCCTATGTATTTTTAGCTCTGCAGGGTTCAGGACCTAATTAAAAATCCAGATATTTATGAAGTACCTATCAGGTGTCAGGCGCTGTGCTAAAGGGTATACAACGAAAGGCAAAAATCGTCCCTGCCCTCAAGGAATTTATAGTCTAATGGGAGGGAGGCAACATGCAAATAACAATGTACAAAAAATACATACCCAGAAAAAACTGTAGATAATAACAGAGGGAAGGCACTAGCACTAAGGAGGATTGGGAAAGGTTTCTTGTAAAAGGTGGGATGATTGTGGCTGGGCCTTGAAGGAAGCCAGAGATTTGAGGAAGTGAATTGTACACATGGAGGACAACTAGTGAGAACACATGGAGTCAGGAGAGTGAATGTCACATGTGGGAAACAGCAAGGCCAGGGTCAGGGGACCCAAGAGTGTGTGGCAATGAGTAAGGTGCTTTGAGGACGACAGGAAGGGGCCGGGTTATGTAAGACTTTGAAAACAAATGGACAACTTTACATTTGACCCTGCAGATAGCTGATGCCCTTTGGAGTTTACAGAATGGGGAGAGTGGGTGAGTACTTTATGAAGATCAATTTAACTAAGGAAAAGGTGCACTGGGGCAGTGAGAGACTTGAGAAAGGGAAACCAACCTCAAGGCTATTACAACCTAAAATTTAAAATGCTAAAATCTTTTAGAAATCTCACTTTTTGAGGGGCGGCTAGGTGGCGCAGTGAATAGAGCGCCGGCCCTGGAATCAGAAGGACCCGAGTTCAGAGCCGGCCTCCGACACCTAATCCGCACAAACAAAAACCTAGCCGTGTAACCTTGGGCAAGTTACTTAACCCCAATTGCCCTAAAGGGGCGGCTAGGTGGCGCAGTGAGTAAGAGCACCGGCCTCGGAGTTGGGATGACCCGAGCTCAGATCCGGCCTCAGAAAATGAGCACCCACGCATAAATCAAATGACTAGCCGTGTAACCTTGAGCAAGTTACTTAACCCCAATTGCTTTAAAAAAAAAGAAATCTCACTTTTTGTGTTTCTTTAGAAATTCAATTTTATTTTCAGTTCCAAATTCTTTCCCTCCCTCTCTCCTTCCCTCCCCAACCTGTTGAGAAGGCAAGAACATGAAAGATTGTTATATTACAAATATGTATAGGCATGTACAACAAATTCTGACATCATCCATGTCCAAATTAAAAGAAAGGAAATATTATGTAGTACTTACTAATGCTTCACAAGTCTATCATTGGGTTCTCACAACAATCCAGGGAAGCTATTATAATCCCCATGTTACAGTTGAGGAAATTGAGGCAAACAGAGGTTAAGTGACTTACCTAGGGTCATTTGCACTTAGGTCTTCCCCATTCTAGGCGTAGCACTCAATTCCTCTGTAGTGAGTCCCTGAGTTTTCTATCTAGAGATAGACAGCATGTTTTTGGAATTGTGGTTGGACATTGTGTTGATCAGAGTTCTTAAGTCAGAATTCTAATTTCTAGTTGGTTTTTGGTAATTGGAGTATTTTCAGCCCATTGTAATAACACTTTACATTTCCATAGCCCTTTCATATTAACTAGGTGCTTTCTTTAGAGTCACCCTGTGGTTTAGGGTAGGGTTGTTCAGTTAATTTAGGGTCAGATCTGGGGCTCAAGCTCAAGTCTCTCCAGACTCTAAAACCAGTATCCTGCCCAAACACAACCTAATGCTGCTGGGATATCTAGAGGCTGGTCAGGGACTACCACCTCAAGCCAACACTCACATGGAAAAAGAAGCAGAAGACAACTGTCTGGCATAGGGGAGAGCTCTGCAGTCAGGCACTCAAGAACATTATTGAAAAGGAAATGAAATGCTCGGCCCTGAGAGAGCAATGATGACTCTTAGCCAGAAACTACTCTCATCACAAGGAGTTGCAGAATCCTTGGCTAAAATCCCCTATAAACCACACCACCAGGACCTGGAACCTGACCTGGGAAGCCAGCAAAAAAGCAGCAGCTAGCTTGTTATCACTGTATCTCTAAGAACCCCAGAACACACTAAACCCTTGAAGATACCATTTAGATCTATTTGGAAATATGTATTTTCTCGCTCTCCCTCTGTTTGTCTCTGTCCTCTCCCTCCCTCCCTCTCACACACATATATAAATTTCCTGTGCATATTATCACAAAACCATTACCTTTAGTGTTTGCCAAAGCTTGTCCTCACTGAAATTAATCTTTGGGGGATATAATACTATGCCTTAGGTCAAAAACTTGAAAAACTGCTAGGTTTAATTTCTATCTAAAGTTGGTTATCACCTACTGAGTATTCCTAGCAGAACATTAGCTCCACAATGGCAGGGGATGCTTCTTTCCACCCAGTACCTAGCACACAGTAGGTACTCAATGAACAACTGCTGAATTGAAGTCTCTCCCCAGGCAAAAAGTATACCTTTTTTTTACATTGCTGTCATTTCCAAGCATATCCATCCTCCTCCTTCTGGACCTCGAGGGAAAAAAGTGTTTTAGCAATACTAACCAATATATGTCTTTTTGCCCTTTGCCTTCTGGCTGATTCCACACCTCACTCCCAGGAGAGACCCCCCCCTCACGGGGGCTGTAATCATTTTCCAAGCCATACTGTTTTTAATGATGGTCTTAAATGGTGTCTACCTCTGGGACCCAGCAGGCATCTGCCTGTACCCATGTTCTGGTAACCTAGTGAAAGCTGCAGCAGCTCTTACCAAGATGGGAAGGGTGTAGCTGGATATGTCATTAGCCTAGGCTAGTTACGGACAAAGCAGCACACTGACCAATGGATAATGAACATTTTTGCCCCCAGAAGCTTGTAACAATAACAGTTGACATTTACTTATGGGCTCAGGAAACCAGGTCTGATGCAAGATAACTTCATCAGTTTCCAATAGCAGGCAAAAAGCAGGATCTTTTGATATTTACCGAGTTAAATCAAACTGAATTTCAAAGATGTTGTACAGAAATTGACATTTGCATCAGTGGAGGGAATATCCACACTGATGAAACTGCAGAGCTGTGATATGTTAAAGCAAAAAAGACTATAAATTCAGAACTGAAGACCGAGGGTGGTGGTGGTGGCTAAATCACACTCATCACAACAGCAATGCCTCAATGTTTACATTGGGAATTCCTATGGAGGCATACCATGAAGCTTAGAATAGGGAAGGACAGTATTCTTCATTGGTGCTTAAGAAAGGGCAAAGTCAGTCTGTGTGGTCAGGAAGAAGGGCCAGAAAAAGACCCCAACTCCAAACACCCCCCCCCCTTTACCCATTACCTAAACCACTGCTTCTTAAAATGTGGGTTTCGACCCCATATGGCAACAGTGAAAGGTTTCTGAATGTGCAACAAGAAAAAATTAATTAAAAATCAAACAAGTAATGAATCCGAGGTGTTTCTGACAGCACTTGCCAGTGTTGCATCGAACAGCGTCAATGCAGCCTTGGTTCTGAACACAAAGCAAGGCACTGCACATGGTGCATGCTCTCAGGCCAGGCAACGCCAACAAACACTGCCAAAACAGAAAAGAGATCCTGAATGGAAAGCCTTTAAGAAGCCCTGACCTAAAACATGGTTCCTTCAGGGGATGTACCAGGCCAGTCTTTCGGGAGCTGAAAAAAAGACATCAAATCCAAGTACAAAACTTTTATTGTGCTGCTTTTAATTATGAAAGATGTAAAAACAATGCGTTATAAAACTTGGAAGTTACTTTATACAAATTCCATTTTTTAAAAATACAATTGGATGTGGAGCACAAAAGTTAGGCAACTGAAAGAAAGTCCAATGAGTAGGAGGGATGGTCCCTTTCTGAAATGTCTGAGCTACACTCAGAACCATCTGTGCACCAATTACAAGAGCCAACTACAATAACAAACGCCAGAAAGGTCCTCAAAGACACAGATGTGCTCAGATATGCCACGTTTTATTTCAGATAATACACTGTAGATTTAGAAGAAAGAAAATCATGGACAGTGAAGGTTTAATCTTGTAGTCACCAAGCAATTCCTCCTCTACCAGAGGGACTGAAAGGCCACAATTTGAGAGTGAGGAATGAGGGGGCGCTAGGAGACATTTTAGTTCTATGCCATAACTGCTAGTAAGTGAGAATAACCAAAGAGGTGATTGCTTTCCACCTAAATAAATGTTGACAAAGAGTATTGTGAAGCATACAGCTGCTTCTCACCAAGGGGCCTGGCCAGCTGGCTGCTGACCCCCACAAGGAAACGAGTGAGACTGACCCATGCTGTGTGGTGCAGCCTCACACAGTCTAAGGACGGCAGGTTTGATGATGCCCCAAATCTCTTAGAAAGAGAAGATCTGGATGTCAGGATGAACTGAGCTCAGTGCTGAGCTATGTTCTCATCATCAGACTCTACAAAGCAATGAATAATTGCTCCGGAAGGCACACCTGGCCTGATCGTGCCCTACGAGCACAATAAACTTCTTCTCCCTGGGTGCCTGAGTCTCCATCTCCTGAAGTTAGGATCACCATGTGGAGCAGGAGGACCTCTTTGGGAGAAAGGCACTCTGCATAGGAGCTTGGAAAGGGTGGGTAAGGGAGACACTGGACTTCAATCTTTTCCTTTTATACATCTGTATTTGGGTGTGTATGTGTGCATGTGCATGTGCATGTGTGTGTGCAAATATATAACCCCCCCCATCATCATTTCTACAACTATTCCTTGATTAGGTCTAAGGGAGGCTGACCAGACTGTTGGTCACTTTTTTTCATCTTCAGTTTAGGAGTGTCAGACATGACACTTTTTTCAGGCACGCTGGTGATTTAGTAGTTATTAAATTACACTGGAAGGCACACTACTGTAATTATACCCTGAGAACCCAAATTTGAAGAATACTCTTCTCATTAACCTGCCTAGCCCTTAGTCCCAGTTCAATTTCTGGAGGGTTTCCCTTATAGTCAGCAGGTATCTGACTAACCTGATGGAGCTTTGCAAGGGTCAGGGAGAATCCAGGGGATGCTCTCCTTGGGTAAGCTTTTATGAATTCGAGCCCCTCTCAGCTCCATTCTGCCCAAGGCTAACTCCTCATGTTTGCCAATGATGAACGGCTCTCCTCTTTGCAGAGCTGAGCCATCCAAGATGTTAGGATAAAAATCTTTTCTTGACTACAAGAACAGATGGAGCGATTCTCTAAAACATTCAATGTGGGTAGTACTGTGGCCAATTTGAAGGAGACTCTGTGATACTACTAGACCTGGGCACAGCTACAAAAGCTGAGGCTGGGGACAAGGTCTAAGGCTCTAGCTTCTCTTCCATTCAGCTTTAAAGGCTCCTCTCATCCCCTGCCCATCTGTCCAGGGCTCTGGTGCTCAGGCACCCCTGGCTTCTTTGGACCTCCCATGGAAGAAGCTCACTCAGCCCACATCCCTGCCACTGTCAGGGGTCTGGACCTATCAAAACCTACTCGCTGCATTTCCCAGCTTTCAAGAAGCATTCCCAGGGGAAAAAATATTTACTAAATTACTGTCCATTAAGGTGTTATTGACTGACAATGATTTTAATGTGGAATATTTTGACCCAAAGGAATGAATCTCTAATTACAGAGTTCAAAGCATTATCTACACAGATCTATGGGAAGCATTTTTGTGGCAACAACTTCTCAGAGCCCCTCACACCCCACTTGATCTGCAGTGCTGATTCTCTTTCTGTGTAAGGCCAGTCCTGGCTCCCAAAATGCTCAGGCATTCAGGACACTAGCTGAAACCTGTGCCCCACTACACTCTGTGGAATGTGCCACCAAAGAGAACCTGTTGGCTTTACTCAAGTAGGTATCTACTGCCTAATGACACACAAGTTAATATGCACACTTAACCACAAGCTAAGTGATGTCAAGAAATAAAGATCAGAAAAGATCAGAAAGCAAGACTGACTGGGCCTTTGGAGATCACTGAATTGTAAGATTAGCCACTGGCAAGACAGATTGGCATGACCACCCTTGGCACAGAAAGAGACAGACTTAGGGAAATGAAGAGAGCTCTGTCCAGAGCTGCCCCACTGCTGAGATGGAATTAGATTCAGAATGCTAACCTTCCAGTCAGTCTACTCTCCAGCAGAGTTGGCCTGCTAATCTCGGGTACCCTACTGTCTTTTCTCTCCTCAGCTACTGTTTTCTCCTCAGGCTACTTGATTATAAGGGACATTTTCTCAGTGATCAATTAGCACTGTCCCTCCTGTGCCACATGAAAAATATATGGAAGCAGCAGGAGGTACCGAGAGAGAAGCCAAATTAACATTCAGTTTGCCCAGTTAAAGCCTGGGGTGGGGCTCCCTGTCTTTCTTTGGAATAAGAATGATGGGATCTCAAATAGCAATGCTATTTTCTGTTCACTGGGCTGTAACCTACTAGTCACCAGAGACTGCCTGGATTTTGCTGCCAGAGCTCCAGCTGGCTGAGAATTTACTGCCCAGTTACAGTCCCACAGACCAAATGCTAAGCTGATGTAATCATTTCAGAGCCCTCTAAAGCACACCAGGTCCCAAATCCCTTCTCAGAGCTCACTGCTCTTGGGACTACCAGTTGAGACTGGCAACAGCTCCTGCTATGAGATTTTTCCACCGTGAAGCTCCAGGAGTGCTGATGGTGAGTAAGGCCATGCTGAGTAACTCTTCAGAAAGAGGCATCTGTCCCTGCAGAGCAGCTGCCCCCAGACACAGGGCCTCCCTCGGCCGGTGGCCTCAGCACTGGCAGGATGGCTGCTGTGTCTGGGCCCCACCCGAAGCCTCCAAGATGAGGAGTTGGTCCTGCCCTGCTGGATCCCAGGGGCTGGCTCCAGGGATGGTGGGGACCACTTCTGCAGCTTTGCTTTGGCTGCCCTAGCCCAACCTCCTGCTCACAGGCGGTCAGATCGAAATGTTTCCTCCACGGAGGGGTCAGGTAAGCCCATGCTAGGGTCCCTCAGCATGTTGAGTCCATCCAAGCTCAGGGGTTCAATTTGGAATTCATCATCCAAAGGAAAAAGACTGTCTGTATTAAAGTTCGACTCTGGCAGGCCTGCCAGTGCGCTATTGAGGTCTTTGAACAGACTGGCATTTGTGTCTTCTGTAAGATGTAGAGAGAAGAGAGAAAAATGTGTTGGGTAAGAGATCTAATTCTACGCGCTGCTTTAAAAAAAACCAAACAGCTAGACTTTTGCACCAAAAAACGGAATCCCCTTTTACCAGTACAAGACCCTAAGGATGGCAGTTTGTAAACCACTTAGGCTGAGGCCTCTAACCCACCAGACTCTGAAATGTTTCCCTAGTTCAATGATCTCCTGGGTTCAGGTGACTCCCAAATCTGGGCCTCCAGCCACACAGGCCTATTTTCTCTTCAGTCCCATCTTTGGTGACTTGTACACATTCTCTCTATTTAAGTTCAGAAGATCAGAGGCTTTGAGACTAGAAAGTATCAGTAATCCTCTAGTCCAATGTACTCATTTCACAGTTGAGGAGACAAGGAGCGGTTCAGGGGCCATGTGACATGTCCAGGCTCATCCAGGAGGATTCCAGCCCTTTTCCCATCACACTACGCACTATTCCTGCTCTCACTTAAAAACAGGGTGTGCACATGTATATGGGCGTATGTGAATACAGATCTTCCCCTGCTCCAAGATCCTTCACATGACCTTAAGTGTCTGGCAGTGGAATGAACCCACAGCGCAGAGGCCAGGATGACACATGGAATCGTAAATCAGGTGAGCTCAGCTCACACTTACCAGTGAGGACAGGATTTGAGAAACTCCCACAGCTGGAATACAGGAAATTTGGTCGCAGCTGAATGGAATTCTGCAGCCCTCTCTGAGCCTGCTCCATCGTGGCTGCCTGGGAAGTACCAAAGACTCAGGGTCAGTGAATTCTGCTTAAGGACAGCCAGTGTCCTGGGTTTACGTGACATGATTTCTGCTAAGGACACCCAATGGTCTAGACCAGAGTTCTATTTCCAGGACTAAATTGGTCTTTCAGAGCAACTCCTCATGTGCCCACAGCAAATCTTACTATTGCACTGGTAACCTTCATTGTCATAGCACCTTTGGCAGAAAGGCAAAGGCAACATCCCTCCACAGATGAAGTGACTGATGGAGCTCACCAAAAAGCCTCAAACTGCTTTAAGTTCATTCGATCACTTCTTCAGTTCATCCTGGCAAATCCTTTTACCAATATGGAGAATCTGGAGAAATTCAAGGCCCTCTGAGCCAGAGGAGACACTGGGCCTCCTCTCCTGGGCTCCTCAAACTCAGCTCTCCTCCCCTACCCCTACATCAGGGTCAAAAACTGCCAGGGTGCTCCATTATGGCTCATCACAGTAACTGAGAAGAAGGCCAAGCTACCACTTAGTTTACCTGACTCAACCCTGTCCTTGGATTTGGGTTTAAATTTCTTTACAGGAGGATGAAATAACCTCAAACAGTAATGTTATTCCAAAATAAAGTGTCTATAAAAACTAGGTGGAATTCATGAAGAAGCTTCTACAAATTCATCTTCTGATAGTTTTCAGAAAATAAATCAATGAATTTTTATTAAGCACTTCGTGCTAAGCACCATGTCTTTCCAATGAGCCCCACAAACCCTGTGTCAGCCCAGGATCCAGCTCCTCACCTCCTGGCCCCTCTCTTCTCACCAGGACCTGCCCAGTGAGTGCTACAAAAGCCCAGCATCTTGCTAACTGTCCTGTCCTCTTGTCCTAACCCTAGTGCCATCTCCTGTGTTCCAGAGGTCATCCCTGGACCAGACCATGGTCATCCCCAAAAGACAACTCCCCTGCTCAGCCCAAACACTAAATTAAGCAGTAATAAAACAGATCTGGAGATAGAAAAGTATTCAAGCCACAGGAGGGACCACACGAAAACAAAAAGAATTACCTTGTCTATCATTAAAGGTTTCTATGTGAAAGTCTAGAAAATATGGTTCACACCTAAGGGAGGGCGTGCAAAAGGGCACAAAACACTTTGGTGCCCCAAGGGTTGCCTACCTGTTGAGAAAAGGCTGGCCCTTGCCTTATGGCCTGTTGTTCAAAGCACAAATCTGGGAAAAAGCTGGTCAAAGAGGAGCTCTGCAGAAATGAGAGGCAAAGAGTTAGATTTGGTTTTAGTAAGAAACAAAGATTATTTTGTTTGTATTCCTTCCCTTGCCAGGAATGCCTCCTGCTACTTACATGGGGAGAGAGGAGCTCGAAATCTGAATGTGGTGGTGAAGAGATCTGGGGCTGCTGGGCATGGACTTGTTCTTGGGCTCTGGGGTGCTGCAGGGGAGGCTCAGGGAGCTCTTGGGGCATGGGATAAGGGGGTGGTAGTGGGGTTTGAACTTCTGGGGGAAGGAAGGAAAGGGGATTTCGATCAGAAGGAACAACCTGGAAAGCAAACAGAAACAGAAATCAAACTAACCTCTCCATTACCACAACTAAGAAGTAACAGGAGAGATGAGTAGGTCTGCTGCCCTTTTCATCTCTTCAATCTTTTATGTTCTGATCTCATTTACCCACAAAAGCTTTTTTGTCTTTCAGTGTCAATTTTTACTGACCTCAAACTTTGAAAAAAAATGCTTTAAGACAGCAAAACCACAAAAATTAAAAACTATAATGAGAGAATAATTCTTGTGCATCTAATCTAATTTGGTCTAGAAAAGGGGTTTTTAACTTGGGGTAAATAATCTTTAAAAATATATCTAGATAGGGGCGGCTAGGTGGCGCAGTGAGTAGAGCGCCGGCCCTGGAGTCAGAAGGACCTGAGTTCGGAGCCGGCCTCCGACACTTAATCCGCACAAACAAAAACCTAGCCGTGTGACCTTGGGCAAGTTACTTAACCCCAATTGCCCTAAAGGGGCGGCTAGGTGGCGCAGTGAGTAAGAGCGCCGGCCTCGGAGTCGGGATGACCCGAGATCAAATCCGGCCTCAGAAAATGAGCACCCACGCATAAATAATGACTAGCCGTGTAACCTTGAGCAAGTTACTTAACCCCAATTGCTTAAAAAAAAATATATATATATATCTAGATAGACAGAGACAGATAACTGTATATAAGTGGTTTCCTTTGTAATTCTATTTATTTTATTTTATGCCATGAGCCCCAGTCCTCATCTGTTAAATGAGGACCTGATCCAAATTTTTACAAATCTTTCTCGTTGATTATTCTAAGGTCCAAAGACCATTCACTCAATGCCAAAGGGCTCCATAACATAATAAAGATGAAATCCATTAGATTGTGAGTTTTTTGAGAGCATTTCCTCCAGGCTGAGGATGCAGAGTAGGGCTGGCTCCTGATTTTTTGGAACCCCCAAGGCTTAGCATAGTATACAACAAGCCCTTAATAAATGCTTATTGACTTAAAGAACCTCTACCCTAGAATGTACCTTAGATATATGGACTATATCTTTTCTGTATCCTGTAAAATAGCCTGGGGTGTCAAATGGGAAGAAACATTTTAAAAGTACACAAATTTTTAAATAGTTCACTACTAAAAAGCTAAAGAGACCCCTCACAGGACCAGTAAATGATGTCAGCAGTTTTAACTTCTATCACCACCTTACGTTTGCATAAAGATTCCGAGTTAAACTTTTTTTGTATCCAAGACTGAAGGTAATTCTCAAAATGTCAGGCAGTCTGGGAAGTAGGGCAGCATCCTTATCTCAGTTTTCTAGCTGAGGAAACTGAAAGCAGTAATTTGCTCAAGGTCACAGAGTTAGTGAATGGTTGAGCTGGGAGTAAGCACAGGCTGTTTTGTCACTCCTAGTCTAGTGATCTAACACAACTCAACTGCTATTCATTTGTGTGGAGCACCTAAAAAGCTGAAAAGTACTCAAAACCATACTGGCTTCAGGTAAATCAAGTCAACAAGCCAGTCTATTTTTCTATCCTGCATCCATGGCTTCTGGATGGGATCAGAAGTTCTAATTCTTCCTCTCTAGATTTTTTTTTTAGCCCATTTCCAGTGACCTCAATACCTAAAAGGCTTAGAGTTGCAAGATATCTTAACAATCTGTGACTAGCCCAAGGTCACATAGTAAGGCAGCAGCTACAACACAGATCTGCTTATTTCTGGTCCACTGATGCTTCCATTATGCCACACTGTTCAATTTCAAATCTATAAAGAGAGATGATCAGGGAAATAAACCCAATCTGATTTAATGTGGATCAGAAAATTTTGATGCTCTCTCTGGCATTACCTGTAATGAACTTTTAAAAAGTTCTATTAATCCTTTTATTTGGTGTGTGCACAGGGAAATTAAACTCCTTTTACTATGAGCCTAAGCAAAATATGGTTAGTAAGACAAATCTGCTGTCACATAATGTAGTACTATATTAAAGAAAAATGACCTTTGGAATGTCTACATCACTGCCCATTCCATTTTCATGTAGCAGGGAATGCTAACTACATTTGGAGATTTGAACCCAGAGATCTTTAGAGCAGTGTGGCTGTTCTAAAATAATCCAAGGAGAAAGATTTGTAGAAATTTGGAGCAGGTCCTCATTTAGCAGATGAGGAAACTATGACCCAATCTGACTTGCCCAAGGTCACATACCTAGTGAGTGATAATCATTTCCTCCAGGCTGAGGATGCAGAGTAGGGCTCCTGTTTAGCCTAAGGACTTACCTGGGTGGCAGGGAGCTGGTTCAGAGGGCTGGTGGAGGAAAACTGTCTGCTGAAAACTCGAGTTGTCTCAGGGCCTGGGGAGAGTGTAAGAGGGCTCACTGGAGGCTGCCTACGCCGACTTGGGCCACTCAAGCTTGTGGTAGAAAGAGAAGGATTGCTAAGTGAAAACAGACGGAGTGACGGCTGAAGAGCAGAGGCATTGTGAACAGATGTCTGTGGGCAGATATTTAGGGAGGAAGAAAGTGCTGTTTTATTCAGTGTGGCTTGGATGGAGGGGTTACTCCGAGAACTTTGAAGACCTAAGAAAAGACAAGAAATTTACCGTTATTCTCACTATTTCAGGCTTCTCTGAACCTTATTTCCCAAATAGTAAGAAAATTTGAGTCCTCATCAACCACATTTGACAAAATTTTAAGAGCCTTATATTTTTGATCACCTTTTCCACTGAATATATCTAATAAAATGCAAGCCATTGACAGGCAGCTAGCTAGTGTAATGGATAGAACACCAGGCCTGAAGTCAGAAAGACTTCTCATAAGTTCAAATACAGCCTCTGACATTTATGAGCTGTGTTACCCTAGGAAAGTCACTCACCTCTGTTTGCCTCAGTTCCTCATGTACAAAATGAGCTGGAGAAGGACATGGTAAAACAACTCCAGTAGCTTTGCCAGGAAAATCCCAAATGAGGTCACTAAGAGCTAAACACAACTGAAACGACTCAACAATGACAACAAAGCCACTGGTGAGGGAAAAGAATCCTACTAGACTAAACAGGCAATCTTCTCAAGACAGGAATTATACAAGAATTTACCAATGAAGTATTACAACCATGTAAAAGACAAATTTCCACTTCAGGTCCCTAAATGAAAAGACTCGGGCATCCAGGTAAAAAGCTATTCCTGGAGTCAAGGAGCTAAGACCTAACTCTGGAGAAGGGCTCCTTTCCAGTGGGAGGTGCACAGATGAGGCTGGGAATCAGAGCAGGCTTCTCTGAACTGGGGACATGAATGTTCTTTCTTTTTTTGCTGAAGTTTTATTGATAACTTTTGCTTTTTATATCACAATAGTCTCTACATATTACTTACTCCTACTTTTCCAACTCAATGAGCCTCCCTTGTAATAAATAAAAGCAGTGAAGCAAAACTAACCGACACAGAAACTTAACAGTGCAAGCCACATGTTACTTCACAGGCCTCGACCACTCCAAGAGATGGAGGGAGGTCTATGTCAAGGTTACTTTTCTGACTACCTTGCTGGGCTCTACAGAAACTATGTGGAATACAGTTTTTAAATGGTCACATTTTATTACACTAAAATCCAGCTAGAGATAGAGGAGATAGTAAAGGGAAACTAAGGGGAAGAATGAATCCCCTTCCTCCTAGTTATGTCCATCACACATATCCCAATATAGGTAAAGGAAGAGCTGGGGGATGCGGTAGCTTTTTTTCTTTAAAAGTCAGAGGTAGCCAGAGAGTTTAAGAATACGAAGGAGTATGGAAAAAGTTTCCCTATCTGAAGAATAAGGTGTTCCTATGAAGTAAGGAGACTACTTTTCTTGTAAGACTTATGGAAACAGAGGAAGAGTGACTCTAGGAATTGTTGTAATATATCTCAACAACTGCAATACTTTCAAGGTTGGCCAATCAGTTTCATGTTAACAATTATGATGAAAAGAAGGTTGGACTATATTATGAAGGGGTAGAAAATTAATGTCATTTAGAGTAAAGAAATAGGAACTACTTTCTTGGTAAAAAAAATGTGCACTGACCCATTACAAAAACTTTAGGGTAATTTCAAGTGTAAAAATTTGTGACTGGCACAAAATTTCAGGGTCATGAAACATCTATCCAATACTTCACTGGGATAATGAAAATGTTGGAAAACTGAAAAATTGGCTTTGGCCTGTTCAAATAGATGAATAATAAGAGAAGTATGGCTGAAAATGAAGCCCCATTCTGGGAAAAAAGCCCAAAATTGAAACATGAAAAAAGTTATTGTTGATAACAGTGTCTGTCATGTGTTTTCTATCATGAAAATAAATGGGGCATTTCTTCTTCCAAAGAAAGCTTTAAAAAATGTGCTTTTGAGGAAAATTGTAACTGATGATGAAACAATATTTCCAATATGACCCAGGAACAAAATGCCAAAGTCTGTGACAGAATGCTCAAAGTCCTGATAACCAAGATGATGTATCAGATCTGAAGAAATATGAGACAATGTTTTCTGTCTTTGCCATCAGTGGCACTGTTCATGTAGAGTTCACTTCTAGTGGTCAAATAATCAACCGGGGAAATTATGCAGAAATTCTGGAGCAACTGAGAGATTCTGTATGATACAAAAGAATTAACTTGTGGCCTATTAATGGGAGTTCTCATCATGACAGTGTTTGAGTTCACAGTATACGTTCTATAAAATGGTATCTGACTATCACCCATCTTGATCGCCCACCTTATTGAAATAGGGTTGGTTCTGAAAGATTTCTGACTATTTACAAAAGTCTAACCCACCCTCAAGGGGCAGAAGTGTCACTATTGAGGACATTTCAAAAGAATAAAAGAATGTGCCATGAATGCTGAAGGCAGAAGATAAAAAATATTTTGAAAATGACTCATGTGGAAATAGGATTATACATGTATAGCCTACATTCAATTGTATGCCATCATGGGGAGAGGGTCGGGAAGAAGGAAAAAAATTTGGAACTAAAAATCTAAAAGTGAATGCTGAAAAATAAACAAACAAACAAATAAATAAATATTCTGAATATCACTAGAAGTCAGTATTTACTTGGATGAAAGATCTGGTTTGCTTGAAAAATCTAGTCTCATTGCTTTATAATTATATCCTGTATCCTCCCTTCAATCAAAAAGAAAGGGTAGAAGCTTGAAACTATTAAAATAATTATTGAAAATTGTTTCTAAGAGGCTTGTAACTATAAAAGATGCCTTACTAATAACACTACTGCAAAAGGAGGACTGATTATTTTACATTGAGTAAGGACTCAGAACTGCCTCAGGTACTCTTCATGATACCATTTTGGGATTTTCTTGGCATAAGTACTGGAGGGGTTTGCCATTTCCTTCTCCACCTCATTTTATAGATGAAGAAACTGAGGCAAACAGGGTTAAGTGACTTGCCCAGGGTCACACAGCTAGTAAGTGTCTGAGGCCAGATTTGAAATTAGGAAGCTTAATCTTCTTGACACTAGGTCTGGTGCTCTATCTACTTTGCTACCTAGCTGCCCTCTTCATGACTAATGGAAACGAATTACCTGAAGAGCTTCTAATTCCAAGATGAGTCATAGCAGCTGGGAGATTTCCCATACTATTGCCAACACTCATACTGCCAAACCAGTGGCCATCAGGATCCAAAGATGTAGGTAGAGGAGATGAGGAATGAAGGCTGGTTAAGTCTGGTAATGACCCTCCAGTGTTTAGGTTCCCCAGAAAAGGTGCTAGTCCTGTATTCTGGCCATTATGTGGAAAGGCGCTGGAAGAAGACAAACAAATTACTTTTCAAAAGTAATGGGTTAGGAAATCATACATACACAATTTCAAATAGCAATATAGTTTCATTACCATGGCTTACTGGTTTATTTTTTTTAACAAGGAGTTTTTCATATTTACATAAGCGTTTAGATATGAGATTTCTATACCATCTTTCCCAAAAGCTATCCTAGAGATTCAGGTCATTCATTCCCTGGGTTTTGTTTTTTAAGGCATCCTCTCAAAAACTGAAAAGTAGGAAAGAGATGCTATTGTTTTCTCCTGAGATCAGGAGTATAAGCACCAAAAGCATCAACAAAGAGGAGATGCCACAGCTCCAAGATCAGTATTCTATAGTAGGCAACAGAGCAAGGAAATACAGACCCAGGCTAAATAAACTTTATTCAAATACGCCAGAAATTAGCAAGCGAGTTCTAGGTTGAAAATTTAAGGCAACTTTTCGTAACTTCCCTAAATCTGATGCCTGTATTTTTAATACAAACATAGGGATCCACTCACCACCTATTTATATTGTGTTAAGGAACGCCTGCTTGGTCACCCTTGGTAATATACTAAGTTCACAACTGACTCCACATTACCATGTATCTCAATGACTTCTAATAATTTCTGAGTAATGGGAATCTGGTGAAGCCCACAGACTTTCTTCAAGTCACCAAGCATTCATTAGGCACTTACTATGTGTCAATCACATGGTCAGTACTTTTCAGAATATTTTTAAAAATTCATAAAATAAAATACGGAAACTGTAAAGGAAACCAATCACACTGAAATAAAGTTATTATAAAATACTTTAAAAAATAAGTTCATAGGCCCCAGGTTAAGAATCCTTGGTCTAGCTGGTTGGAATTGTGGGTAGTAGGTGGGTTGGCTGTGTACGTGCAACAAAATAACACTTTCTCCTCACTCAATTCCAACCAGACCAACAGGTCTCAGGAAAAAGACCCAGAATTGAAGAATTAATGGTCAAATTCAGAACATTTAATAGTTTAAACAAATCGAGAGTATAAAGAGAAGGATTCATCAAGGCAAGGCTATGCCAGGCTAATAAGTTTAAGTCCTTTTCAGACAGGATTACTAGATCAGGATAACACTGTCAGCATAGTTAAGCTAGATTTTAGAAAAGCTGATAAAATGACTTCTACCATCCTTGTGGCAAAGACAGAAATTATTCAGCAAAGTAGCAGGATATTAAATGAATCCACGTAAAATCATCAGCTTTTCCATATTTTGCCAATAAAATCCAGCAGGAAGAAACAGAAAGAGAAATTCCATTTAAAATAACAAAAAAAAAGGTAAAAAAAAAATAGATAGAGGAGTCTACCTACCAAAACACACACAGGAACTATATGAACATACCTACAAAACATTCTTTAGGAGAAATAAAGATAGACCTAAATAACTGGAGAAATATTAACTGCCCATGAATAGGCAGAGCCAATAAAAATTATACTAACTAAATTAATTTGCTCATTCAGTGTCATACCATCTAAAACCATCAAAGGAGCGCCAGCCCCGGAGTCAGGAAGACCTGAGTTCATATCTGGCCTCAGACACTTAACACACACACACACACACACACACACACACACACACACCTAGCCATGTAACCTTGGACAAGTTACTTAACCCCAACTGCCCTCCAAAAGGCAAAAAAACAAACAAAAAAAAAACATCAAAGGGTTACTTTATAGTCACATGATAATGGGATTCATCTGGAGGAGAAATAAGTTAAGAATCTCAGGAGAAATAATGGGGGAAAGGAGACCTAGCAGTACCAAATCTCATACAATTCTACAAAATAGTCCAAATGATTTGATATTGATTAAGAATAAAGGTTTTTCAGTGGAACAGATTAGGTCGGGGTGGGGAACCTGAGGCCTCAAGGCCACATGTGGCCTTCTCCATCCTCAAGTGCAGCCTTTTGAATCCCACATGTGGCTTTGAGGCCGCAGGTTCCCTACCCCTGGATTAGGTAAAAAACAAAATGAAACAAATGAACCTAGTAACCTGTTTGATAAGCCCCAGACCTAAACTACTAGAGTAAGAACTCACTGTTCAACAAAAAATGCTGGGAAAACTGAAAATCAGTCTAGCAGAAATTAAGCTAAGTTCCAAATGAATACAGCACTTATATAAAAAGTCACATTATAAACAAATTAGAGAAGTAAGGAAGAAATTTCCCTTCAAATAAACAGACAGAAGAAGAACTCATAACCAAATAAGGAGTAGAGATTATTATAGAAGATAAAGTAGACAATTTTGATAATGTAAAATTAAAGGTTTTGCACAGACAAAACCAGTGTGGCTAAGAAAGGAGAACAGTTAACTGGGGGAAATCTTTGCAGTAAGTTTCTCTGACAAGGTATCATTTCCAAATTCTATAATGAACAGATATAAATTTGTAAGAATAAGCAGATAAAAATTTATAAAAATAAGAGTTATTCTCCATTAGTAAATGGTCAAAGGATATTAAAAGGGAGCTTTCTAGGGAAAAAACCCAAGCTATCAACAGCCATATGAAAAAATGCTCTAAATCACTAAAATTAGATTCCTTCAACTTAAAGCAATTCTACAGTTCCATATCACATATTGGCAAAGCTGACAAAAAAAGAACATGACATCTGCTAGAGAAGCTGCTGGTAAACAGGCAGATCACTGCACTGTTGGTGGAGTTGTGAACTGGTCCAGCTATTCTGGAAAGACACATGGAACTATGCCCCAAAGTTCTTAAAGTACTCGGCACCTTTTGACCCCAGCCATACCACTATTAGGCCTAGTTTCAGAAAAGCCTAGGAACACTTGCAAGAACTGATACAGAGTAAAGTAAAAGGACCAGGAAAACAATTTATACCAAAAAAAAAAAAAAAACCCCAACACCGTAAAAATGAACTGCTTTGAAAAACTTAAGAACTCTGACCAACCCAATGACCAACTACAATGCCAAAGTACTAATGGTGAACAAAGTTGCCTTCCCCCTAAATGTATATTAATACATCTTCCTTTTTAAATTGGTCTGGGAGAAGTTGAAGGCAGAGAAAAATTAATGCTTGCTAAATGAAAAATAAAAAATTTAATTTAAAAATAAAGTTAATTTTTCAAACAATCTATTTTATAATGGTGAGATTAATTTTATACTTTGGAAAAGAATGGAAAATATACACAGAAGCTTCTGAATTATGTCTTAAAAGGAAAAAAATTATAAAGAAAATATAGAGATATGGTCTCTAAAATTATACTATTAGATGAAGTAAGAAATTTTAATGACCAAAGCCAAAGATGGTCATTAATGGCCTGGTGATTGGCCTTCTTCTATTTAACATTTTTATCAATGACTTGGGTCATTGGGTATACTTGGGTATAAAAGGCATGCTTTCAAATTTACAGATGACATGAAGCTGTGAGGGATAACTAACACAATTTTAAAAGAGTCTAAAAGACAAGCACTTTGGGCCAAATATAGTAAGAGAAATTTTTAAAAGGATAAATGTAAGATCTCAAGATCTTTAAGATCCCAAAAAATCCACTTCACAAGTACATGATAGAGGAGACATGGTTAGATAGAAGTCTGTTCTAATGGGCTAAAAGTTCAATAAGAGGCAACAGTCTGACATGTCAGCTAAGAAAATTAACATGGTATTTCAATCAATTGAGAACAAGTTTCCAGGAATGAGGAGCTATCAGTCCTTCTATACTCTGCCTGGGCAAACCTCTACTGGCAGACTGGGTACCATATCTGATGAAGAAAGCTAGAGGGCCTGGAGAAGGGCCCCCAGCATGGAAAAAGGTTTCAAATTAATACCATATGAGGATTAAAAGGATTGCTATGTTTAATCTGGAGAAGACTAGTAGGATGTCTTCAAGTATTTGAAAGCTGCCTGGTGAATTAGATTTATTCTGAGTTCCAGGAGGAAAAACTAATGAGGAATGGGTAAAAGTTACTCTGCCTTGAAATTAGGGAAAACATTCTAACAACTAAAAGTAAAATGGCTGTCTTGGGAAGCACTGGATTCCTCTTCCCTGGTCAAGCGAAGATTGAATATTCACTTATCAAATATGTTATAGAGGCAATTTTTTCAGGTTTGCATTGGACTAAATGAACACTAAGATTCCTTGCAACACTGAAATTCAATGATTCTTTTTTTTTTTTAAGCAGGCATAGTTCAATTTATTTATTTATTTAAAAAATCTATGTGGTTGCCACAGCAGCTGCCTGGGTCTTCTGGAGAGACAAGCTTGAGTGTGAGTCTTCACAAGATGGTCGGTGAATTCCTGATAAGGAGACTTAGTGAACACAGTCTTCTTCCACAGGTCTGGGGTTAGACAGCTGTATGTTTTAGAGATGGCATCAAAGGTAGCTTTAACAAAGTTGCCTAGAGTGGCAGTACAGCCTCTTGCAGAAGTATAGCAGTCATCAACTCCAGCCATCATCAGGAGCTTCTTAGGCACAGAAGCTGAGACAATGCCAGTACCTCTAGGGGTGGGGATCAGGCACATCAGAACTGACCCACATAGCCCAATGACCTTGAAGGGTACTGTGTGAGGCTTGCCAGTCTTGTGCCCCAGGATCCACATCTCACAGGAACGATGGACAGCTTGGCCAAAATGACAGCACCACAAATAGCCACTTCCTTGGAGCACTTGACACCCAGACCAACATGGCCATTGTAGTCACCAATGGCCACAAAAGCCTTGAACCTGGTACATTGTCCAGCTCTAGTTTGTTTCTGAACAGGCATGACCTTCAGAACCTCATCCTTCAATAAAGATCTCAGGAAGAAATCAATGATCTCAGACTCTTTGACAGGAAGCAAGAAAAGATAGATCTCTCCCAAAGTCTTGATCTTCATGTCCTTGACTAGCCGGCCCAGCTTAGTGACAAGAACCCACTCCTTGTCTTCAGCCTTTCTTCCCTGGGCATTGGGGCCACGGCCACGGCCTCGACCATGGCCCCGGTTCCCACTGCTGAAGCCGCCGCAGAAGCCTCCCTGGGCTCCGACTCCAGGTCCCCCAGAGCCTCCTGCAGCACCGGTGTTGTCTGTCATTTGGTGTTCACTAGAAGCAGAAGCGAAATTCAGCGATTCTATAACTGAGGCACAGATTCAGAAAGGCCTTTCTATTAGTAATAGGGAAATACTCCCTTGATTCACAACTGACGATTTTGTAAAAAAGATGGTATACTTTCCTATTTTTCAAAACTTGGGAAAAAGGAACTGCCTTCCCTAACTCAAGGGAGATGATGAGGAGTGGCTGTAGGCCCCAGAGACGTGATCAGGAGCATGTGTGGGCTATGCTCCTATTTTCTCCTTTGTCAGATGGTCAGGTGAGCGGAAGCTTCGGGGCCTTGCTCTTCCTACCCTAGTCCTCTCCTCTTTTGGAGGCCGCAGCAGAAGAGGCAGGCCACCTTGGCTCCCCACTTTTCTAGTTAGTGGCAGAAAGGTTATTCTTCTGGCAGGCAGATTTTTCTTCTTTTCTTTGTTGTTGGTAATAGTACTACTGTGCTAAATTTAATATAAATCTTTAAAAATATATATTTCACATAGATTTATATATTTCATAGATGTATCATTTACTCTTTTTCTATTCTTTGTATATAAAAACATCTATGTCTATAGATCTTTGTCAAATTCATAATAAAAAGTCGTTATCAGCATCATAATCATAATTTAAAAAAAGAAAATGAAGGAAAGTAAAAGGTCTTTAAAAGTTCATAAAGTTTATCTGGTCTAAACTCCTTATTTTACAGGTGAAAAAAAATGAAACCTAGAGAAATAAAATCACTTGCCCAAATTCACAGAGGCAGTAATAAAGCCGAGAGTAAAACGATGACATCCATGATGTTTGCTGTCGAATTTCCTTGTGTGGAGTATCTTTTCTTCTTGCTGTCTTGAAAAATAAATAATTTAAGGATTTAACTGGGGTCTTCATGAATCCTCCTTCATGAGAATTGTTGCTGGTCTTTTCAGAATAAGAATTGGAGAGGCCTCTTCAAGTTTTCAAGTCCTTTTGTTTCCTGTCAAGTCCTCACCAATCTGTCTGAGCACAGCCACCCTTCTGGGCACAGTGCTAGGGTTGCTCCCTGGGTCTGCTGCTTACAAGGCCATCTGTATCCTGGTTCTTTTCTGTGTCCAGGGGTTACTTCCCTTGAACCTGCTTCTAGCCTCAATCAACATCTCTCTGTATTTAGGTCTGTCTAAACTGTGTCTCTATTCCTTCAACTGTACTTCAAACTCTCTGGAATTGACTCTCTAACTACTGAATGGGGTATTTCATTCTGGAAAATTAGGATTAGGATTCAGAAACTGGGAAGTCCATGAAGTCTTGTGTCAATGTAAGATCAACCACGCCTTTCAGACATATGTTGTTAATGACCCAAGTGCTGAGTTAGTATCTTCTTTGGTTGTCACTAAGACTCTCTCCTATGCTACACCTACCTGATGGTTCCTATTAAATACTTAAGAAAAATTGTGTCTTTTCAGCTCTTTAAATGCTCTATTGGACAAT
This sequence comes from Gymnobelideus leadbeateri, assembly GCA_011680675.1. NCBI lineage: Eukaryota > Metazoa > Chordata > Mammalia > Diprotodontia > Petauridae > Gymnobelideus > Gymnobelideus leadbeateri. The sequence continues at coordinate 440,253 of WOXC01006407.1, read as the reverse complement.
GCCTAGAAGATCCTAAGAGTACTGACCTTTGACAGCTTTGGGGTACATGAAGTTCAATAAAAGATGGACCATTGCATGTTTAGAATTTATTAAATTACTCCTCCTCTTCCTTTCTTGTTGAAATCTCAGTACTAATTATATGACAACATTATTACTTGGGTACACAAAAGAAATATCAGGATCAGTCCCAGTTCTCCAAGAGTTTATAATTCCTTTATGAAGATATTCTAGTTGTTTCATATGTAAAAGTATTTTTAATTAAGTACTTTAGGACTTCAGCATAGCAACATATAGAAAAGAGAGACAGTACACAGTTCAGCACTGAGTAACCAAGAAAGGAATCAGGATTTTGAGGTAAATCTTTTGTTTTCCCCAGAAAAGGGTTAATACTCTTTCCAGAGTACTGTGTGAGTAAAAATAAGGCAGTGGGGAGAGGGCATAAGTGTAGCCTGATGAGAACAGATGGTTTGTATTAGGAAGTAATGAGTGATAAATTACTAAGGATCACTTAAGTGGCCAAACCCAATGGCTTTTTCTCAATCCTCATTCTCCTTGGTATCTCTGCAGATTCTGACACTGCCAATCATTCTTCTCCTTGATACTCTCTTCTCCCTAGGCTTTCATGGCACCACTCTCTCCTGGTTTTCCTCCTACCTGTCTGACTTCTCCTTCTTTGTCTCTTTTGTGAGATCTTCCTTCAGATCACTAACTGTAGGTTTCCCATAGGAAACTGTCCTGGGCCTTCTTCTCTTCTCCCTCTCTATCACTTCACTTAGTGATTTCATCAGCTCCCATGGACTTAATGACCTATGCTGATGATTCTCAAATTTATTTATTCTGCCCCAAACTCTCTGCTGACCTTCAATCTCACATCTTCAGATAACTGTCAGCCATCTCAAACTGGATGTCCAGCAGGCATTTTAAACTCCCTCCCAACCTAGGAATCCTCACTATCTCTCAACCTCTGTATCCAAGCTTGTTGCCAAAGTCTGCTAACTTCATCTCTGCATACACCTTCCTTCTTGCCTCTGACATCGCCACCACTCTGGTACAGGTGTCCAATTATCTCGAACTTCAATTATTGCAGCAGCCTGCTACTGAGTCTGCCTGCCTCAACTTTCTCCCTTCTCCAATCCATCCTCCTCTCAGCCACCAAAGTGGTTTTCCTAAAGTGCAGATCTGATCACATCACTCCCCTGCTCAATAAACTCAAATGGCTTCCTAATGCCTCCAGGAACATTTGTTCAATCAAAACAAAATACAAAATGCTCTGTTTGGCATTCAAAGCCCCTCATAACATAATCCCCTCCCACCTTTCTAGTCTTCTTACACCTTACATTCTCTGATCCAGTGACACTGACCTCCTGGCTGTTTCAAGAACAAAGCACTCCCTGGCTCTGTCCATCTTCTCTCTCTGGCTGTTCCCCACACCTGGAACACTCTCCCTCTCCAGCTCCTGATGACTGCCTTTCCTAGTTTCCTTTAAGTGCCAACTAAAATCCCACCTTCAATAGGAAGCTTTTTCAGTGCCTATGAATCCTGGTGCCTTCCCTCTGTGAAGCTCTTATTTACCTTTTTATATAGTTTATTGTGAATATGTTTGTTTGCTAGCTGTCTACACTACTACATTATAAGCTTCTTGAGGGTAGGGTCTATCTTTTGCCTTTTTTTTTTGTATCTCTAGCACTTAGCCCAGTGCCTGGAACATAGGAATCAATAAATGTTTGCTAATTTATTGACTGGTACATACAGTGAGGAGGACACATCACAGAGGGGTTGGGATGCCAGACTGAGGAGCTGGGATTTCACCTATTAAGAAGTCACTTTTTGCTCTTCAAAAAGATAAATATTGGGGGTAGCTAGGTGGCACAGTAGACAGAGCACTGGCCCTGGAGTCAGGAGGACCTGAGTTTAAATCCAGCCTCAGACACTTACTAGATGTGTAACCCTGGGCAAGTCATTTAACCTCAGTTGCTGAAAAAAAAAGACAAATACTGTGGTAGTATGCAATATGGACTGAAGTGGAAAATAATTATATGCAGAACAGACTGAGGTGATTCAGGTAAAAATGGATAGGGCCTGAAGTAGTCCTTTGGGAACGAAGAGAAACAGATACCAAAAGAAGCAGTAAAGGAACAATCAAAAGGACTTGTTGGATCTAAGGGGAAAAGGACCAAAATGGAATGGGTCACCTTCAAAGATCTTTGAGGAAAGATGAGATGGCCATTTGTCAAAGGCACTTGCTCAGAGACTAGTTGGACTAGGTGACATCTGAGATCCAGTCTACCTCTGAGATTCTTTGTCTGTGTATTTTAAAATGACTAAATTTTTGAGCCTTGAAGGCTGGGGAAATGGGTATTATTGATGACAGAAATAAGGATGTGAGCCAACAAAGTCAGTTTGAGGGATGAGAAAGATGAAGCCTTTAAGTTATAGATAAACTGAAAGTGAATGTTATTCAAATAAAAGTTTCTTTAGGAAATATGGGACTAGAGATGAGGTAATAAGAATAAGACCTAGAGAATATAAACTCTCTAAAGGATAAAGTAAAAAAGGATAGAGAGAAAAACCAAATCTTGAAAACATTCACAATTATCAGTTAGTTATAAGAAGGAAAAAAATGGCAGCATGCTGTGATACAGAAACCACCTAGAGATCTCTCTCTGAAGAAATAGGTGGTCAAGCATCTAATGCTATAGGGAAATCAAGGACATTTGGCTAGAAAAGTCACTAGTGGCAATGAGAGAGCAGTTTCATGCCACAGTAAGAAGAAACAAATAAACAACTCTCATTTTCTCACTGATACTCCAAGCTACCTTCTCAAATGTAGTATCTAAATCTCTATAGTTTGCCAGAAAAGCAGGCTGGGTACAAGGTACATTTAAACTCAGCATATACCTGGAATGAATGAATAGAATAGATATCAAATTTCCCAAAGTTCCAAATCAAGCCCTCTACCCACTTGGGACTTTCTTCTGAAGCAAAACACTTCAGGATAACTCCTGAGAGAGGAACAGTGGCACAATGCTACTTACTTGACACCTCCCACATCACAGGATCGAGGACGAGCTGAAAGGGATTGAATCTAGGAAAGAGACATAGGAAACTGGGATTACATGCCATGACATCAAGTTAACAGGAAACATGCCTTCTTACATATTCTGGGAACTAGAAAACAGCATCTTTCAGCCCAAATAAGTTTTAGCACAAGAAGTTAGCCCCCACAAGCCAGCCATTGAGTTTGCAAATGGATTTTAATGGCTGAAATAATTAAAAGCACAGAAGGTACACATTAACTTCTCTGAAGGGACCTACGTGTCTTTGAAGACACTTAAAAATCTTTTCAAGGTGAATATGATGCATCAAAGAGCTCAAAACTGTGTTTAAACAAACATTTTTTCAACTGAGTTAGAGGGAAAACAGGACAAGATTAAAAAGTAAATGTATCTAATAAAAAAAAAAATAGCTCCAGAGAAGGCAAGACAGGAAAACAGAATAGTCAAAGAAAGGGGAAGCACAAGCAACTCAACAGTGTTAGATGAAAATGGTCAAATTATTGGGGGAAAAGTCCTTACAAATTCCCATTTCTGAAAATATTTTATTGGGCACAATGAACCCAAAGCAAAATATTACCGATGCTTAATTAAGGCACTGAGATGATCTTCAGCTTTCCAAGATCAAATCAGAAGATTAAAAACTCTGGAAGGCTTTGCCAAGCCAGAAAGGTTGAAAGTATAAGTCCAGCCACCATCTGTGTATGAAGGCAAAGGTCCAGTCTAATTTCATGTGAGGCTCATCACCAAAAGAATGACCACTAGGTGATGATTGGGTTTTTTTGGACACAGAACAACAAAATAAAAACTCAAAATATGGCTCCCTTCTGTTTTCTACTATGCCTGTAAATTAGATCCTTTGTGGGGAATTATAGGGGAATGAAGACAAGGACAGCACAGGATGAAAAGGTGTGGAGAGGCTATGGTCTACCCTGGTGGTGGCAATATTCACATCAATGAGATCATGGGGCCATCAGACTCCTGTGCAAAAAAAAGTGGGATAAAAGATGCGTATGACCATGCGAAAGGATGGGTCAGTCATACAGTGAGAGTGAAGAATAATAATAGAGAGTTCAAGTATTTCACTGGTATTCATGAAATAGTAATTAAAAATTCTAGTAAGTAAAAAATTACTTGAGAAAGACTTCTAGGGCATTGTATAGATCTTTTGGGGGAAGATTTCAGAAAAATAGGGACAAGAATTACACAGGATGAATTGCTATCTGTATTAGTGGAAAGAGTAGGTCCATACAACTTCAGGATGTTCCAGATAGGCAAATTTTTCCAGTCACCCAGTCACTTTCCCCAAAGACAGGGATGACTGACAATGGTGCAAGAAGTCAGGGAGGAACAGACACGTCATCTCCACAGGCAGTGATACCAGGTAAGCCATCACTTACCTGAAGCCCATAAAGTCTATGGAAGCATTTGTGACGCTTGAACCTTTAAAAGAACTAGCATTCTCTAATATATATTAGTAAGGCAATACTATAGCAGGTTCAATAAATGTTTGGTGATTGACTCTGGAGTACTCTTCCTCTAAAGAGCACAGAGTGCTCTACCAATAATTCTCCTATTATAAAAACAGTTTTTTCAATGACCATTTCTAAAATACTACAATGCCAAAGATATAGGCAGACAAAGTAGGAGGAAGGAAAAAGGAGTGGGAAAGGCAAACAGAATGCAGGTAATGTTAGCAATGACAATTTTTAGACTAATCATGGAATGGAGAGAGGGACATACATTTACTTTTTAAGTTAACAGAACCAGTCTCACTGACGATATAGGAAGAAAGAGAAAGCAAAGTATTGTGGAGCCTTGGTCTAGGCTAATCACCTCTTTGGAAGTAGGATGGTTCTCTACCAGGTCATTTTTATCAGAAACACAGAGTTGTTTGAAGATCAGAACAGATGAAAGCTCACGGAAATCAAATAATCTGTCAGTATAGCCAGTGAACACAGACAATTTACGTGACCTTTAGACCAGAGTTTCTGACGAATTTGTGATTCAAGATACTCAAGTTCCTTTTAAAAACCTTCTGATGATATGAAACAGCTAAGTCACATTAACTTAATTAAACATATCTGTGATGTCATCAATATGGGCAATTATAAGGAAAACAACTTTTTCCACAAAAGCAAATGAATTACTGATCTGCAAGTCACAGGCTTGGAGAGCCATCTGAGGCACCGTGGGGTTAAATGCCTTGCCCAGAATTCCACAACCAGGATATGTCAGAGGTGGGATTTGAATGCAGGTCTTCCTGTCTCAGAGGCCAGCCTCGTAGTATACCACCTCTCAATCTTGTTTGCAATACAGGAAAATCCGTGTCAACGTTTTTCACTAAATGGCTTGGATCAAAGACTTGCTAGGATAGGTTTTGGAGACTCTCCCATGAGCACATGGATAATCTATACTCATCGGCTCCCCTGAGGAGGTAGTGCTATTTCAGCCATCCAGGAACATAGGATAATATTAGCTTCGGGGTGTTCTTTCCTACATCATTCCCTCAACCAGTCTTCTGGTCTCTTTTTGCCAACTTCTGTTTGTCTCTCTGGGAACATCCCACATGGGACTAACAAGTCTCCCACACCATAGGCACTCAGCCACAGAAGGCCCCAAGGCTGCCTGTGGCTCACCCACCTTCTTGGCCTCCCACAGTTGTTTTGGCAGTGGCTTGGGAACGTTCAGCAGATTCTCGTCTTTCACAGGGCTGGGGAAAGGAGTAACTGAAGCAACATAAACACAACATTGACTGGATCAGCAGGGAAGCCATTTCACCTCTGCTTTAACAGTTTTATTACCTATGTACACTTGGCCTATCACTCCAGGGCAGGAAGCAAGTAAATAGATTCAATCAACTGCAGTGGCTTCCTATTCCCTCTAGGATCAAACAGAAAACCCTTAGTTTGTTTTTCAAAGCCTTTTATAACCTGGCCCTCTTTGACCTTCCCAGTCTTCCTATCCCTGATTCACCCCCATAGCCTCTGATAAAATGCTCTATCCCCTGACTGTGCATTTTGCTGGTCAGCCCTTAAGCCTGGAATTCTTTCCCTCTTCATCTCTGCCTCCGGTCTGCCCCCCTGTCAGTGCCTTTCCCCTAACATTATCTCTGTCTGGACATAGTTGTCTGCAGTTTGCCTCCGGGATAAGACTGTGAGCTCCCTGAGGGCAGGAGCCATTTCTTCCTTTCTTTCTTTGTATCCCCAGGGCTTAGCATAATGCTTAGCAAATAGTGGGCACTTAAAAAACATACTTATGAACTGACTGAACTGGAGAACCTTTAATAAAATTAAAAGAAGGAATACTGATTACTAATATTAGACTAAACCCTTGTGCAAATGTTAACCAAATACTTGTGAAGTCTAATCACAAATTTCAATTCTTAAATTCTGATAAGGTGCTGGTCTCAGTTAAGTGGGGTGTTCTAATTGGCTACTAGAAATAAGAGAACATTTGTGGTGACCCTCAGAATGAGAGAGGGGTCCGTCCAGGATTGGTGAGTGCCAATATATCCTTTTGAGTTGATGTGACCAAAAAAAGGTAAAGTGAATGATAATCAGTCATACCTTCTCCAAATCTGTCATTCTCACCATCACAGAAACCTATTAGAACAGAAAAGAGAAACAAGACTGTGAAGGATTTATATTTTTCTTCATTAGTATATTAGTAATCTCTTCAATTTTAGGTACTTATGCTAAAGGCACTTGACCCCCAAACTAAAGAGTTATTTTTAGCATTTTAGCACTCTAGGTAAAAACTAAAAGTGTTTATTTGTACTAAATTCTGATTACTAGCTATTTCTCACATCCTTTAAAGTTGTTTTGGTATGACATTGTGCTACAAGTGATTTTTCATGATGTCTGAGACTATCTATTGGACTCTTAGAAGTGTAGAAGTACAAGCTGGAACACTTAAAAAAATGTGTATGAGAAACAAGAATAGCATCAACAAATACAAATAATTAAAAAAACAAAAATGAGGAATAGAACCCCAAATAAAATCTTAAACTCAAATGTATTTAGATTTCTGTCTAGTCCATCTATTCTGCACACAGCAGACACTCATTGATTCTTGAATTTAACAAATAAGAGTAACAATATGTTTGTTCTATGTTCCCTTCTTATCTCTTTTCCAGTTGTGTATTTATAAAATGTTCTTGCTATTTTTTTTGCCTTAGTCAATACGTCACTCTTTTTGCTTTCTGCATTATTTTGTGAAGGACTTTTAAAAATATTTTTAATATTTGTATTGTTTGATGATTTAGGAATATCATTGATAAATCACATTTATTAAGCCATTCTCCAGTTGCTGGATAGTCATACACACACGTCATTTTTAATTCTTCACTATTACAAATGGAAATTCTAGAAGCACTTTTGTGCAGAGAGGACTTTTTATTTTTAATAGAATACTCACAAAATCAGTAACTAAGGGACATATTTTTTTAAAAAATAGGAACAAGCAAGAATAAAGGCAAAAAAAGGGGGATCAGATCAGCATTTTATACCATTTACCACAGTTGAGTTCCAAATGGTTAACTTGATAAATATAAAACGTTCTATCTTTAAAAAAAAAAAAAAGAAAATGGTGGGGCAGTGTCCTTAATAACTATGGCTAGGGAAAGAATTCTTCACCAAATGAGGAAAAGAAGCAATCACAGAAACAGACAATTTTAATGACATGAAATTGAAAACTTGTACACAAAATCAATATAGCTAGGGATAAGGAGAGAACTCAAAGGGATAGGAAATATTTGTATCAAATATCACTGGCAAGGCTCTGACAGCCATCTACCAACAAATATTTGTTGGGTACCTAGTGCGTGCCTGGCACAGTTAACCAAAATACTTAGATAAATATCACAAATATCTGAGACCAAGAGCCATTCCGCAATAGTGCCAAAGGATATAAACAGTTGAAGAAAAGCAATGCAGGCTGTTAATAATCATATGAAAGGTTACTGCAAATCACTATTTAAAAGTCAGTAATACTCTACTTTGAAAGAGCTGCAGAAATACAGGCAAACTAATATGCTACTGGTGGAATGATGAACTGGTCCAACTATTCTAGAAAGCAATATGGAATGATACTATAAAAAGTTCATAAAATGGCCAAGATGTACCACTTACAGGTAAATATGAAACTTTTCTTCACACCTTGATCACCTTAAGATAAATCTAAAGTGGTCAAAGACATAAAGAAAAGTTTCATATTTACCTAGATACTTATAGAAGAATTTTTTGTGGTAACAAATAGAAAAAAAGCAGATATATATATCCATAAATTGGTGAAGAATTAAACAAACTGTGGTATATTAATTTAATGGTACATGAAAAAAATACTACTATGTTCTTTAAGGAACAACAACATGAAAAATTCACAGAAAGAAGAGACATATATGAATTAATGCACAATGAAGTAAGCAGAATCATGAAAAAAAATACACAATGACTACGACAATTTAAATGGAAAGAACCATAAAATACTAATGAATGCTATTTAATTATAATGACCAAGCTTGGTCCTAGAGAAGAAAGGAGAAAACAGACTTCACTTCTTTCACAGAGAATTGAAGACTAGGGGTATGAAATGCTACATACGACCTCACACATAATCAATATATTGTTAGTTTTGTTGCTGTTGTTAGTTTTTTCTTTTTTAAAAAAAATCTGTTACAATGGAAAGCTCATTGGAAAAGAATGTACCTGGAAAGCACTATGACAGAAAAATAAAAGTTATCAATAGAGCTTCGAAAATATTATCTTCATAGTACAGTTCTAACAGTGGAAGTCTTTAGGTCAAAGAAAACCATCAGTTTGATGATGTTTATTATATGATACCAGATTTTTCTTTAAGAAGATCTCACTGGGGTACAATGGGCTAGGTGGCACAGAGCACCAGAGTCAGGAGGATGGTCAAATTCGGCCTCGTACACTTAACATTTACTAGCCGTGTGACCCTGGGCAAGTCACTTAACCCCAACTGCCCTGCTTTCCCCCCCTCCAAAAAAAGCAAAAAAAAAAATCCCACCAATTCACAGCTTCATCAACAATTTAACAGTGTCTATTACCTACCCTAGAGACTAACCTACTAACGTACAAAGTACTTTTTAGTTTTTAACTACCTGTAACAAGTTGATACAGTAAATCAAAGTTGTTTTTATTTGCATTTCTCTAATAATCAGAAAATCTGAACAATTTTCAGTGATTATTGAATTATATTTCCTTCAAGAATTTTCTAATTCTTTGATATGAACTAGTGAATTGTTATTGATCTTATAAATTTGACTCAGTTCCTTAAAGATTATAGATATCATTTAGTTAACATTAGAGACTGTTTTCTCAGTCTGTTCCTTTTCTTCACATGGTGGATTGCCTCTTGTCACATAAACTATATATTTTCATATAATCAAATCTATTTTCTCTTCAATAATTTCTTCCGTTTGTTTAATACATGTATTTTTTGATTCAATTACTAAGTTCTTTCTTTTGTTCCACTGATCTGTTTTTGAAAATTTCAATGCCAGATTTTTTATTACTACTCTATAGCATAATTTGAAATCTGATCAGTCAAGTCTTATTTCACATCTTTTTTGCACTTTCCTTTTGCACATTCTTGTCCATGTTATTCCAGTGTTTATTATTGTTGTATCTAGTTTTGTGAAAAAAAAATTTGTTTCTATTTTGACTGGTATTACATAGAATCTACATAGTAATCTGGGAAGTGCTGACATTTAAAATATCCCAACAGCCTATTTATGGGTAGTGGATGGTCCTTCAAATGTTTATTTCTGTCATAAAGTTTCTTTTATACAAGTTCACCTATGTCTTCATAAATTAAAGCCCAAACTATTTTGTATATTTTCTTGGTATTCTAAGCAGTGTTTCTCTAAAAAATTGTCTTCTGATTTTTGTTAGTGAAATATAAAAATGCAGATGATTTTGGCGGGGGGATTTATCTTCTATGTTATCACCTTGTTAAAAGTTTTCTCCCTTGATAACCTTTTCATCATTTCTTAACTTATTCATTTATTACCTTAATTAAATTTTCTGTTGAGGCTCTTGGATGCCTGAAACACTCTTCTGAAAGTTTCATTTTCTTTGGGTAATTCAAAAGTCTATACACCTATTTCATGCTTATTGTGTGTATTCTATGAGGAAAAACAAACTGGCATTATTGAATCTCAGAGTTGGAAGGCACTTTAGAGATTGTTTAGCTCAGTCTCTATTTGAACCAGGAATCCTTTCTCCAACACCCTTAAGAAGTGGTCCTCTAACTTCTGTGTGATTACTTCCCATGCCCAAGAACTCATCTCGTAGCTTCAGCTCTAACTCAGGCAGTCCTGAGATCTTAATCTCATCCCTTCCCTAGGCCCCTTCCTATCTGTCTACAAATATGCTCAGGCTCTTGCCATTCCTAAAAAAAGGTCTTCTCTTTCCAGCTAATGCTCCATTTCTCATTGTCCTTTCAGGAGTTTGTTTTTGTGATGCTGCTGAACAGCAGACCCTCTGACACCTCTGGTTCCAGAGCACCCCCCTCTCCTAGTTCTCGTCCAGTCCCTCACCATCTCACCATCCTCCCACTTCTTAGTGTGAGTGTTCCTGAAAGACCTGTGTTGACTCCTCTTCTCTTTCCCACCGCACGTTCTCCCGTGGTGATCTTGGTCACTCCTCTAGCTTCAATGGTGGCTAGATCTCCCACCATAATTTGCCTTTTGAATTCTAGAGCTATCCAGCAGAGAATTTACTTAGTCAGTGCTCTCTATTTCCAACTACCTAGGATACCCCCACTGAGCTGTATGACTGGCAGCTCAGATTTTCTGGATCTTAAGTTTTTACTACCTAGCTGCTTGATCCTGGGCAAGTCACTTAACTCCTCTGCCTCATTTCCTCATCTGTGAAATGGAGCTATTAATAGCAGGGTTGTTATGAGGATCAAATGAAATATTTGTAAAGCGTTTTGCAAACCTGAAAGTGCTACATTATGCTAGCTATTACAATATTAATTATTACTAATGCAGTCTAACATTGCATTAGAAATTTTTACTGTTAAACCACACTACAGACTAAAATTGAATCTGTAAGCCACTAAAACTCCAAGATCTTTCTTACCTACACGGCTGTCTTACCAAACTTCTCACATACTGTACTTATTCATGTAGCTGATTTTTAAAGCTAAGGTAAAACTTTACATTTTCCTTCTACTTTATTGTTTGAATACAGATAAAATTTTGGGAAATTATAATCCAGTATCCATACTGATGGTGCCCCTTCTCCACATTTTTTAGACCTAGTCTCCTTTCTGCATATCAGGGAAGGGAGGACTACACATTTATACAGCGCCTACTATATATGCCAGGCATTGCACGAAGTATTTTTATTTTACAAATATTATCTCAAATATTATTATCAGTCACTTCCATGTTACTGTGAGATTTCTTCATTCCTCATCTGACTTCTCCCCCTGCCTCAGGAAGCTCATTCTTGGGATAACCTCAGCATGCTATAAAATCTTATCAGCCCTGGGACTCCACTTTATCACCACCCTCTGCTCTGCTATGGGCTAGTGAGGCCCTTTGTGGGGACAGCTCAGCTGCCACAACTCCTCATGGCTCACCTAGCTGCACTGGCTTTGGGACTTGTCCACCATGTCCTCAAGTCAAGCTACCTCCTCTCTCCACCCCTCTGCATTTAACTCCCTTTGTGCATTGTCTTCCTCTATTGGATTGTAAACTCCTTGAAGGCAAGGATTGTCTTTCTTTTTTTGTATCTACATCTCATAGTGCCTGGTACATACTAAGTGCATGATAAATGTTTAACAATGATTGACTATTGATTGAAAAAGTATCATTCACTATGGTTTCTTGCATTTTAAGCTTGATCTCTAATCTGTGCTCCATCAAGGGGAATTTTAGACATCACACCAACTTGGGTTCTTTTTAGTTTATCTTGGAATCCATGACACCTCTCCCGTTCCCCTAACTAGAAAAGTAGCTATAATCTAGCCAGTTTTGGTCTCTAGAGGTGGTAGAAGTGGGAAGGGTGTCACTGGCATTTTCTAGCTGGAATCCTGAACATGGTATTTGCCCAAGATGAAAAACTTCGGGAGTCTTAGCCATGAGAAGCTTGAAACTTGGACCCAGATCGTGTGTGTGCGCACGTGTGTGTGTGTGAGAGACAAAGAGAGAGAGAGAGAGAGACAGACAGACAGACAAAGATAGAGACAGAAACAGAGAGAGACAGAGAAAAGAATTAAAGTCTACGTGGTACATGGTATGGGGAAATTTTGGCACTGCCACCATTTATACAAGACTGAGAAATTAAGAACAAGAAGAGGAAAAGAGCAGAGGATGGTTTCATTATAACAAAGTAACACTCTAAGCAATTACAGTCATTTCTGTAAACTAGTATTAATGTGTCATTATCACAAAGCACAGTCATAATTATGCATCCAATTAAACATGTATCAGATTAGCTTACGTTCACTTATCCTCAGCTTACACAGTTTGCAGATCATGCAACATAGTTATTTGCTCACAACTAAGAAAATTAGAGGGAACCCTAGGGTGCAATCATTATATCCAGTAAAAATTCCCAGGGAAAAAAACAGCTATAATCACCACGACTAGAGTGTGTAATGCTAGTCATACTTTCCTATCATCTTTTTAAAATTTTTACCTTATTTGGTAAAATCTATTATTAGAAATACCTTTTTTTGCAAAGCTAGTTGATATTTTTAAATTCCAAAGGAAGGAATATGAAAAGCTTTAATGAATTACAGGGGGAAAATAACATGAAACTGTTTAAAATAGCTCCTACCAGCAAATCTAAGTCTCCAGAAATAATTCTCATCCTTGGAGACTTGAATTTTTAAAACACAAATAGCTTTCCCATGTAAACACAAACCCATATTTGGATGCATTTTTGATTTATGGTTTAACTTACAAGGAAACATTATTCCATGCAAAAAAGTACACAGCCAGCATCCATGCTTACGGTATGACTGCCTTTTTGCCCTTGCAAATTTAGAAAGTTAACAATGTATAATTGATGATTTAAGGAAAAATAAACAAAGTAGACCTGCTTAAATCACTTCATTGTAATCTTTCACTGATCAGTCTAATCAGTTTGATGTCTGGATTCTTTTATGCCTCTGTAATTCTTATTCCTTCCTACTTATTAAAATTTCTCACCTTTACCATCCTCATTTTCTTCGCTACCATTAGTCTCAATTCTGTATTTATTCATTCAACAGTAATAGAGTATCTACTATATACAAGGCACTGAGAATACAAAAGTGACTAAGAAAAGGTCTGTGCCCTTAAGGAGTTTATCATAAGATCTATAACTAGAATGGCTTAACAGAGTATTCTCAATTCAGAAATATCCTCCATTTACAAATAAGGAAACTGAGATCTAGAGTTCATAAAGTTTGTTAGTTGAATCTAGGATTCAAATTCAGAGTATATTTTCAAATTCAACTTAATCCAATAAGCGTTTTTCATCTGTTATATGCCAGGCACTATGCTTAGTACCCTCTCTCCACTGCACAGGGTAGGGAAGACAGTACACATACAAAAAGAATTAAAATACTATGAAGATGCCATAAGAAAGGTCCAAACCAAAAGCCTTAAGAATTTAGAGGAAAGAGTACAGATGTGAGGAAGAAGACAGATTTGAAGAACAGAACATGATCTAGGCTGGCTGGGGTGCAGGACATGTAAGGAAAGCAAGGGAAGACAAGATTAGAAAGCTAGGTTAGGAACAGACCATGTATGCAGGTCTAAAGAAAATGATAACGGAGCTATTTGCTGTTTTAAAGTAGAAATATGATCAAGGCTATGCAACAGGAAGACTGACATGGCAACAGTACACTGTGGGGAACAGAAGGGGAAGATAAAAAGTGGAGAGACTTAGCTGATTTTGCAATAATAACAACACTGTGGGGTAAAGTAAAAATACAACAGGATCTGAGATCAACAGACGCTGGGCTTTAAATCCCACTTCTGACACAAACTTGGTACGTGGCTTAACTCTGTTGGGCCTCAGTTTCCTCATCTGCAATGTGGAAATCAATGGCACCAACCTTACAGGGTTGTTTTGTGGTTCAAATGAAATGTTACATAAAACACTTTGAAACCTAAATACTGCTATTATTAGAGGGAGTAGGACACACCCCTACAAGACTGCTATGGACTGGACTATATGGGCATATATATGAAAAGCTTAACGCACTCTGTTAATTGTTATGCTAGTATTATGACTGTCCAAAGAGTTAAGAAGAGCCTGAACTAGGATAGAAGTAAAAGAAGGGAGAGGATATATGGGAAAGATGCTAGGACTATTGGATTTTCTTGAGCAAGAAGAGTCCAGGCTAAGTGCAGTCTTACAGACAAGGGAAGTGGTGCCCTAAGAGAGAAAGGGATTTGCCCAAAGTCATAAGACTAGAACAGATGGCAGGTCCTGGATTCACACTAGGGTTTCTAACTTCAAATCCACTGTTTTCCCTACTATAAAATGCTGTTGTAGAGGTAAAATCAATGTTAATCTCTTGGCATAGTTACTTCTGTTTAAGTGTGCCAAAACCTCTTTGTTTCAAATGCCCATCACCTCATTGGATCACTTTTTTAGCTACTGACTTTTTTCTTCCCTTCTTTGTTTCTAATGTTAAGGAAACATGTTCCCTACTCATATTCTCATTGGTTCTCTTGTTTTCACTTCATCCTTAATTCCTTTTAGAAAAAACAAAATTTTCTGCCTTAGATAAGAAAGTTATTAGAACTGGTTAGAACAGGAATTAAAGTCTTTATTCTGGCTGTTAGGGCACTACCTGTCAATCTGCTTCAGTCTTGGGTTTAACAGAGACTAAATAAGCTACTCACTAACTCTGCATGCCCTCAGGGACATGTAATAAGTCTCTCTTCGGACTCTATTCCCCTAAGTCCCCTACACATCTACTTCCTCTCTTCTCTTTCTCACCCCCCAACCCTCACAACATGCCACAAAGCCTCTCTTAGAAACTCCAATACAATCAACCTAACTTTGCCCTCATGGCTTTATGTGGAAACAAACCCACGTGCAGTAGGCCTAAATTCTAAGATCCATTACACTCTGAAAGAGAGCAATCATTAAATTTGTTTGTAATGATTATTACAAGCTAGAGACACTCCTTCACTCACTCATTTGTTCAAATCATACTTACTCAAGGTCTACAGACAGCTGAGCAGAAAGAGCAGCCACAGCAAGGGAGGAGGAACCCCTTAATTCCTCTTGCCCTCCTCCTTCCCCTGGTCTGGGATAGTCCAGACCCTACCCAGGACCTTGGCCAGGCAGGAAGAATATCTGTACCAGAGGCACTCTGCCCCCTTGCCTCCTTCCCTGTCTGGACTCCACAACTGCTCATAAGGTTTGAATGAGATGGAGGAAGACCAGACCTTCCCTTGTGCCCTGCTGTTCCCCAGAACTGTCATCTTAACAACTTAGATAACCTAAGAACCTGTAGGCCTTACCATCTAGCCTACCGCTATACCCTTGTGCCTTCTAGGCCTCTCCACCTGCCTGCAGCCAAACTTTCTTTTACATTTATGTGTAGTTTCTCCCAATTAAGAGTGTGAGCTCCTTGAGAGCAGAGACCATCTTGCTTTTTTGCATCTGTATCCCCAGTGCTGAGCACAATGCAGTAAGCATTCAATAAGTTTGCTTTTTAAAAATTAATCAATTAGTCCACACCAGAAGGAGACACTGGGAGAACTAGTTAGAACCTTTGAGTTTTAAAAGCAGAGAAAGAAGAATAGTTCACCAGTGGAAGGATTTTTTTTCAACTCAAACTTAAAAGTCCTCAAGATTTTTATTATTTTTCTGATTTTAAGCATGTAAGTCAATCTGCCAATTAGCAGGATTCCACAAGTACACATCATTTAGGACTATTACATAGTATAAGCCCTTGACAGTTGGAAATGGAGTTCCTCCTGGTATCACACATAGCACATATCCATGTCAATACTTAGTGAGTGCTTAAGAAATTAGAGAGGGGTGGCTAGGTGGCGCAGTCGGCCCTGGAGTCAGAAGGACCCGAGTTCGCATCCGGCCTCAGACACTTAACGCACACAAACAAAAAAAACCTAGCCATGTGACCTTGGGCAAGTTACTTAACCCCAATTGCCCCCCCCCAAAAAAATTAAATTAGAGAGCATGATTAAATATTCCTGGTTCCAGTATAACGAGTAATAATATATAAGAACTATAAATTCTATCCTAGATACACGAAGAGCATACAAACCCTTTATCTACCTTAAGATTTTTGTGGAAAGCTGGCTAAATTAGCTAATGTCTTTAATATCGCTTGCCCTTATCTTCTCTCTCACATAAGAAGAATCATTCTCGAAGTCCAATGGACTAAAAAAGAGGACACTACTATTATTGGTGCCCTATCTTACCCATGCATTGGGCAGGCCAGGAAGACTGGTCACCTTCTCCATAGGGGTCCTGTGGCTTGGTGCTTAAGGCGCTGGTATGAAGAGCAGAGTCTGAATTGGTCCTAAGAGAGGGGGATTGGGAGGGGGAGATTGATTGTGAATCTCAGGATCAAAAACCCTTGGACAACATGGCCTTACTATCTCCTTTGTAGAAATAAGCAGCATTCACCAGTGAGCATGAAAAACCTGAAGTTAAGGAATGAAGGTTTCATTTCCTTCCATAGATTTTACTTGTACATTCCAGGCAGCTCCAATTCTCTGTGGTTGATCTGGGAACACAACCCTCCTTCTGTAAGATTTCCCAACTGCTTAAAAGGAGGTTCATATGCTCTCCAGTTCTGTAATATGAGCTATGAGAGGTCTGTTTTGATGACTGGAAAGTCAAAATAACCCCGCCTCCTTCATTGAGGAGGAGCTCAGAAGATGTCTGGATACTTCATGAATCTCTGCTCCCTACGATTAGACAACAGAAGGCCTAGTGCTATGACTCCTTCCTAGTGTTCTCTAGCCCATAAAACACTAACAATTCTGTTCCTGGCACTAGACTCTCCCCATTTGAGATTATTTATTCCCAGGCAGAACATTAATAGCCCATTTTCAGCATTCTTGAAAACAATCCTCGCCATATCTGTCATGTATTGCTTTGACCTCCAGAATACTGGAGGCCTAAGCTTCATCCTAAATTCAAGTCTCCAGACTCATCTAGGCAATAGGCTCACACTGACTTGGCACCATCAGGCCCTGCTTTTGTCTTTGTCTGGGTCACGTTTCGTGCTGAGACCCACTGGTGCAAATCTGACATCCTCTGCCCTATCAGTCAAGTGAACAAGAGTATTCATGAGAGAAGTAAAACTTTTAACTAACAGGACTAAAGAACGTCCTAGCAATTAGATCTACATAAAATTAGATCATGCATAAAAAGATAGCCCATCTGAGTTAGCTTCTCCTGTTGCAGTCATTTTTCTGTAAGAAGAATATAATGGGAAAGAAATACTTCACCTGTTAAGTGCAGATGTCAGCCTGAATCCAGGCTGCTTCTCTTCCTTCCAAGGAGGCTGCTGCCTTTGAAAATCAAAAGAAGCAAAAAGTGAAGAGATGCTCAATTACATGAGAAACAATGTAGTAGGAAGCACCCTAAGGGCCTGGGTTCCACTCCCAGTTACCCTAGATGAGTCCCTTTGGAGACCTCAGAGAACTTTTTCTGATTCTCAATTTCCCCATTTGTAAAATGAAGGACTAAGCCAGTGGATCTACATTGAAATCCAGGTACTAAGCATCTTTTTCTTTCAAAGGAATTCTCCAAATACAAATTATGGCTTTCTCATTGGTTTAATAACCAACTGACTACAGATAAAAATGCAGAGTGGATCTCAACCCAAAGGCATAAACTACCACTTTTATTTCCTAATTGTACAAAAATACTTCTTGGCTATTTGACTGCAAAGGGCCTCATTCAAAGGATCAAGTAATGGAGGACAGTAGACCCATATCATGGTAAAGGTTCTCCAGCTCAGCAGGAGGAGGACAAGTTCAGTTGGAAAGCATGAGGCATCCTCACTTGATATAAACTTACCTGTACAAAGAAATGTGAACCTCTTGAGGCCTGAACTGTCTCTCTTCATATATGTCCCCTTAGCACCTGACCCAATGCCTACTACATTGTGGTGATGTTTGCAGACTGACTGAAATACACCTCAGAGAGTCCTAGGTTGACCCTCCACACTGAGGCAGCCTTTCTTGAGCTTCTCATCATTACATTTCCTCAGGAAGAAGACTTAACTATACCTCTTTCAGAACCAGAGTGACAAAATACACTTCATAGGATTGGTTTTTAAGTCTGTGGCTCCACATCTCTTTATACCATAAGGATTTACAACCCCTATGGCTGCCCAAGAAAAATTCAATAAACATTGCAGCTGTCTGAAATTGTTCCTCTGGAGTTCCCAAAGATGATGAAGTCACAGGACTAAACACACCCTGTTCAACACTGTTCCTTCCAAAACAGTTCTGCAACAACAAAAATTTCTAGGCTTTTTCCCTAGAAATATGTATCATTCCAAAAAGACAATATAGGTGCGAATAAACTATGCCAACCCAGCTTTAACAATGCGTCCTGCTTACCTTGTCCAACTCTCATCCCCAGGCTGGGCAGCATAACTGGCTCCATAAGAACTGCTGTCAAAGTGGAACTGTGAGTGAAGGAAATGCAGGGGAAATCCCCCTGCCTGAAACAGCAAGAGCACAATGGAGCGACTGAGGATACCCAGGAGCCAGATGCAATGTTTACTAAGGACGGCCACCTCTCTGCCTTCCTCCTCTAGGCCTTCCTGCCCAGTTGTCCTCACTGCCCTTCAGAAGTCAGGAAATCTCTCTTTACATGCCCCAGCCCTAGTTTTCTGTAGCTTCTTGAATTGGTTATTATGCATTAACAAAAACAAAAATAAAATGCCAAACAAAAAAAGGCTTTCAATTGACGTTCAAGGAAAAGCATTTCATCTTATGCAGATGATGACAGGACTCATATCATTGGGGGAGGGGAGTTGTAAATTTGATTCTATGATATCTTCTTGCAACTCAAAAGCACTGTACAGTATTTTAAAGAAATTTAATATGTGCAAAAAAATTGGGGGAGAGAAGAATGGAAAGAAGGAAAATAACCATAATTTTTTATATAACTAAAGATAGCTCATAATGTTGCATAATCAGGCAAGGAACCACTGTTGCAGAGGCTTCAATATTTGGTAAAAGCTGCTCTTCCTATTCATTCTCGATTCTTGATCCTGGTTTTTGTGTATGGGTTTGTGTATGTAGAGATTTATTTTTTCTAAATAAAATGACTAGCCACAAAAACAAACAAAATAAAGACTGAGATCACTGTCCTCAAGTCAGAAGATCTGTGTTCAAACCTTTCCTTTGATGTTTATAACCTGTGAGACTTAGGACAAGGCATTTAACCTTCCATGGTCTCATGTTCCTCAACTGGAAAATGAAGGCATCTAAGAGGTCACTTTCAGTTCCAATCCTACAATCCTATCACAAAGCTATCAACTCTAAACCATTAACAGTTTATTTTTTAAAATAAATTTCAAATTTTCTCTTCCTCCCACCTCTCCCTCCCTCCATGATGGCATACAATCAAGTATAGGATCTGCAAATACTTTCACATTAGACATTAAACAGATTGTATCAGATGGAATGAAAAATGGTAAAGAGAAAACAAAACCAAACAAAAAAGAGCAGGTAGTTTACTTCAATCTGGATTCAAACTCAGTTCTTTCTAGTTCTTTCTCTGGATGTAGACATCTCTCTCCATCATGAGTCTTTTGGGATTGACTTATATCACTGCATTGCTGAGAAGACTCCAGTCTATCAAAGTTGATCTTGATATTCATTTCTTATAGAATAAAGCCCTACCACTTATTATGCAATTCTGTGGTGGGTTTTGAACTCAGGTCCTATAATGCCAAATGCAATGTTCTTTCCACAGTGTAAAGAAATTCCACTTTATAATATATGGGTTGTTTACAGTTATTTGTTATTATTTAAACAACAAAGCTACCATGGATATCTGTAACAGACTTTTCCCATTTCTTTCCTTCTTACTGTTTTGAATAGAATACACTTTGTTCCTAGTCTGGTACCTTAAGTGACATGGCAAGCCTTGGTTCTCAAAGCCTAAGCTGGTAGAGCACGAGTTCTAACAAGCCCTACTATCGAGTCAGAAGGCTTTGTGCACAGGGTCTGAGAATAACAACTAGTACTTACTTAAGGTTTAAGGCTAGCAAAGTGTTTTACAAATATTATCTCATTTTATCTTCAAGACTAGATGGTAGGTGCTATTAGTTCTCCCATTTTATAGATGAGGTAACAGAAAGCAGAGGTCTATATTCAGAATCATACATCTAGGGTGAGAGGCCAGACCTGAACTCACGCTTTCCTGATTTAAGGTCTAGTGCTCTATCAATGCACCACCTAGATACTGCCTATCTTATACAGAGTAAGGGATCCATAAATATGTTTATTTTTTACTAACTCAAACAAAAAAGGCCTAAGATATCTCTGGATAGCTAGGGAATAAAAGACTTCTGTGCTCCAAAGAGTATTCTCTGCTCTAGTTTTATTTCTAGAAGAAAGCCAAGATTATTATCTGGTAACTCAAGTAAACATGAGCTTTACAAACTGAGGTGTTTTTGCATAAATATCTTTCCAATGTGAGGCAAATTCAGACACCTTTAAAAAGCTGCTGTGTTGGGGCGGCTAGGTGGTGCAGTGAGTAGAGCGCCGGCCCTGGAGTCAGAAGGACCTGAGTTCGGATCCGGCCTCAGACACTTAACACACACAAACAAAAAAACCTAGCCGTGTGACAAAAAGCTGTGTCATTTCTAATGGTAGATATTATTAAAAGATTTACAATTAGGCAACAAAGTAGAGTTATGCAATAAACCTAAAGAGAAACAATTTAGAAGCAAGGAGCAATGCTATGGCTTAGACACCTCTCAGACCACAGGAGTAGAAAAAGGTCTCAGGTCCAGCCTCCAGTCCAGTATGAAACTGCAAAGAAATTATCAGGTTAGATCCCACATCAAAACAGCACTTAGTACGCCAAGAAAACAGCAACAGGATCAGCCCAGATTTTCCCTCCAGAAGTGCACAGTACCTGACCTTAACATCAAGTTGGAAGTCAGAAAGAAAACTGGAAGAATGAGCAAACAAAAAAAGAACCCCATCACAATGAGCTTTTTTGGTGACAGGGATGTTCAAGATACAAACATAGAAAAGCAGAATGACTCCAAAACACCCACAAGGAAAGCCTCAAAGAAAAACACAGCACGACAAAAATTCACCCAGAATTTTTGGAAGAGATGAAGGGGGGGAAAAAAAGTTTAAAATATTTGGAAAACATATGGAAAACAAATGAGAGCTATGGAAGAAACTGTCTAGACCTCTTAGGAGCAGAGGGCAAAGTGGAAATAAAAGAATCCACCAGTCACTTCTAACTATGAAGTCTAAACATACATAGGTAAATAGAAACATAAGAAAGCAAATACGAATGAAAAATTCTAAGTACAAAGCAAGGACAAACTGTTTACATTTTAACATGCAGAAATGATAAATGTGTCTCTATTCAATCATCAGGGATCATAGGAGGAGTCTAAGTAGACAGAAGATATGGAAGTGGTTTTGTTATGTCTTGATCTTAAAAGAAGACTAGAAAAGGAGGGAAATAGAAAGGAAAGTTAGGGGAAATGTTCTCACATAATTTGGCTGCACAGAGAGAAGTCTATACAAATGAGAGAGATAGGGGTAGCAGTGGCCACTTGAACCTCACTCTCATCTATAATGATCAAAGGAGAGAAAAATGCATACACACAACTGGGAAGAGAAATACATTCCATTCAATAAGGAAATAGGAGGGAAAGAGGAAAGGGGAAATTGGAAGATCGATTAAAGGAGGAACTGGTCCTAAGAAAAACAAACCCTAAGGGGATATTGTATTAAAATATTTATGACTCTTTTTCAGGTGGCCAAGAGTTGGAATCTGAGGGGGAGTTTATTAATCAGAGAATGGTTGAACAAGTTATGGATATAAAAGTGACGGAATACTATTATGCTATAAGAAATTACGAAGGAGGTAGTTTCAGAGAAACCTAGAAAAAATGACAGAGAATAAAGTGAACTGAACCAGAAGAACAATTCATTTAAGGACCATACTTAACTTAGCACAGTACCTGGGATATTTGGGTGTTTAATAAATGTTTACTGACTATGGAAAGGCAAAAACCTCTGAAAGGCTTAGGAACTTCTGATCAGTATAATGACTAACCACAAGACTAATAAAGAAACATACTACCCACATCTTGAAAGAGAAGTGAAGGACTCAGTGCAGAATGATACATGTGTATGTGTATGTGTAAATCTGGTTTTGCTTGACTATACACGTTTATGACTGGCTTTATTTTTCTTTCATTCTCTATGGGTTGGTTGAGGAGTCAAAAAAGGCAGATTTCTGCTGATTAAAAAATGCAATTAAAAATTTTTTTCGGGGCAGCTAGGTGGCACAGTGAGTAGAGCGCCGGCCCTGGAGTCAGAAGGACCTGAGTTCAGATCTGACCTCAGACACTTAACCCACACAAACAAAAACCTAGCCGTGTGACCTTGGGCAAGTTACTTAATCCCAATTGCCCAAAAAGGGGCGGCTAGGTGGCGCAGTGAGTTAAGAGCACCGGCCTCGGAGCTGAGATGACCCAAGATCAAATCCGGCCTCAGAAAATGAGCACCCACGCATAAATAATGACTAGCCGTGTAACCTTGAGCAAGTTACTTAACCCCAATTGCTTAAAAAAAAAAATTTTTTTTTCAAGGAAATGATTTCTGAAATATTAATGATTAGGCTTGCTATGAATGAAATGTGAAGGAGTAAGAATATTATAAAAGGAAAAGGAAAAGGTGAAAAGTGACAAGGAAGCAAAGAAGGAAATTAAAAGAATAAACTTTACAATGCTTTTAGACTGCACACCCACAGGATACACTGCTGGTCTTAAAGGTGTTCATTCATTTATTTGATCTCTTTAGGACTCCCGTGGAATAGATTTCTTTCTGATTTGTCAGGTCTAGCTATATCTCAACACTCAGGCCACTATATTAGTGAAAAAAATTAGACACCCAACTATGAAGGCTATTTTTACATTTACAAAGTGCTTTTTCATACACTGTTTTAGATCCTTATAATAATACTGTAAGTTACATAGTACACGTACCATTATATATGTAAGGATATTCAAGCTCAAATAAGTTTGCCCAATAACTAATACATTTTTATTTTAATTTTAAAAAAGCATAGCGTCATACTGATGTGTTTAAAACAAGAAAATTAATACATAAATTTAAAATGGGACTGTGCTGGACTGTCATTGTAGGGCCAGTCTAGCTAAGCCTGGAAAGGCTCATCAGCAGATTGGTTACAAGGCAATAAACTCTTTGGGATAGTAACTCCTAAACACCAATCTACTATGTGGTAAAGGTTTTACAAAGTACATCTGTAAAGGAAGACCCTACCCTATCCTGAAGAAATTACAGGTCCTTTTAGTAGTAAATTTAACAGAATAATTTAAATTCAAATCTATGACTCAGAAGTGGGAGGAGGGAAGGATGTTATCTCTAAGCCAGAGATATCATACAAGGGCCCCATTAGGTATGGCCCGCAAAACTCCGGAGTACAAGCCAAATCAGATTAAAATGTAATTAGGAAAATTTAAAAACATAAATAGTATTACATTTAAAACTAAGTCAGTATGTGACCCCCAGGAATCCTGATATGTGGACTGGTGACCCTAATTTCTATTTGACTTTAGCGCTACGACTCTAAGCTATCTGCTCTCCTCCCATCTCATCTCAGAAATTACTTGTTCATGTCTGCATATTCTATTATACCGGCACATAAATGTTACCAGACTACAGTGCAGTTCAGTCTTATGGAAGAGATGGAGAACCTCAGAAAGGTACATTTCCCTTTTTATTGAAAATTTTCTAAAACAGCTCAGTTTGAGTAATTTAGTTTTATTCTGGTTCTTTTTGGTCACCATGTTGGTTTGGATTAAAGGCTGATTTTCTACTTCCTCATGTGGTTTATTATGCTTGAAGGTCTAGTTCTGCTTTAAGGAATGATTCCCTATTATTCCTTAAAGGTTTATGTGGCCTCAGTGGACACTGGTTCTCATACAAGGTTTTCATGAATCAAGAAAGTGACATTGACAAGGAAAAGCTTGAGTCCTTAGACAGCAGGTAGAAAAGCACTTCCTTTAAACTTTTTTAACTGAATGTAAGATTTTCTCAATTGCTACTATGCCTCTTTTTTAATTAAACCAACCCCCCCACCCAAAACCGTTTTAGGTTAAATAATTTTACCCTTTATTTAAAAAGAAAAATAAATCAGCCCTTTGGTTGACAGGGTCTAGTTCTTTTCCTTCGGTTTAAAAAATATGTGTGTATTTGTGTCCCATCTAGCAGGTGACAGTTTTCAAGCTGTTTCTGTTAATAACACAAGTGGTCTACATGTTCCCAGCAACCATATCTGAAGGGAGATCTGGACTTACAGGCCCAGAAACTGCTTCTGACTAGGTCCTCTTAATCATGCAAAAAAACTACTGTCTCATCAGCTTTTTTATAATGTGAGTGAGATATCCTTCCATCAAAATGTATTGAAACTCAGTACAGTCAAGTGATGCTCTTGGTATGGGAGAACTGTAAGAGTTCTCATAGGGATAACAAGGTACTCCTTAACTTGCAAATGCATCTTTATGTTATTTCATAAGTTCAGCTATAAGTAATGCTGTTTCATAGAAATCAACTCCCTTATAGCTGATTTTGCCCACTTAAGTACAAAAACCTTTTTTAACCATTCTTCTGGTCTAGGTAGAATAAATAGGAGGCAGCAACCCTAAATTCTATTTATTATACAGACCTTCCAGTAAATAGTTTTGTTGCAAATCATTTCACCTATCTGAACCTTATTTCCTCAGTGGTAAAACAAGATGGTTGATGTTACCCAACTCCTGAGAAAGAACTGATAGACTTGATGTAGAATGAGACATATTTTTGGACATAGTCTAGGCTAGGTAAAGATTTGTTTTGATTGACTACACATATTTTTTACAGGGGTTTTGTCTTTTTTTTTTAACTGAGGGAAGAGGTGGAAGAGATGGAAAATAAAATTTTGTACAATGAAAAAAATTAAAAAACAATATTGGGGGTTTGACTAGATCTCTAAAAGTTGCTTTTAGCTCTAAAATGATATTATTCCACAAAATCTTGCTAATAAAATGTAAAATATACTAAGATGTATGATGCATCAAATAAAAACCAAATCACTAAGATACATAGAAAATGAATATAAAATATGTAAGATCAAAAGACATCCCCTAGAGGCGGCTAGGTGGCGCAGTGAGTAGAGCGTCGGCCCTGGAGTCAGAAGGACCTGAGTTCGCATCCGGCCTCAGACACTTAACGCACACACAAACAAAAACCTAGCCGTGTGACCTTGGGCAAGTTACTTAACCCCAATTACCCTCCAAAAAGCAAAAAAAAAAAAGACATCCCCTAATAGAAAATGGTTCCAAAGAATTGTAAGATATCAAGAGCTAATAAGGGGTGGCTAGGTGGCGCACTGAGTAAGAGCGCCAGCCTCAGAGTTGGGATGACCCGGGATCGAATCCGGCCTCAGAAAATGAGCACCCACACAGAAATAATGACTGGCCGTGTAACCTTGAGCAAGTTACTTAACCCCAATTGCTTTTAAAAAAAAAAAAGAGCTAATAAAATGTCTATCTAAATTCCCTATTACTAATCAGAGAAATGTAAATTAAGCCACTCTGAGATTTTATGTCATAGCCTTCGTATTGACAATGGCAAATAATAGGAAGAGTTAGTTATTAAGCACTTCTAAGTACCTACTACAGGCCAAGTACTATGCTAATAGTATTAGGCAAACGAAAGGCAAAAGACAGCCCTGCTCTCAAGCAGCTCTCAGTTTAAATGGGGAGACATCAAACTAAATATATACAAACAAGAAATGTACAGGGTGAACTGGAAATAATGAACAGAGGGCAGACATTAGCATTCAAAAGGATCAGGAAAGGCTTCTTGCAGAAGGTAGTACTTTAGTGAGGAGAAAGCTAAAGGGAAGGAAGTCAGGCAAGGCAGGAGGTCAGAAAAAGAGAGGCAGTAGTTATGGAATGGCAGGCAC
Organism: Gymnobelideus leadbeateri; assembly: GCA_011680675.1. Classification (NCBI taxonomy): domain Eukaryota; kingdom Metazoa; phylum Chordata; class Mammalia; order Diprotodontia; family Petauridae; genus Gymnobelideus; species Gymnobelideus leadbeateri. The sequence goes on along the minus strand of WOXC01006407.1, from coordinate 413,981 downwards.
ACTATGTACTGTTGTTGGACATATGAACTGGTCCAGCTGTTCTGAAAAGCAATTTCTAATTGTGTGAAAAAAAAGTTACTTAAAAATTCACTCCTAAAGACCTTGCCACTGAATTTGACCCCAAAAAGACACAAAGTAAAATCCCAGGTATACCAACACATCATAACATCTTTCTAGGGTAGCAAAAAACTGAAAGAAAAATGGGTTCTCATTGACTAAGGAAGGTTCAATAACTTGTGGGATTGTAAAGGAACATTATTACTGAGCCCTAAGAAATGATGAACATGAGGAATTCAGAGAAACACAAGATGACTTTATAAATGACAAAGGAGAAATAAACAGAAGAACATCATCAATGACTACAAGAATGTTTTTAAAAATATGAAGCAGATGAATGCAAATTAAATATGAGTAATGACCAATACTGGATCCAGAGGAATGAGGAAGAACATATCTCCTTCTTGGTAAAATGTTGGTGGAATAGGGATGTAGAATGTTCTATATGTCTTCAAATATTTTACTAATCTTTTTCCTCTCTTACTATAGAGGACTTATATGGATGATGAAAGTGGGAAATGACTGGTATAAAAAAGACATTAATAACATTAAAAAAAAGATGCAGCAAATTAAGTGAGTAAAATGCCTATAATGAAGATAGTGGAATAAGACAGGAAATAGTGGGCTCTCCAAAATTCTCCCACAAATAAGTAAAACATCCCCTCAAAGTGAACTTTGAGTGACACTATGTCCAGAAGTAGCCTCAGTTTCAGGAACTTTCACTTCACAGACAGTTGAGCAGGGGAAGACTGAAGGATCCTCCACCGTTGCTGAATGTCAGGCCCAGGTGTACTGAACAGATGTAGTCCTGGGCTGCAGCTGTGGGCGAAGAGCAGTGAGTACATGCCCCGTGAGGACAGTAGCAGAGGGATGGGGACCCTGCTGACTGTGAGCACTTGCAGGGAAGCAGAGTGCCTAGTTTCAATTCTAGGGCAGAGGAGTGACCTGAAGTTTGCTGCCATAGGAGGGAACACAAGAAACAATTTGGGTTGATGCTGTGGCTAGAGGCCCTGGCCATGGCTCAGGGAAGAGTCCCAGCCAGAGCTCAGAAAACAACAAAACCTGAAAACTGAGGCATCATCCCCACACCTTGGGAATAAAACCTGATTATAAAAATAAGCTGCTAAAAAAATAAATGAGTTGAATATAAGATAATATAAGCTTGTAATATATAAGCTTACTTATATAAGCAAAGGAGAAAGAACCTGACCACAAACTGTTACTGTAGGGATAGAGAAGCTCTGGGTTCATACTCAGAAGATAGCAAAGTTTAAAAAGCCCCTCATATATCAAAGAAAAATGTCAAATGGTCAAAAGCCCAAAAAAAGTTCTAAGAAGAGCCTGAAAAGGATCTTTAAAACCAAATAAGAAAGGTTGAAGAAAAATTAGGGGAAAAAATAAGACCAACACAAGAAAATTAAGAAAATTATGAAAAGAAAGCCAACCAACTGGAAAAACGGGTCCAAAAAGTTAAGGAAGAAAATAATTCCTTAAAAACTACCATTGGGCAAGGGAAGGATAATGACATGATAAGACAGCAAGAAATAATAAAACAAAATCAAGAGAATGAAAAAATAGAAGAGAATGTGAAACATCTAATTGGAAAAACAAATGATGTGGAGAACAGATTGAGGAGAGACAACATAAGAACTGTTGGACTACATGAAAATTATAATAAAAAAAAGTTTAGATACTATCTTACAAAAAATCATTAAGGATAATTGCCCTGAAGTTCTAGAACAAGAGAACAAAACAGAAATAGAAAAAAATCCACCAATCACCCTGTGAAAGAGATCCCAAGATAAAAACTCACAGGAACATCATAACCAAGTTTTAAAACCCTCAGGTTAAGGAAAAAAATGCTACCAGCAACAAGAAAAAAACAATTAAAATATTGTGGAGCTACAGTCAGGATAACACAGTATCTAGAAGCTTCTACATTAAAAGACCAAAAGGTTAGAGCATCAGCCATGGAGTCAGGAGGACCTTAGTTCAAATCTGGCCTCACTTACTAGCCATGTAACACCTAACCCCAATTGCCCTGGCATATCCCCTCCAAAAAGGAAAAAAAAAGGCTTGGAACATTTTATTTCTAAGAATAAAAAAGCTGGGTCTGAAACCATAAATAACTTATCCAAAAAAGCTGAATATAATCCTGAATGGAAAAAATATATATATTTTTAATGAATTTAAGGACTTTCAGGTATTCGTGCAAAAAGAGAATTCAATGGAACATCAAATACATACGATCCAAACATTAAAGACCAATTATAAGGAACTCAATAAGGTCAAACTATTTTCTTTTTATAAGGGAAAATGTTATCTGTACTTTTAAGAATGCTATCATTATTTGGGTAATTTGAAAGAATATCCATAGATAGAAGGCTTGAGGTTGAGATGAGTATAATGGGATGATTTTTAAAAATAAAACTGGCTAGGGAGAAGTAAAATGGAGCAATTATCTCACAAACAAGGCATGAATGAAGAACTATTACAGTAGTAGGTAGGAGTGAAGGGCTGGTATGCTAGAACCTCACTGAAACTGGGTTAAAGAGGGAATAACATCTCATAAATTTAGAAAGAAACAGGGTGAGGGGAAAGTATAAGTGAGGGACTTTTAGAAGGATATATATATCAAGAAGTAGGAGGGTGGGGGGAGAGAATAAGAGAGGGACTCTGAGGGGTGGGAAGATTAAGGAATAAGATGGTAAGGGCAAAAGGACAAGGGAGGGATTCTTTAAAAGGGTATGGATTAGGGAAGGAGTGGTTAGAAGTAAATTAGATGGGGGTGGAGTCAAGATGGCAGAGTACAAACAGGACTTCCATGTGGCTCTGGCTTCTACCTCCTCCAATTCATGTAAAAAATGACTCTACACAAACTTTGGAGCTACAGAACCCACAAAATGACAGAGAGAAGCTAACCTCCACTGAAGACAGGCCAGCAGATCAGTAGGAAGGAGCCAGCTCAGCACTCTGGGAGCTAAGCCCAGCCCAGCTCAAGCCGAAGTTTTTAGCTTCAGGGCGGCCTGACCAGCCACCAGCCACTGACTCAGATCACCAGCAGCTGTGGTGGTTTCCAAAATTATCAACCCACAGATGCCAAAGACAAAGTGAGAGGTCCGTGTAGACTTTGCTGGAACAGGGAATTTGGGAGCGGGGTCCAACCTTTGCCCCCAGGGCAAGAAGCAGTTCAGGCTCCCCAGTGTGCAGCTGCCTGCCACATGGCTGTTTCAGAACCCCAGGCCTGCAGATTGCTTTAACCTGCTTGGATCTGGATCGCTATCGAGGGTAGAGGTCCTGGGGTACGTGAGAAATTTCCCAGAGAGCACATGGGGGCTTCAGAGAGGGCACCCAACTAATAGCTCCAACAACTGTGAAAACCCCAGCAACTGAGATAAAGCTCCCCACTCCTGGTAGCAGAGTTCTACTGTGGCAAAAGGCTCAAAAGTCAAGTAATTGAGTGGCAACATGAGCAAGCAAAGGAAGCAAAGAAAACAGAGGAATCTGACATTAGACTCCTATTTTGGGGAAAAAAGGACCAAAGCATGGAACAGGAGGAAGACAGCAAAGTCAGAACTCCTGCACCAGAAGCTTCCAAGAAAAATACGACCTGGTTACAGGCCACAGAGGAGCTTAAACAGGATTTTGAAAACCAAATAAGAGAAGTGGAGGATAAATTGGGAAGAGAAATGAGAAGGATGTAGGAAAAGTATGAAATGAGAGTCAACAGCCTGACTGAGGAAAAGAACACCTTAAAAATAGACTAACTCAAATGGCAAAAGAGGCTCAGAAAGGCAATGAGGAGAAGAATGCCTTAAAAAGCCGACTTTGCCAGATGCAAAAAGAATCTCAAAATCTCACTGAAGAGATTCATTCCTTCAGAGTTAGACTGGAGCAAATGGAAGCTAGTGACTTTATGAGAAATCAAGATGCTGTTAAACAGATCCAAACAAATGAAAGAATAGAAGGCAATGTGAAATATCTAATGGGAAAAACCACTGACCTGGAAAACAGATTCAGGAGAGATGACTTAAAAATTATTAGACTACCTGAAAGCCATGATCAAAGAAAGAACCTAGAAAGCATCCTTCAACAAATTCTCAAGGAAAATTGCCCTGATGTTTTAGAACCAGAGAGCAAAATTGAAGTTGAAAAAAGCCACCAATCACCTCCTGAAAAAGATCCCAAAAAGAAAACTCCTAGGAATATTATAGCCAGGTTCCAGAGTTCCCAGATCAAGGAGAAAATATTACAAGCAGCCAGGAAGAAACAATCTGAATATTGTGGAAACACAATCAGGATAACACAAGATCTGGCAGCTTCTACACTGAGGGATCAAAGGGCTGGGAATATGTTATTCTGGAGGGCAAAGGAGCTGGTATTGAAACCAAGAATCACCTACCCAGAAAAACTGAGTATCATGTTTCAGGGGAAAATATGGTCATTCAGTGGAATAGAGGACTTTCAAGCATTCCTGATGAAAAAACCAGAGTTGAATAGAAAATATGACATTTAGATACAAGAAGCAAGAGAAGCATGAGAAGGTAAACAGGAAAAGAAATCATAAGGAACTTATCAAAGTTGAATTATTTACATTCCTACATAGAAAAACAATAATTGTAACTTATAAAACTTTTCGTAGTATGAGAATAGTTGAAGGGAATAGAAATATATACGTATACATACATATATATGTCTATATAGGAAGGTATATGGGCGTTATGAATACATATGTGAGTGTGTGTATATGTGTAGAGGTATACATAGACAGAGGGCACAGGACCAATTTAATAGGAAGGGGTGATACTTAAAAGGTGAAATTAAGAGGTGAGAGAGGCATATAATGAGAGGAGATGGGGAGACACAGAGTGGGGTAAATTATCTCATATAGAAAAGGTAAGGGAAAACTCTTACAATGGAGGGGAAGAACAGGAAGGCAAAAGGGAATGAGTCATCCTTATTCTCAATGAATTTGGCTTAGGGAAGGAATGACATACACACCAAATATGGTATCTCACCCTACAAGAGTAGGGGGGCAGGGGCTGAGAGGTGGGATGATGGAGGGGAGAGCAGGCTGGGAGGAGAGAGAAGCTGAAAGCACCCACTTTTGAAAAGGGACAGGATCAAAGTAGAGAATTGAATAAGTGGGGGTGGGATAGGATGGAGGGAGATATAGTCAGTCTTTCACAATACATCCACTATGGAAATATTTTGCATAGCTACACATGTACAACCTATATTGAATTGCTTATCTTCCCAGTGAGGGTGGGGTACAAGGTAGAAAGGGAAAGAAACTGGAATTCAAAGTTTTAAAATCAAATGTTTAAAAATATATAAATTTATCAATATCATTATTATTATTATTTTACATGTAACTGGGAAATGAAATATACAGGCATTGGGGCATGGAGATCCACAGTGCCTACTGGAAAGTCAGAGGGGAGATGGGGGAAGATATGGGAGAGAAAAGATTGGGGGAGGGAATATTCAGTGGGATCGCTGTTTTGGGAGTGGTGGGTAGGGGAAAATGGGGAGAAAATTTGTAACTCAAAATCTTGTGGAAATGAATGATGTAAACTAAAAAATAAAAGAGAGGAAAAAAGTAAATTAGATGTGTAAAGAGGGATAGGGTAAAATGAGAGAGTGGGAAGGATAATAGTGAAGAAGACTAGTTTGGAGAGAAATACACAACCAGTAATTATACTTCAAATGTGAATGGGATGAATTGCTGCACAAAACAAAAACAGCAGAATGGATTAAGAATCAGAATCCAGCAATATGTTGTTTACAAGACATTTAAAAATGCCATAAATACAGAGCTAAAATAAAGGACTGGAGAAGAATTTTATTATGATTCAGCTGATATAAAAAAAGCAGAGGTAGCAATCACGTTTTTAGACAAAGTTAAGGACATTTAATTAAAAGAGATAAACAGGGAAACTACATTATGATAAAAGGTAATATAGTCAATGAAGCAATATCAATATTACATCTATATGAACCAAATGCTATAGCATTTAAAATTTTAAAGGAAAAGTCAATGAATTACAGGTGGAAACAGATAGTAAAACTATAATAGTGGTACCTAAAAAAAAGGTGTATCCCTTTCTATTCCCATTTAATTTTCTATAGCTATCTAGCTTATCTAAGATTCCATTCACCTCCTTGTCTTCTTTCTCACTTATTTTTTGGTTAGGTTTATCTAATTCTGGGAGGGGAAGGTGAAAGTCCCCCACTATTATATTTAGATATCATATTTCCTCTTCTATTAATCTAGGCAGTTTATATTTTTGTAGCTATTCTTCCATTTTACTTAAATTGTTAAATTTATTGGCATATAACTTGGCAAAATAACTTCTTATAATTGCTTTGATTTCATTTTCATTAATTACATATTCACCCTTTTCATTTTTAACATAGCAATTTGATTCTCTTTTTAAAATCTGACATTTATTACAATGGTTAAAATGATAGAAAGGGAAAGCAACAATTGTTGAAGGGCATGTGGAATAATTGGGATATTAATTCACTGTTGGTGGAAATGTGAACTGATCTAATCATTTTGGAGACCAATCTTTGGAATTATACCCAAAGAGTTAGAAAACCACATATACCCTTTGACCCAGAAATAATACTATTAAGTTTGTTTCCCAAGCTGATTAGGGAAGAGTCACTGAGTGGCAGCAGAGTACAGTGGAAAGTGTTGGATTTTAAATGAGCAAGTTGGATTAGGCTGAGGTTCCTTACAGCTCTACAGCAATGTTCTTATGGGTAAACAAGAATAAGAAGTACAAAGCAGAAAAAAATTCCCATCGTCCACTGTTCCAGCCTGACCTCTGCCACTGACAAGAAGATAGGGATGAATGAAGTCTCAGAAGAAGCACCATCCTCCCCTTTATAATCTCATCTTCTACACGATGTATTACATGTGTTCTGCACTGCCGATAGCATTCAGCCTACCTCTAAAAACAGTGGAGGTACTCATTAAATATCTGCTGAATAAATTTAAACTCCTGCTTCAGAAATCAATGGTGTTTGGGTGCATACTTTAATTGTCTTTACATACTAACAGCATGTCAAATGAAATAAATGTAAAATGATAATTTTATATGCTTCAGTCAGTTGACTTAATAGTTCTAACCTAATTCATAACAGATGAGACATGTGCCCTGCTAATCTCCAAAGAAAACAATAAAAGGGCTGGACCAAAATCCCAATTATCTGAATGACCTGAAACTTACAGGTGTTTTCATGGAGGAATTAATTACACAAAGTCTTGCTGACAGAGCTATGAAGTAGTCTAACCATTCTGGAAAATTACTTGGAATTATGTCAAATAAAGTGGCTAAAATGATGCAGAGATCCCACTGGTAAGCACATATCCCAAAGAAGTTACAAACAAAAAGAAAGGCCCCATGTACACCAAAATATTTATAGCAGCATTTTCTGAGGCTACAAAGAAATGGAAACAGAGTAGATGCCCACTGATTGACACATGGCTGAACCTTCTGTGGTACATGAATATAAGAGGATATTACCATATTGTAAGAAATTAAGAATATGATGAATATAGAGAAGTATGAAAAGACTTATATGAACTGATGCAAAAGGAATGAGCAGAACCAAGAGAATATATATATATATATATATATATATATATGATGTCTACAGAACAACCACTACAAAACAATGAAAATTAATGTTGTAAAACTACAAAGCACAAGCTTAGTCCCAAAAAAAGAGATGAGAATACATGTCTCCCCTTCCTTTGTAGAGGAACACTGCATATAATGTCAGTCTTTGCCATACTGATTGGTCTTGTTGGGATTTTTCTCTTTTTTTTTCTTTAAAAGAAATTATTTTAAGGTATGAATTTCAGGAAAGGGAAAGAGTAGAGATACAGGAAAAATCTTCTAGAAGATGTAAAAACAAAAACAGATAAAAATCCATTTTTAAAATTGTTCCTTAATCATTTAAACTTTAGAAATGTGTCTAAGGGCAGCTAGGTGTCACAGTGAGTAAGAGCGCCGGCCCCAGAGTCGGGAGGACCCAGGATGGGTTCCAGCCTCAGATACTTAACACCAACACAAAAGAACTGGCCATGTAATGCTGGGCAAGTTACTTAACACCAATTACTTAAAAAAGAAAAGAAAAGAAATGTGTCTAGAGAAAACTGTTACAATGGAGGGGAAGAACAGGAAGGCAAAAGGGAATGGGTCAACCTTACTCTAATTGAATTTGGCTTAAGGAGGGAATAACATACACACCAAATTGGGTATCTTACCCTACAGGAAAGTAGGGGGGAAGGGGATAAGTGCTGGGAATGATAGAAGGGAGGGCAGATTGGTGGGGAGGGTAGTTAGAAGCACACACTTGAAATGGGACAGGGTCAATGTAGAAAATAGGATAAGTGGGGGGGAGGGGCAGGATAGGATGAAGAGAAATATAGCCATTCTTTCACAACATATTTACTATGGAAATGTTTTGCATTAACTACACATGTATAACCTATATTGAATTGCTTTTCCTCCCAGTAGGAATGGGTGATGAGAAAAGAAGGGAAAGAATCTGGAAATCAAAGTTTTAAAATCAAATGTTAAAATATATATATAAATACATACATACACACACACATACATATATATATACATATATGTGTGTGTGTATATATATATATATATATATATATATAAATTTTTACATGCAACTGGGAAATAAGATATACAGGCACTGGGGCATAGAAATCCATCTTGCCCTACCAGAAAGTCAGAGGGAGAATGGGGGAGGATATAAAAGAGAGCAGACTGGGGAAAGGGTATTTAGTAGGATTGCTATTTTGGGGTGGGGGTAAGGGAAAGAGGGGAAGAAAATTTGTAACTCAAAATCTTGTGGAAATGAATGTTGAAAACTAAAAATAAACAAACTAACAACAACAAAAATAAATGTGTCTAGATGCCATCTATTTCAATTGTCTCAGATAACCCACAAATAATGAACACTGAGAACTAAGGTGAATACTAAGTAGGTTGTCCAGAAATTTCAAAGTTAATTTTCATCAACCAAGAACAAAAAAGGATATTTGTCTTCCTGGTTTATCCCCAGATCTTCGGTGCAAGGGATGAAAACGATTCCGGGAGACTCTTTCCACAAGCCCATGATGACGTGTTCCTCTAATGTTATCAACCTGGTGAAATGATGGCTGCAGAGAGAAGGAAAGAAAAGTTAATTTTCTAACTATATAAAATAAGGCAGTGTTGGTAATTACCACTCCACTTTACAACTCTGTCCAGAAAGAAACACAAGGTGCTACTCACCTTCTGCAGACAGGTGATAGATTTAGGGTACAGACTGAGATATGCATTTTTTTGGTCATGGCCAATGCAGGAATTTATTTTGCTTAACTACTTGACTATACATATTTGTATACAAGCATTTTTTTAAGGGCAGGCACAGTGGATAGAGTGCTGATCCTTGAGTCAGGATGACTCACCTTTGTGAGTTCAAATTTGGCCTCATACACTTACTAGCTCTGCGCAAGTCACTTTACTCTATATGCCTCAATTTCATCATCTACAAAATGGGTTAGAGAAGGAAATGGGAAACCACTCCAGTATCTCTGCCAAGAAAACCCCAATGGGATCAGAAAGAGTCGGATAACTGAAAAATGACATAACAATAACACATTTTCTTTTTATTTCTTCTTCAATGGCAGGAGAGAATTTTGTCTATTGAAAAAAATTAATTTAATTTTTACAAACAAAAGTGATATAAAGACTAAAAAATTTATGCTGCCAATATCTTACTTTACTAAGTAAATTTATGAAAATTCACAGTGCAGTGAAAGGAGCACTGAATCTGGATTCAGAGCACCTAAATTCTAATCCTAGCTTGCCATTTAGGGAAGTCACTTAGATGTAAGTCACTTAACCCTTCTGGACCTCAGTTATCCTATCAGAATTTTATTGTCTTCAATAGTTAACTAGGGTAGTTGTAAAAGAAAAACAGAGGTCCAGGGAGTAAAAGGAGGAATATACTGGAGGAAGGAAGTAGAACTTGTAATTTCTCATATTTGGGGTGAGTAAGAATATACAAACATGGAGGAAAGGGTATAGGTAGTGGCCATCAGAAGAACCTCATTCTTACATAAAACAAAGAAGGGTTGAATACACATTTTTTACACATTTTAATGTAGAACTACATCAAACTCAACTGGCAAAAACCAAAACAAAACAGGGGTGGGGAGGTGAAGATTAAGAGGGAGGACAATATCTGGGAGGGATTAGTCACAAGCAAAACAAACTTTCTGATCCTGGAGGAAGTATTTAAAAGGGGAAGAGGAAAAAAAATACAGCTAGAATCTAAGAAGGTGCCTTAGACTGATTCTTGGACAACTTGGAAATGGCTGAAAAGATGGTATTATATTAATGTAATGGAGTGTTACTGCACTATCCCCCATGCCTAGAAAGCTCTCCCTCCTCCAGTGACTTCCCTGGTTTCCTTTAAGCCTCAACTAAAATCCCACTTTCTACAAGAAGCCTTCCTCAACTCCACTTAATTGTAGTGCCTTCCTTCTGTTATAATTATTTCCTGTTTATCTTGTATATACCTTGCTTTGGTCTGCGTGTTGTCTCTCTCATTAGACTGTAAGCACCTTGACGTCAGGGATTGTCTTTTGCCTCTTTTTTGTATCTCTAGTACTTAGGACAATGCCTGGCACAGAGTAGCCTCTTAGTAAATGTTTATTAATTGAAAAAAATGGTAAAAATATCATTTCAGAGAATCTTAGATAATATGAACAGATGCAAAGTGAAGTGTGCAGGATCAAAAGAACAAATTATACAAGGATGATAATATTATATGTAAAGAAAAACAATCATGAAAGACCTAAGAATTTTGATCAAAGCAATGGCCAACCATGTCTCCAGTGGATCTATGAATCATATTACTCACTTCCTGAGAGAGAGGTGATAGACACAAGGTATGATAAGAGACATTATTGATATTTTTAGATATAGCCATTGTGTGAATTTGTTTTGTTTGACTATGTTTATTTGTTCCAAGAGTTTTTCCCTTTACTTTCTCTCAATTAGTTGGTGACGAGTCAGAAAGGTAGGGTAGTTTGGATAACAATAGCAAGACAAAAGAAAAAGGCATTTGAAACAGTTTTTTAAAATGCACAGAAAAGAACTAAGTTCAGAAGGAAGCACAAGTAAGGAAACATAAAATTTATTAAATACCTTTTTAAAAAACAAATAATGTGAAACTGATGTTGAGTTTCATATAGAATACTCTTCATGTTCTTTTGCATACGGGTTAAGTTTTTCTGTTAAGTTCAGAATAAAAAAAATTTTTTCAAAAAAAATTAAAGCAAGGGGAGACAAATTGGAGTAGTTAAGGGATAGTGAAAAGATTTGAGTGACCAACTAAGGACCTTGAATTGTTTTATATTTTGATGAAAACTATAAACATCTTATATTTGTATACTATAGAACTGTACTGGAATAGATTGGGGAAAGGATAAGGGAGACCACTATAATAACAGTCTAGGCGGGAAACACTAATGGCCTAGGAAATAAGAAGGAAATTAAAGATGCAAAAAATCAGTAGACAGGAGTCAGTTATTAATAGAATGTGGAGGGAGAAGAGATAAGGATGATTCCAGAGTTTTGAGCCTAGAAGAATACTACTAACATATATAGGGAAATTAGGAAGAAGAGTTTTTTTTTTAGCTTAGTTTTGTTTTAGAGGTTATTGAATTTGAGGGGACATTCATAAGGATATTCAAGGAGCAGTTAGAGAAGTGGGACTAAAATTTAGCAGAAAGTTCAGGAATGTAGACTGAAGAGTTATGGAATCTCAGAGGTGGAAAATAACTTAGAAGTCATCTAATGCAGCCTATAGCTGAATAGGCAGCTATGAATTGCTAAGTCAGCAGCAATAGAAACAAAAGGCACTAGTGCAGAAGATTGCATTTCCTTCTGATCAAGGCTGGTAATGATACGTGTATGTATTTTTAAAAACCATAACTCTGTCAGCATCACCCCCCCCCCACTCCTTAGCCCCCTCAACATACATACATTCTTACTTCCCCACTTTGGTTCCTATTTTTCACTAAGAATATCAAAATACAAAGAACTTTTAAATTCTGGCTTAAACACTTACTAGCTATAGGTTCAAGGGTAAATCCCTTAGCCTCTTTGTACCTCCATTTATAAAATGAAGATAAACCTACTTGAATTAAGTCTGTTAAAGGGCTGTTATAAAAAAATAAACTTTAAAATGCTATAAAAATGTGAGTCATCACTTTCACATGAGCCCTTGATCCTCTCACCTCTGGTCCTCTCTAGGATAGTGCTCTAACAATCATCTTTTCTCTAATTCACCTCTAGCCGTCCTCCTTGTCTAAAAATAGTTCAGGTCTCCCTAATCCTGAAAAAGCCTTTCTTTACTGCTGTACTCAACTCCCTCACGGATTGTTGTATTTGTCTTTAGTTTTCGAAAAGGACCATGACATCAGGGAAATGACAAGTCTTGCAGTTGATTTTGATTTGAGTAAGGGAGGGCTGTGCAAAGTCACCAACCTCACTTTCTCCTCCAGAGCCATCTGGCTAGATGTTCATCAGGATGACTGGAGATGTCCCAGGATGCAATGGGAAACCCTGGCCCTTTTAGGCTGAAGCCTTTTCAGGTTCTCACTTTGAGTGAGGTAATGCAGATTCAATAAATAGGCCTCTTAAAGAAGTGACTCAAAGATGGCCTCTTTAATAAAAAAAAAAATCAAACTGGGAGGGGAAGACCCTCGCGGTTGCTGGTCAAAAGAGAAGCAGTTACCATTGACATTCACTCTGAGCCAAGAGGGCCTAAAACAGAGCCATTAAATGGTGCTTGGGCAGAAACCTACTGTGGTCCAGTCTATGAGCTCCAGATTCCTTTCTTCCAGTCTTCTTTCTTTCTTTTTTCTCAAAGACCAAACCTTAAACCCAACTCCCAGATATTGTTCTTCCTCTTTTTCTCAATCTTTTCATTATTAAACTTCTTGAAAAGTTTTCAATTCCAGATGTCTCCTCTTCTTCCTTACTCATTCTCTCCTCAACTCCACCCCTTCCAATCTGGAAGGCAGAAGCCTTTGCCACCACCCTGAAATTGCTCTCACACAAGTCATTAATAAACAACTAAAAGCTACTCCCTAAGGTCTCAAATGACCCCCTAATTGCTAGATCCAACAGTCTTTTTCAGTCTTTATTCTGCCTAATCTCTCTGCTGACACTTACTGACCAGGCCCTTCTGCTAGACACCCTCTCTTTCCCTGGCTTCAAAGATATCACACACTTAGGGTTCTATCTCTTTTAAGTATTCCCATCTCCTCCATGGACTTCTCTTTTGGTCTCTTTATGTGGGGAATTGTTCTCCAAGGGTTTTGCCTTGGTCCTCTTCTCTCTCTATAATGACTTCTTTAACAATTTCATGTACTCTCATAGCTTCCACCACTACCACTACAGAGATAATTCAAATCTGTATCTCTAGTTCTGACTTTTATTCTGAATTCGGATCCTCACCTCTAATTGTCTATAAAACACTTCCACTTTGATAGGGCAGCTAGGTAGTCCAGTGGATAGAGCCAGGAAGATATTAATTTAGATCCAGCCTCAAATACTTAATAGCTATATGACCCTGGGTAAGACATTTAACCTGTTGTCTCAGTTTCTTCATCTATAAAATGGGAATAACAGCATCTACCTCTCAGGGTTGTTGTTAGGATCCAATGATATAGCACTTATAAGAATTTGGCACAGTGCCTGATACACAGTAAGTGCTATATAAATGTTAGCTACTACCATTATGATGAAGATGATGATGCCCCAACAGCATCTCAAATTTAACATGTCAAGAATCAAGTCTACCAAGTTCCCCTGCCCCAAACCTACTCTTCCTTCTGATTTGACTATTTCTGTCTATGGCACTATCATTTCTTCAGTGCCCTATATTAGTAACCCTCAAGTTGTCTTTAAATTTATCTCTCTCTCTCTCATCATTTTCTAGATCCAATAGTTTACCAAGTCATAATGATTTTACTTTTACAATTTCTCTCACATTTGTTCATTGCCCTTTATTCCTATTGTCAAAAAAAGCCTAGAAATTCATTATGATAAGCAATTATCACTGCTCCCTAAGAAATTTTTTGAACTGTTCAAGTACATGACAGTGTTCTGAGGAATTAAGGTTACATTTTCACAAAAGAGTCATATAGGTTAGAGACCTTACATCTCCTTCACATGGGGGTCATGGGTTTCTCTTGCACAGGAACATCTGACTGATTCTCATCTCTAATCTTGTAAGTGGAGAAATGCTGAGAAATAGCAGGCAAGTAACAACCTGTGCAAACATAAGGCTTGAAGGTTTCCAGAAAAAAGTACAAAAAGGAGAGGGCATGTCTGGAGCAGAGGTAATCTGCCACAGATGCTCATTAAAGGTATGGAGACTTTCACACTTCAAATCTCAGTCCACTAAGGCAGCAGGTAGCCCAGGGTATAGGGCAATGGGTCTCCAAATCCAGCCTCAGACACTTACTAGCTGTATGACTCTGGGCATGTCACTTAACCTGTCAGCAACCTGTCAGCCTCAGTTACCTCATCTGTAAAATGTGGAAAACAGCAGCCCCACCCCTCAGAGTTGTTGTAAGGATCAAAGGAGATCATGTTTGTGAACTTATATTCTACTGAGGAAATTACACATACACATATAAAGTCTGAGAAGGGGGAAGTAGAAACATTATCAGTTGGAGAGGGGCCATCAGAAAAGGTTTCATAGAGGAGGGAACATTGATGGGAGTTTTAAAAGCACCTAGGGAATCAAATAAGCAGAAGTGAATAGGGGTGGCTAGGTGGCACAGTGAGTAAGAGCACCGGCCCTGGAGTCGGGAGGACCCAGGATCAGTTCCAGCCCACACAGAAATGACTGGCTTTGTAACCTTAAGCAAGTTACTTAATCCCAATTGCTTTTAAAAAAAAGTGAATAGAGAGTGCAATGGCAAATATAACATCATACATAAAGAACAGCAAGACAGTCAGTATTGGCAGGTTCTTAGAGGGTGTGAATGGCAGTGATGTCTAATAAGCCTGGAAAGGCAGAAAGGAGGGGAAGAAGCCTTCCCTTCTGCCAAATGGCAGCCCTTTAAATACGTCAAGATATCTATCAATGGTCCACAGTCCATTCCCAAGGCTTCTTTTCCATAGGTCAAACACATTCAGTTCCTTCATTAGATTTCCACATGACATGCTGGCTGACCATTTCTGGAGGCTCTTAACAGCCTTTCTGAAAGATGATACCCAGAACTAAAAACAATACTTTAGGGTCTAACCCAGGTAAAATAACATAGGACTGGTAAGTACCTCTTTATTTCTGTTATGACCACCCAATGCAGCTCAAGATCACAATAACTACTGTATTACTATATCATAATGCTGCTTAAATTAAAAAGACCTTTTCCCAGACAAATTACTATCTAATCATGACTGCTCCATTTTATACTTGTGTTATTGGTTTCCTGAAACTAAGTGTAAAACTTTATATTTATTCTTGTAAAATGTAATCTTATCAGACTGAACCCAACGTCTAGCCTGTTAAATCTTTTTGGATTCCATCATATAATGTATCAACAACCTCTACCAGCTTTGTTTCATCTGCAAATGTGATGAGCATGTCACCTGAACCTTTAGCCAGGTCAAAGTTTAAAAATGTGAAACAGCCCAGGATTAAGAGTGTACCCTCCTTCTGAAGACCTCCTTCCCAGTTGATACTGAATCACTGACTACTCTCTGGGGCAAGTCTTTCAATGAGTTCTGAATCTGCCTACCTTTATTACTGTCTAGACCATATTTCTCCATCTTTTCCTATAAGAAGAGTGAAAGACAATAAAAAATGCTTTACTAAACTAAGCAAACTGGACCTACAGGACTCCCTGATTTACCAGCACAGTAAAGCCATGTCAAAAAAGGAAATGAAGTTATCCTAATTCCTTTATTTTTGACAAAGCCATGCTGGCTCTTTGTGATCACTTCCTCTTCTACTGAGGAATCAGCTATTTAATATGCTTTTAGAATTTTGACAATAAAAGAAATCAAGCTCACTGGCTAATAATTTGGGGGTTCACTACCCTCCTGACTTTTTATACCAAACCATATTTGCCTATCTTCCATACCAAAGCACCTCTTTCATTCTCCTTAGTAGATAAGGGGAGAGTTGCAGATCAAGTATTGAACTTAGAGAGTTAAGAATAACTGAATGTGGGGGGCGGCTAGGTGGTGCAGTGAGTAGAGCGCCACCCTGGAGTCAGAAGGACCTGAGTTCAGATCCAGCCTCAGACACTTAATCCACACAAAAAACAAAAACCTAGCCGTGTGACCTTGGCAAGTTACTTAACCCCAATTGCCCAAAAAGGGGCGGCTAGGTGGCACAGTGAGTAAGAGCGCCGGCCTCGGAGTTGGGATGACCCAAGATCAAATCCGGCCTCAGAAAAGGAGCACCCACGCATAAATAATGACTAGCCGTGTAACCTTGAGCAAGTTACTTAACCCCAATTGCTTAAAAAAAAAAAAAAGAATAACTGAATGTGAATTCTGTTTTAGATACCAGCTCTGAGACCCTGGTCCAGTCATTTGAGTCTCTGTTCCTGTTTCATTTATTAAATAAGAGGGCTGGACTTAATGGCCTCTAAGATCTGTCCAGCTCCAAGTCTATGACCCTGTGATCTTATGACACTAGCACAGTAATTGTATCTTCTTTTGGTATACCCAAGGATATAGTTCATCTGGACCAGATGACCCGAATGCTATTTTACTACCTTCTTATTTATCTTGGAGATCAACTCTGTATAAGTCATTTGCATCCTGTCCTTTTCCAGGTCAAAGTTCATTCTTTTCGACAGAGAAAACAATCCTGTATAGTTTGGCCTCTTTACTGGTAGTTATCACCATACAACCAACGCCCCCCCCCCAATAGTCTTAACCCTTCTGTGATTTTCCTCTTTTCCCCAAAATAGTTTGTTAAAATAAATTTTATTGACATCCTTTATTTTTATGTTACCTGCATTTCCCAATGTATTCCTCTTCCCTCTCCCTCCCAGAGAGCAAGAACAAAAAAAAAAAAAATCCCTTTCAGCAAAACTAACCAAACATATTAAAAGATCCCAAAACCCAGAGTCCCTAACTTCTTCAATGAAAGGAGATACTTTCTCAAATCTCCTTTTTAGGGTCTCAATATCGTTTTAAAAATTATTTTTGTCATCCTTGCCTTTCCTCACCAGAACTTCAGTCCTTTTAACTCCTTACAGTACTAGGCCATGTCTTGTTCATAGAACAGCCAACAGGCCAGTGTCACTAGGCTGAAAAGTACATGGCAGGGAGTAAGGAGTAAGAAGACTGGAAAGGTAGGAGGGGGGTGGGTTAGAAAGGGCTTTGAATGTCAAACAGAGCATTTGTTATTTGATCCTGGTGACAATATAAAGCCACCAGAGGATTGTGTGTGTGTGTGTGTGTGTGTGTGTGTGTGTTGTGTGCGCACGCACACGTGCATGCTCATACTTTAGGAAAATCACTTTAGTGGTTAAATGGAGAATGGACTTGAGCAGGGAGAGATTTAAGACAGGCAGAGCCCCCAGCAGACTACAGTTAATACTATAAATGTGAGGTGTAACTAGACAGTTAATACTTTAAATGTCTGCACCAGACTATCAGTTGCAATATCAGAGGAAAGAAGGGGATGTATTCAAGAAATGTTGCAGAGATCAAATGGGCAGAGAGCCTGTCAATAGCTTGGACTGGGAGGAGGGGGGAATTGGTGACAGTGAGGAGTCCAGGCAACTAAGAGATCATTAATAACTTTGAAGAGAGTGGTTTCAATGAAATGATAAGGTCAGAAGTCAGACTGTCAGGGGTTAAGAAGAAAGCAAGAGGAGAGAAAGTAAATGCACCTACTGTAGACAGTCTTTTCAAATTTAGATACAAAGGGCAGGAGAGATGTAGGATGGCATCAGGGGATGGAAGAAGGCTCAAGTGACTTTTTTTCAAGATGAGGGAGACAGAAGCATGATTTTAGGCCGTCAGAAATAAGCAAATAGGGAAAGATTAAAAACAAATCAAAGAGCGGGGATGACTGGGTTGGGGGAAGGGCAATCTGTTGGAGGAGATAGGACAGAATGGGATCACTTGAACAAGTTAGCCTTAGTAAAGAGTAAGGCCACTTTATCATGTAAACAGGGATGAAGAAGGAGATGGGGCAGGAGGCATATGAATGACAAGAGATGAGGGACAGAAGAGAAGAGGGAGCTCATGGTAAATGACTTCAATTTCTTCTGTAAAATATGAGGCAAAGTTCTGGGCTGAGAGGAAGTCTGAGGAGGGATAAAATGGTTGGGAAAAGCCATGGTGGAGAATAGGATAGTGAGTTGATAAAGGGAGGTATAGTAGAATTGCCTAGCACCAGTGAGGGCCCAGTTGAGGCTACATAACATAAATCTGTAGTGGACCCAGTAAGAACAGTTCCATGATTTTCTCCATGTTCATTCAATAGCATACGCAGGGGAGCTAAAGGGATAAATGTTAGGAGTGATCCAAGGCTAAGGCTTGGCTAGGCATAATCAGGGTTAGAAATTCAAGAGAAGAAGACAAGATAGAGTTGAATTAGTTCACCAAAGGGTCAAAATGAAAAAAGAAAGAGAGAGTAGTCAGTCCCAAGGGGGAAGGTCTGAGAAAGAATAGAGGGTTCAAGGGACTGGAGGTCATGGTACAAATGAAGAGTTTTATAAGGGAAGGCAAGGGGAGAGATGAAAAATCAGTAGATTATGGTCAGACTAAGGGTCTTACAGAATTCTTGAATGGCAAGATCTTGGCTACAACCATCTTTGTTTGTGACTGAGGTGAAATGGAAGAAAAAGTAATGAGAAGTGAGTAGACTGAGGAAATGCATGGTTAGTATATTAGATGAAGGATCAAAATCTATGTCGAAGTCTGCTAGTAGGAGGGTAGAAGTTGGTAAAGAAAGAAGAGTGTTAAGCTAGGTACCAAACTTACTGAGGAAGGAAGGGAAGTGAGCTAGAGGTCCGCAGACAATAGCTAACAGGATCTGATTGGGTAGTAGATATGAAATGCAAGAACCTCAAAGGAAAAGAGGACTTAAGAAGAGAAACATGTACACAGCTAAGCACAACTGAAAAATATTTGTAGGGCATTAGGCATACAATTACCAAAAAAATGGCAGAAAACACTAAAAACCTTTTGGGGTGGGAAAGACGAGGAAGGCCTCATATAGGAACGACATTTGAGCTGAGAAGGAAAGAGATATTTTCAGATCCAAGAAGAGGGGTGCTCTAAGTTCTAGGAGATAAGGAAGGGTAGGAAATATATCCTAAATAAGGAAGAACACCCTGTACGAAGGCAGAGAGAGTTGGGAGATAGAACGTTAGATACAGGAAACATCTCATAGGCTAATTTGACTGGATCAGAGTGTATATAAAACGAAATAATATGAAATAGAGCTGGAGAAGTAGGTAGAAGTCAGGACAGAGAGGGCTTTAAATGTCAACCTACAGTATCACTAGTAAAACATTTGCTCCAAAGTAAAAGACAGAGAGAAATGGCCCATATGTACAAAATCACTCACAGAAGCACTTTTTTGTTTTAGCTAAGAATTGGAAACAAAGTGGGTACACTTCAACTGGGGAACGGCTGAACAAATTATTATAAATTAATAGAACAAAATACTACTCCTTAAGAAATGACAAAGAGGAAGGATTCTGAGATGCTTGGGAAAATATGTTTGCACTGATACAAAGTGAAGTAAGCAGAACAAGGAAAACAATGCATACAATGACTATAATAACATGAAAGAAAATATTTTTGAAAGACTAAGACTTCTGGTAAATATAATAACCATTCATAACTCCTGAAGCCTGATGAGAAGTGAAAGACTAGAAGTTCAAAAGTAGACTTCCATTTCCAGTGGACATGAATTTATTTGCTTAACTACACTTATTTGTTACCTGTGTAGGGCTTTTATGGGGATTAGGGGAGGAGACAAAAGTGACAGTCATTTTAAAAAAGTAAAAAACAAAGTGTATCACAAAACATAAAAAAGAAAAAGAAAGGAACAGCAGGAAGTTCAGAAGGGGAAATAAGCAAGCTGGGTAGTTAGTGTTGGTTGTTGTTCAGTCATTTCAGTCACGTCTGACTCTTCATGACCCCATTTTGGGGATTTCTTGGCAAAGATACTGGAGTGGTTTGTCATTTTCTTCTCCAGCTCAATTTACAGATGAGGAAACTGAGGCAAACAGGATTAAGTGACCTGCCCAGAATCACACAGCTAGTAAGTATCTGAGGCCAGATTTGAACTCTTCCTGACTTCAGATGAGTCTTCCTGACTTCAGATCCAGTACTCTACCTACCACTTTTATGTTAAATTTAATAAACATGAAAAAACAACCTTGTGTAATAGATTCACTATTTTTATATACAATCCTGTTTTCTGTTCTTTGTTTAGTGAAATGTCCATGATTGTTGATGGTTATTACATTCATAATTAAAGAAAAATGTTTAAAAGCTAGGCTGGGGATTTTATACCTTTTCCTAAAGGCAAAAGGAAGTGACTAAATATTTTTGAGAAGGGGTGTTACATGACCTGTTTTAGAAATATCAATTTAGCAGCTGTGAAAAGTACGGATTACAGAAGGATGAGACTGGGAGCAAGATCAATTAGGAGGTTATTTCAGTAGTGAAGCAGGTGATCACTGGGATCTGAACTAGGAGAGAGAATCTATATAATACCTTGGATCTGACCATCACTCCTAACCAGTTCTATGATCTGAACTCCAAAATTTCTCTCTCTGACTTCTCTCCTGCCTCACCGCTCTTAAATCTACTATGTTCTATTTTAGGAGTAGATAGAAGTAAACTTTTCTAGACATTCTGTGAAAGTTAAAATGGGAAATCACTGAATATAGCATATGAGGAAGAGGAGAGAATCAAAGATGATCCCGAGGCTGTGAACCTGGGTGACACTCAACATGGTTGGCAGCCAAGAGACAAAGGAAAGTGTGCACCAGGAATGGGTTTAAAGCAGAGGTTCTTAACCTATAGTCTTTGAACTTAGAAAAAAAAATGAAAACTGTTCCTAACTAAAAGAGTGTAGTTCTATTTCTGATGGAACAGGCATATAAGCTGTAATACTGTGATGGAAGTCAAAAGAAAAATTAAGATTGTATCCTGTCTCTTTGCTCTTTTCGCAACACTTGCAGCACAGCTTTCTTTTCTCTTTTGTGGTGGCCTACAACACGCCTTCCCAACTAAGGAAGATGCAGAAGGTCTGTGGGCACGGCAGCCACAGCCACACATCAACAAGCACCAGAAGCATCCCAGAGGCCACGGAAATGCAGGAAAGCTGCACCATCACTGGATCAACTTCAACAAATATCATCCAGGTTACTTCAGGAAATGGGTATGAGGAATTACCACTTGAAGAAAAACCAAAGCTATTGCCTAACTGTCAACCTTGAAAAACTGTGGACACTGGTCAATGAACAGACCAGGATTAATGTTGTCAAAAACAAGGAGGGCCTTGCTCCTATCACTGATGTTGTGCAGTCCGGCTACTACAAAGTCCTAGGAAAAGGGAAATTCCCCAAGCAGCCAGTTGTCATGAAGGCAAAGTTCTTCAGCAGATGAGCAGAGAAAAAAATCAAGAGTGTTGGTGGAGCCTGTGTCCTTAGATTGTATTCCCAAATTTAGATTTGGGAATTATATCGCCAGAATGGATATGTAACTATGGAAAGTGATGAGATTACCAAGGAAGAATACATACAGAAGAAAAAGGACCCTGGTGAGAGACTTAAAGATGCTCATACTTAGTGATCGAGATGGAAGCTGATGATTCAGCAAAGGAGACACATAAAAGGGAAACAAAGAGAAAGCTGACATAAAAGCTGAGAAAGAAAGTGTCCAGGAGGAAGAATGTCAAAAGCTTCAGAAAGGGCTAACAGAAAAGACTACTGATTTAGCAGTGAAGAAATAATTAGCAATGCCAGAAGTTTTCAACATTCACCCTCATAAGTTTTAAATTTTCTCTCCCTCCCTCCCCAGGACAGCATGCAATAAACCCACATAAATCCTCAGCATTTCTATATATTACTAACAAAGCCCAACAACAAGAGATAGAGAAATTCCACTTAAAGTTATAGTAAATATTATAAAATATTTGGGAGTTCACCTGCCAAAACAAACCCAGGAACTGTATGAACACAATTACAAAACACTTCTCACACAAATAAAGTCAGATCTGTTTTATAGAATCTTACAGTAACTTTAAATGAAACTTCTCTCTCTTGCTGTTGGGCTTTGTTAGTAATATATAGAAATGCTAATGATTTATGTGGGTTTATTTTATATCCTGCAACTCTGATGAAGTTGTTAATTATGTCAAGCAGTTTTTCACTTGATTCTCTAGGATTCTCTAAGTATACCATCATATCATCTGCAAAGAGTGATAACTTAGTTTCTTCTTTGCCTATTCTGATTCCTTCCATTTCCTTCTCTTATGGCTAAAGCTAACATTTCTAGTACCATACTGAATAACAGTGGTGATAATGGACATCCTTGTTTCACCTCCAATCTTATTGGAAATGCATCTAGCTTATCCCCATTACATATAATCAGAGAGATCACTTTCAAAGGAATAGTATGTTTGAAGATAGACTGCAATAGTCTGAGAAATATAGAATGAGACTGGGGACAGGGGAGAGGGGAGGGAGAAATGGATAAAGTGAGCATAAATGATCCTTTCTAGGATTTTTGACTGTGGAAAGGAAAGGAGATAAAGGATGCTAACTTGAAGGGATGGCAATGTCGAATGAAAGGTTTTTTTTAAAGGACAGGGATACCCCAGCATATTTGTAGGTAGTCATAAAGAAGACTGAGAAATTAAAAATGAAAAAAATGAGGGAAATATTGAGGGGCAAGCCCCCCAAAGAGATGGAAGGGCATGGTACTAAAAGTACCAATGAAGGAGTCAGCCTTCACAAGAAGGGCCACCTATTCATCAGACACTGGAGCAAAGGAAGTGAAAAGGAGGTATGTTAAAGAGGGATTCCAAGGAGTAAAGAGAAAGAGAGCTCACAATAGATACATTCTATTTTGTTTGTAAAGTAATAGATACAGGTTTTTCCTGAGAGGGAAGCAGGTGGTCTGGAATAACTGCTACAGAGATTATGATAAACAATTAGAAAATAAAAGAATTGCTGAGTGATAGTATAAAGGCTCAGTTGAGGTAAGATTAGAAATCAGAAATAAACTCAGTCGGCCCAGCTGCATGACTTTTTCTAGCAGCATCCAGTAGCACATGAGTAGGAGTAGACAAAGTATATAGTGAGAATGATAAAGGTTGGGGTCTGGCAGTACTAGTGATAGGAGAAAGAGACAAGGAAGTCAAGGGCACCTGATGTTATACTGATAAATTGGTCAACCATCTAGTCAAGACTTTAAAGGGAGAGGAAGAAGGTCAGAGCAGGGATGATGAAACAGGTAAACAGGGAGTGCCAGAGGGACTAAAGATCATGGGAAAGCTAAAGAATAGATTTTAGGAGGTTTGAGAGACAGGAAAAAAAATTGGATAATAGAAAGTTGTGGTTAGAAAGAAATTCCAAGGGCGCCTAGGTGGCACAGTGAATAGCGCACCAGCCCTGGAGTCAGGAGGAACTGAGTTCAAACCCACCCTCAGACACTTGACACACTTACTAGCCATGGGACCCTGGGCAAGTCATTTAACCCCAATTGCCCTGCCCTCCCCCCTGCAAAAAAAATAATAATAATCAAGTTTGGGGTGGCTAGGTGGTGCAGTGAATAGAGCACCAGCCCTGGAGTTAGGAGGACCTGAGTTCAAATCTGACCTCAGATACAACACACACACCAAAAAAACTAGCTGTGTGACCTTAAGCAAGTCACTTAACCCCAACTGCCCTCCAAAAAGAAAAAAAAGAAAAAAATCCCAGAATTCTGGATCATGGAAATAAAACTGTCATGAGTGATGGTCAGAACCAAAAGAACATGTGGCTGAGAGGCAAGACTGTTTAAGGGTAATGTGATTTGTATACTGAAATTTCAAAGAATACAGGGGTTAAGATGTAGATACAGTCTGTGAACTGAAGTCTGAACTATTTGAAAAAGGGAGAATGACCTGTAGGCTGGTAGAAGGCTAAAATAAGAATCTGGACTGGGTAACAAAGATAGATGGAGCGAACCTGTTCCTCATATAGTAGGCACTTGATAAATGTTTGGTGAACATTGGAAGAAGGAAATTAGGTGACACAATAGAGCACTGGCCTAGAGTCAGGAAGACCTGAGTTCAAATCCAATCTCAGACAATTACTTGTTGCCTGACCCTGGGCAAGTCATTTACTTGTTTGCCTCAGTTTCCTCATCTGTAAAATGATGTGGAAAAGGAAATGACAAACCACTCCAGTCTCTCTGCCAAGAAAACCCCAAATGGGGTCATGAAGAGTTTGGGCACAACTAAAAAATGACTTTAAACAACAAACTGGAAGAGTTTGACAGAGACAGAAGACAGTCCTAAGGGAAAACTGTCAATCTCATTATGTCAACTTCTGAAGGTAAAGATTACATCTACTATGTGATTTGGAGGGAAAGGATAAGAGTCAGGAGTCATCTATAGCTCAATGATCCCTAAAGTTTAGAGCATGTCATACTTTATTTTTCAACAGATACATTAAAATGGGCATTTTGCAGTATGGTGACAGACTAAATTCTATGCCCCACATTATTTGTATTATAGTAAAAGAACTAGTTTTCAAAACGATGACACTGAGTCATCCCCTCACAAACAATTAAATGCAGTTTTGGCATATTCATTCTAAGGAGAGAAGGAGGCGGCAGCACAGTATAACGGAAAGATTATAGATCTTGGAGTCAGGAAGCCATGTTTGAGAAACCTGTCTGTAACATTTCCCAGTTTTGTGACCTTGGGCAAGTCTAATGATCCTTCATCAGTCTCAGTTTCACATTTATAAAATGGGGATAATAACATCTAAAGCAACTAGTTCTAAGGGTTGTTGTGATACTCAAATGAAATGAAGGATTTTTTTTTAAATCTAAAAATATTACAATAATAGGGGGCAGCTGGGTGGCACAGTGAGTAAGAAGGCTGGCCTCGGAGTTGGAATGACCTGAGATCGAATCCGGCCTCAGAAAATTAGCACCCACACACAAATAATGACTGGCCATGTAACCTTGAGCAAGTTACTTAACCCCAATTGCTTTAAAAAAAATATTACAATAATAAAGAAAAGAAGGAAATGTATAGCCTTCAACTTACTGTACTACAGCACTCTTCCCATTCATAATCTAACTCCTAGAAAAAGCTTAATCCATCTCTCACTCCTCATTTCTTTGTGATCGGACTCCCAATGAATGCTCTCTCCAAGGTTGCTAAATTCAATTATCCTTTCTCAGTCCTCATCCCTCTTCAATTCTGTAACTTCTGAAGTTGTTAACCATCCCCTCTGAGATTCAGACAAAAAGATCTGTTTTTTAAGCCGTAAGTAGAATATAACTACTTTCACTGGCACAGGCTAAAAATCAGATTTATCTAGAAATATTAGATTAACATTTTATTGAGAATCAGTAAATCAGGGGAGCTAATGTATCAACTGTATCCATAGTCCTAAAATCCTTTCAACAGCATCAAGTCTCATAAAGACTCATGCCAATTATCCATACAATGATTAAACAATTCAAGTCCAACCTTTACACTTGGCATGATCTGCCTAGATCTTCCAGCCCAGTCAGGATCATGATGATAATACCAACATGAAGTTGGAGAAAGGAACCTACCTGCTAGCCATGTTCTATTTTTGGTAGGTTAACTGCTGTTAAGGGCAAAACCTACTTAGCTAAGAAACACATCTGAGTGCTCATTAGAGCCTAAACTTCTTGGCCACACTAAGTAGTAAGTAGCCTAGGAAAAATAAAACAGGACGATATGAAGGCTGTTTAAATGCTCCTAATCCACATTTTGCCAATGTATATTAGGCCTGCAGTCTTAGAAAGTCTGCCAAGATTACTTCATCTTGTATCTCCAATTATCAAGAACTGGGTCACAATCTTTAAACAAAGGTTTTACTATATCAGTTTCGGAAGGCTAAGTAAAAATCCTATCTTGTTTATTTCTGCTAAACTACATGTGTATATGCGCTATCTTCTCAACAAGGAACTACACTCTCCAGAGACAGGTAACACATCTTAACTATTTCTGCATCAGCCTTCTCCCCAGGGCCTTACACAGTACAGGCACTTAGTCAATACTGACAATGAGTCAAATGAATTACCAAATAATAGAAGTCTTTGTCACTTAATCTAAGTCTCAGTTTCATCAAGGATAATAATACTTGCACTACACACTTTACAAGGCTGCTGTAAGGAAAACATTTTGTAATATCAATATTAATACTGTTCCAAGGGGACACTTCTAATTACAGTGCTTAGCATATAGCAAGTCTTTAATAAATGCTTACTGATTATCTAAACAAATGGTATCTCTTCAGGACAAGATGAGAACAGTAGGGTAGGTTTTGAAATCTACAACTTTGGTAATCGATAGGAGCAATAACTTGTCACAGTTACAGGGAAAATGGGAATAAATATATACACACACACACACATATATGTATATATACATACACACATATACATATACACATATATACATGCACATATATTATACATACTTATGTGTATATATAGATTCAAACACATGTATATATGTAAATATGTACATATATACATGCTCACATGTATATATGTAAATATGTACATATATACATGCTCACATGTATAAGTACATATACGCTAATGCTTTAACTAGTACAAAAATCACATCCTGAGTCCTAGGTCCTAAGGGGTGTTATGCTAAATAAAATCTGTGTTAAATCTTAGCACCCAGTACAATGACTTTTACACAGGAGGTGATTAATTGATGCAAATTAATTCAACTGAATCTTAGTTTGATACCTACTTTCCATGAAGGTAAGGAAATTGCATGTGGACTAAAGGCTGCCACTGTAGGGCCAGCAGAGGGAGCACCACATACAGCTGGCTCTTGTGGACCTTGGGCACAGTACTGCCTCTCATTTTTTTTTTATTTGTGAGTAGTCGTACTTCATAAGGAAAAATTATTAAGACAGAGCCATGACCAAAGTTCTCTGAGTAGACTAGAGAAGAATCCACTCTTAACCTAGATCTTAAGAGTCCAAACTGTTGGGATGTGGTAGGGCCTGCCAGATAGTTTTGCCTATACTGGATCTTTAGGAAATCACCTATGGGCCAAGACTCCAATAGCAATTACCCAACCCTAAGGGCAAGGGTCAAGTCTTTTTCCTTTTTTAATTCCTCTACTACTTTGTATAAACTATATATTTGTAGGTAGAAAGAAGGTAGGAGAGAAAGAAGAGGATGGGACAGGCCCTTGAGAAGGGGGAAATAAGAAGGTCCAAGAGCTGGGATCCCGATGATGTTTAGAGATTTGCATGGGGAGATAAGAAAATGCAAGGCAAGAAGTTACTTCAAAGTTATTATAATGATTAATTTACCAACTTAAGATTCACAAAGCACTTCCTTACAATCTCCTGATGAAGTGGGTAGTACAAGTATTATTATTTTGTAGAAGCAGAAACCAAGGCTTAGAGAGATTAAGCAATTTGCCTAAGAGCTTTCAATAACTGTCTCAGAAGAATATTAAAAAGGGTTTGTAAAATGTAAAGTGACGTAAAAAGGTAAGCTATTTTCTTTTCTATCTTTATGGATACAACTCAGATTAGCTACAAAGAAGGAATTAAGACTTGATTCAATAACTGGTGTCCATGTATGTCTTAAAGTTTGAAAAGTATTTTGGGTAATTACCCATCTACACCTCTTAACAATCTGGTGAGACAAGTGTTACAGGTATTATTATCCCCACTTCACATCTGAAGAAACATGAGCTCCAAAGTTCAGTGACTTGCATGTGGTCACAAAGCAAGAAAACCTCAAGAGAAACTCTCTGGACCCCCCTCTCCTAAGCTTTCCTAACTCCAAGTCAATTCTTCCCCCACCACTCTCTCCTGGAGAGGAGGGAGGCCTGGGGTATCAGGGAGCCCACAATAGCCAAGAAGATAGTATCTGATTGGGAACAACACCACCTGGTCTGCAGTATCTACGTCACAGGGACCTTTTAAGGGTAGGGCTTTCCAAACTATAATGTCAGCACAGAAACAGGAGGTGGCTAGTCTTTTCTTTTTTATTGACATGAGTGAAATGAGCTGTACTGGATGAATAAATTGTGATGCAGGGGAAGGAAAAGAAAATTCTGAAGCAAGCCTGAAAGAGGCTTGCCTTGGCCTATAGCCAGCCAAAGAGCAGCAGGAAGGCACAGAATGAGAACAAAAGAGTATAGGAGAAATAAATGTAGAAAACAGGACTCAATCTTCTATCTCACTTCATCAATTTTATCATCTAAAAGGATGGGTCTACAACTGACCTCATGCTGTAACCAGTAGGGCTCAGGGCTTCTAGGATATGAAATAATTGGACCGAGACAGCCTGGGCCTCAGGGACTTCTCTCCTTCAATCAGTAAAGGAGCCTGGAAGGCCACACAAACTTTTCTCTCCCTTCCATTCACAAGGGTGGACACAACAAAAATGTGTTGCTTCTATGATCCCAAACTCTGAAATTCTTCTCTTTAATCATTACCTTGATTCCTCCATCTCTCTCACTGCCTGCCTTACTTCTTCCTGAAGCCCACTGAAGTCTTGATGAACACTGCTATCTTCAGTCCATCTACCCAGCCCTCCCTGTTCACCTCTAGCCTTTCACTTCTCCCTTCATAGTCCTGACCACATAGTAACGGGCAGGACTGACTAGATAGTATGAATCACTTGCCCCTTTGTCCTATTGACACTCATGCCGCCATGCCAACCTCCAAACCTGTCACCACCCAACTTTTCTGGCTCTTCCTTTCATGCTCGGAATGTGACTGAAGGTAATATCAGAAGTGAAGATCAGATTGACTACAAATTTTAACTGGGCCTTTTCCACTATAAAGTGATGCTTTTATTTTTGTACAGTGGCCATTCCTAACCTCTTCTCTCCTCGAATCTCTTAACCTCGTGACATCCCCTTCCCTCTCTCCTCTCAGGAGAAATACTGTTTCTTACTTCATTAAGGAAAATTAAAGCATCTGTTATGAGTCATCTTTTATTAGCCACATTCTATACCTCTAATCCCCTCTAAGTCATCACCCTCTCCCCCACTCTTGATTACTTAGCTACAGTGTCTGAAGAGAGAAACTTTCCAAGCCTTTCCAGGGTCCTTAAGTCAATTCAATTAAAAACATCAAATACCCAAAGACTTAGTGCTAGCTGTTAGGGATACAGAGACAAAATGAAAAATCATTCCTGCCCTCAAGGACCATAAGTTCTACAGGGAGATACAACCTTTACACAGTTAAGTAATTAAATTTTGCCAGCCCTTTCTTTTTCTTCCAGAGAAGCTTGTCCCATCAATCTCTTCTCACCTACGGGCTGCCTAGGCCTCCTCAATCTTTTGAAAAACCTTCATTTGGCCCTAACATCCCTTCAAGTTACTGTCTTGTTTGTGCTTTTCCTTTTCATAGCCAAATTCCTAGAAAAAAACTGTCTACGCTCACTATTTCCTCATCTCCTGCTCACTCTCAAACCCCTGAAATGTGGCTCCCTATCTCACCACTTCTATCAAAAAGTCAATCAACAAAAATTTATTTAGCACCTACTCCGTGCCAAGCACTGAGATACGAAAACAAAGAATGAAACAACCTCTGCTTTCAAAACAAGTATTACAGAATAGATACAAAGAGAACAGATATAATGGAGCTTGGGAGGGAGGGCATTAGCAGCTGGAGGATCAGGAAAGGCTGTATATAGAAGGTGGCGCATAAACTGTGTCTTAAAAGAAGCAAAAGATTCTCAAAGGGAGAGTTAAGGAGAGATTACCTTCCAGACATTGGCTGTTGTTGCTCAGTTGTTTCAGTCATATCTGACTCTCTGTGACTCTATTTGGGGCTTCTGTGGCAGAGATACTGGAGTGGTTTGCCATTTTCTTCTACAGCTTGTTTTACAGATGAGGAAACTGAGACAAACAGGGTTAAGTGACTTGCTCAGGGTCACACAGCTACTAAATGTCTGCGGCCAGATTTGAACTCAAAAAGGGGAGTCTTCCTAACTCCAGGCCTGGCACTCTAACCAGTGGGCCACCTAGCTGCATGTATGGGACAGTGCAAAGGTACAAAAATGGAAGATGGAGTGTCATGTGTGAGAAGCTGAGAGAAAAGCAGTTGGACTGCACTGAAGAATGTGGGAAAGGGAGAAGTACACAATGAGACTTGAATGCTAGGTTGGAACCAGGTTGTGAAGAACTTTAAAACCTAAACAAAGGCATTTCTATTTTATCCTACACACATGAGACTGCTTCCTCCAAGAATCCTAACAATCTCTTAACTTATCCAACAGCCTTTTCTCAGCCCTCGTCCATCCTGAATCCTGCCACTCTGGACACTGATGACTCATCACCCTCTGGATACTCACTGTCCCTTGTTCCCCACCCCCACCCACCCCTGACACTGCTCTTGTCTATTTTTCTGACTGTTCTTTTCAGGTCCTTATCTCTCACCTGGACCATTACAATGACCTCCTAGGTGGACTCCCTCTCCAATCTATCCACCACACAGCTTCCCCAAATAACCTTCCATCAAGCCTAAGGGTGACCCTCTCGCTTCCCTGTTCAAAGCTCTTCAGTAATGCTTGATCTCCTCTAGGAGAAAATGTAAGCCCTGACAACCTCCAGTCTCGCTCCACACTTACCCTGAAGATGTATTCCTCCCTTCATGAACTCTAGGTGCCCATCACGATGAGCACCCAGCTGCTCTTGACTCTGGCTTTTCATCTCTCCTCTCCAGGACCTCCCAAAGGCTATGCATGGAGGGTACTCCCTAATCACCTCACTCTGCAAAAATGCTCAGCTTTCTTCAAGGCTCATCTCAGCTATCCCCCCTCCTCAAATCCTTTCCAGACACCCCCAATTGTGAGTGCTCACCTTTTTTAAAAGATGGTATATTTAGTTATCTATGTATATGCTGTATCCTCCCAAGAGAAAGGTTCTTGAAAGAGGGGTTGCTTTAAGTTTTTATTTTTATAAGACAAGCATTTAACCCAACCACTACAAGCCCAACTATGTACTCACTTAAGAATCCCTATTAAGCCCTATGAAAAATACACTAAATGAAGTTGTGCTAAAATGATAACCTTTCCTTGACACCAGTAAGCAAGTAAATGCAGCTTTCACAACAAAAATGAGGGCAAGGTACTTTTGAACGAATCAAGCTATGTGCCTCATATATACCATACTAATGTAATATCAAATAGAGTAATTAGCTCACCTTTCAGGAAACTAAGATCACCAGCTATCCCTAGCTATAACTAAAACTTTAAATGGCTGTAATATAAATCACAGCAACAAGATTCAGAACTGGCTGAAACACCAATTCTATTTTATACTTCACTTAATTGGCATCATCAAATAAAAAGTAAACCCTCCATGCACATGGAAAAAGCACTTATCAGTGCCTCAGTTACTGCATGTGGGAAATAATGTTATCTAAAGTTCTTTTCACAAAGACCCAGCAGAAACCATAACAAAGAATGCTGCCAACCAATTTTTCTCCAAATAGGGAACTTATACAGGACTAGTTCTCCAGTCCCCAACCCCCATGCCCATCTCATCTTAAAATGCCAAATGAAAACTGGCCTTATTATTATAGTCCATCCCATTTCAAGATAATAAATATGTGAAGATACCTGAAATTCTGCTGCACTGTTGCGCAGCTGGTTCACATTGGGTAACGACCCTCCATGGTACTGGTTTCGAGACTGTGTGAGGCGTAGTTGCTGAAGCTTCTGAAATTGAACCTAGAAACAATAATTTCGGAGACATTCAGAGAGGGCAGCAAAGTTCTGACAAATAAAAAGGCAGTGCCAGATCATTATTCCCTAGACTCATTAAGCATTCACCTAGAGGCCTAAGAGGACCCCAAGGTTAGAATGATCAAAGCCTGGCTCACAGAAAAACCTTACAGAATCCAAATGGAAAAGGACTTTGGGTCTGGTTCAGCCTGTAGCTGAACAGGACTCCCCCCACCCAACATCCCTCTCAAGGTCTTACCGAGCTTCCATGGGAACATCTCCAGAACTGGGAAACTCTCCTTGTCTCCTCAGGAAGCTGATTCTATTTTTCAAGAGCTCAGAAATTTGTTTAAATTATAGTAAAAACTAAAACTGCTTTCCTGGAGCTTCCACCTATTTCTCCTAAGTGCTGCCCTCCAGGCCCAAGCAGAGTAAGTCCAATCCCTCTTTCACAGGACAATCTTTCCAATACAAAGAGTTATCTGGACTCTCTCCAGGCTAACTATCCCTTTTGGTCAGTCCTCCTATGGCACAGGCTCAAATGCCTTCCCCATTCTGGTTGTCCTCTGATGTGACCCACCTACTCACAGTGACGTCTTCACTCATATGGACAGCATTTATAGAGGGCTTTCATGTTTGCAAAGTACATTATCGATGCTACCTCTCTTGATTTTCACAACAACCCTGGGCGGGGAGGGGGGGGGTAAGTGATACTATTAGTCCCATTTTATAGATAAGGAGCCTAAGGATCACAAATGATGTTACAGTAACTCACTCCAGGTCATTAAGTGTATCTGGGGCATGATGTCAACTCGGATCTTCCTGATTCCAAGTCCAATGCTCTTTCCACTCTAGCACCTAGCTGCCTCGCGATCTTTTTTTTTTCACTTAGGAAATGACATTCTAGAATGAAAAAGGTCCTTGGAGGTCATCTAATTCAAACGCCTAATTTTACTGACAAACTGAGGCCTAAAGAAGTTATGTGACTTGAACAAGTGGGAAAGCAAGGATTTGAACCTAGGTCCTTCAAACATAGTTCTAGTACTCTGAACTCATGTTCACCCCTCCCCCATCTACCTTATACTTGCAGTTGATTATCTGAACCCAAGGGCAGCCCTTTACATTTGTGTCTAATAAATTTCATGTTGTAGATACAACCCAATGAGATCTTTTTAGCTCCTAACTGGTATTTAACATTTAATTATTCCTCCCAGTTTTCTGTCATCTGCACTTCAATGTTTTTCATTCATGCTTTCACCCAGATCACTGATAAAAATCTTATCAATTTCATTGAAAATTGATTTAAAACAGCACAAGGGCAACAACCAAGCTCTGAAGCACACTACTCAAGGACTCCTTTCATGTAGAGAGCTAACCAATAACCTCTCCTCTTTGGGTCTGGTCATTCAATCTGTTCCAAATCCACCTAGCTACATATTATCTAGCTTACGTCTCTCCATTTCATCCACAAAGAAAAAGACTTTTTCAAAAGCTTTGCTGAAATCTAGGAGTAAAGCATGTTTTGAGTATTCTTCTAATCTACTAGTCTAATAAAAAGAAAAGGAAATGGTTAGTTTGGCACGACCTACTCTTAATGAACCAAATCTAGTTCTTAGTGGCTACTGCCTTCCTTTCCAAAGTTCTTGGACCACCCGTTTGAGAAGAGCCTCTACTTTAAAGCCTGAGGCACTCAAGACAACATGGGAACCAGAGTTTCTTCCTCAAGTCACTCTTCCTACCAACCTTCCTCTTGATGCAGTCCACCTGGTAGGAACTGGCCCTGCCTATAACAGAAGGTCCACATGGCAGAGTGAGGAGGGATCAGAGACACTTGGCAACATTCACAAGAGCAAAGACTAGTAGAAAAATAGCCAATAAGTAAATTGACCAACTTTTCCCCGTCTTCAATGGGATACCTCTGGTAATTTTCTAGAAGGGAAGACTCTTGATTATCTTGTTGATTAGTTCAACTAAACTGGCTATGGAAGGGGGAGGAGAACAAAAGGGATCTGTGGCCTATGTATATATCAAGGTGTGGATTTTCACTGTGGAAAATGTCTAAAAATTCAAAGCCCTCATCTCCACTTCAGATCTACTACAGTGATTACAACCTTCAAGTTTCCAGTGAGCCTCTTTTCTGCTTTTTGATCATTGACTCTATTTTTGGAAAATGCCTGCCGGTATTCTCAATGTCTTTGTGGTTAGGCACTCCTGTAGGCAGGCACTTCTTGACTCCATTTTTTAGCAGATGACACGCTCACTTCTGCAAACTCGAAAGCAGTCCTGACCTGTCCCATCCAGTCCATAGAAGATTGAATTTGTGTTCTGATATCTGATAAGCACTGTTTACTCTTCACCTTAATTTTCATAATTCAACAGATCCAAGGTTTTCTTTGTGAAGACAGGGGCCAGAGAGACTTGGTTTAACACTAACCCAAAACATTTTCAATCTTGTTTATTTCTCTCCCACATCTATTTACATTTGTCTCCCTCTCAGTGTCTATATTATTAAGTTTTTAAAAAAGAAAAAAAAAGCTGTTGGGTGGCATCAGCAAAGAGTGAGCAGCAATGGCCCTATTAGCTAACAGTCAACAGCATTTACCAAGTGTCTTCTTTGTACCAGGCCTTGAGCTAAGCACTGAGGATACAAATGTGAGACAGTCTCTACCCTCAAAGAGCTTACATTCTACTTGGAGGATACAGCATGTTCACAGATAAACAAGCACAGGACATGTGCAAAATAAAGTGATGTGAAGAGAGAAAGGAGCACACAAGTAACTGAGAGAATCAAGAAAGGTGTCTTGAAAGATACGGCTGAGCCCTGAAGGGAATTATTAACTATGAGGTGAAGGATGGGGGAAGGAGAATGCATTCCTAGCCTAGGGGACAGCCTGGGAAAAAGACAGGAGATACACTGTTACACACAGGAAACAACAAGCAGGTACATTTCTGTTCAACTCTCTGTGATCTCTTTTGGGGTTTTCTCAACAGAGATACCAAACAAAGATACATTTCCTTCTCTAGCTCATTTTATAGAAGAGAAAACTGAGGCAGTTAAGTGACCTGTCACACAGTTAATAAGTGTCTGAGGCTGCATTTGAACTCAGGCTTCCTGGTTCCAGAACCAGAGTTCTATCCATTGTACCACCCAGCTGCCCCCAACAAGCTGTGTGTAAGAAGCCTGGAAAGATGGACTGAAGCTGGACTGTGAAGAACCTCTAATGACAGAGAAGTTTATCTTATCCAAGACACACTGGGGAGACATAGTGAAGTATATCAACTAAGGAGTGACATCGTCTTGTGCTTCAAGACTAGCAATCTGGACTTCCAATCCATTTTATAAAAGGAGTCTCTGAACAAACTCGAGCTACAGAACCCACAAAATGACACAGAGAAGCTAACCTCCCGCCAAGGACAGTCTGGCAGCCTGGCGGAGGGAGCAGCCACCACAACGCTCTGGGAACCGAGGAGGTTTTAGCCCCAAGGCAGGCCGGACCAGCAGCCTGCTGGAGGGACTCCAGAACACCAGCAGCCGTGGCATTTCCAAAATTACCAAAACATAGATGCCAAGGACAAAGTGAGAGGTCAGTGCAGTATGGACTTTGGGACTGGTACTTGGAAGTGCATGGCTTTTGTCCCCAGGGCAAGAAGCCACTGAGACACTTCAGTGCAGCCACAGCCACGTGGCAGCTTCAGCTCCTGGCCTGCAGACTGTGGGGGGACCAGGCAATCAGTCTGGGGGGTAATCGCTTTTGCTTTAACCTTCTTGGATCTGGACTGCAGTCTGGGGTGGCGGTCTTGGGGTGTGTGACCAACTTGCCAGAGCATGTGGACGCTTCAGAGAGGGCACCCAACTAATACCTTCAGCAGCTGAGAAAACCCCAGTGTTTGGGATGGAAGCTGCCCTGGCTACTGGCAGAGTCCTACTATGGCAACAAGCCCAAAAGTCAAGTAACTGAGTGGCAACATGCCTAGGCAAAGAAAACAAAATAAACAGAAAAATTCAACATTAGACTCCTATTTGGGGGGCAAAGAGGATCGAAGCATGGAACAGGAGGAGGACTAGGAGGTCAGAACTCCTGCACCAAAAGCCCCAAATAAAAATAGGAGTGGGTTACAGGCCATAGAGGACCTTAAGAAGCAGATAAGAGAAGTGGGGGAAAAATTGGGAAGAGAAATGAGAACAATGCAAGAAAAGTATGAAATGAGAGTCAACAGCCTGACTGAGGAAAAGAACACCTTAAAAAATAGACTAACTCAAATAGCAAAAGAGGCTCAAAAAGTCAATGAGGAGAAGAATGCCTTAAAAAGCCGAATTTGCCAGATGCAAAAAGAATCTCAAAAGCTCACTGAAGAGATCCATTCCTTCAGAATTAGATTGGAGGAAATGGAAGCTAGTGACTTTATGAGAAATCAAGATGCTGTTAAACAGATCCAAACAAATGAAAGAATAGAAGGCAATGTGAAATATCTCATGGGAAAAACCACTTAACTGGAAAACAGATCCAGGAGGGATAATTTTAAAATTATTAGACTACCTGAAAACCATGATCAAAGAAAGAACCTAAAAATCATCCTTCAAGAAATTCTCCAGGAAAATTTCCCTGATGTTTTAGAACCAGAGGGCAAAATAGAGGTTGAAAGAATCCACTAATCACTTCCTGAAAAAGATCCCAAAAAGAAAACTCCTAGGAATATTATAGCCAGGTTCCAGAATTCCCAGCTCAAGGAGAAAATATTACAAGCAGCCAGGAAGAAACAATTTGAATATTGTGGAAACACAATCAGGATAGTGCAAGATCTGGCAGCTTCTACACTGAGGGATTGAAGGGCCTAAAATATGATATTCTGGAGGGCAAAGGAGCTGGGATTAAAACCAAGAATCACCTACCCAGCAAAACTGAGTATCATGTTTCAGGGAAAAATATAGTCATTCAGCGGATTAGAGGACTTTCAAGCATTCTTGAAGAAAAAAACAGAGTTGAATAGAAAATTTGACATTCAGATACAAGAAGCAAGAGATGCTTGAGAAGGTAAACAGGGAAAAGAAATCATAAGGAACTTATCAAAGTTGAACTATTTACTTTCCTATAATTGTAACTGATGAAACTTTTCTCAGTATGAAAATAGTTGAAGAAGGGTATAGGGGCATATGAATACATATGTGAATGTGTGTATATATGTTTACAGGTATACATAGATAAAGGCCACAGGACCATTTCAATAGGAAGGAATGATATTTAAAAGGTGAAATTAAGAGGTGAGAGAAGAATATAACGATAGGAGATGGGTAGAGACAGAATGGGGTAAACTATCTCATATAGAAGAGGCAAGGGAAAATGGTCACAAGGGAGGGGAAGAACAGGAAGGCAAAAAGGCAAAACCTTATTCTCATTGAATTTGGATCAGGGAGAGAATGACATACATACTAAATAGGATATCTCACCCTATAGGAGAGTAGGGGGGAAGGGGATGAGAGCGGGGATAATGGGAGGGAAGGAGGGGAGGGATGTTGGAAGTACCCACTTTTGAAAAGGGACAGGATCAAAGTAGGGTATAGACCAAGTGGGAGGTGGGATAGGAGGGAGGGAAATATAGTCAATCGTTTACAATATATCTATTATGGTAATGTTTTGCATAGCTACACATGTACAACATATACTGAATTGCTTTTCTTCCCAATAAGGGTAGGTGACAAGGGAGGAAGGGAATGAATCTGGAATTCGAAGTTTTAAAATCAAATGTTTAAAAATATATAAATACTTTTATTAATACTATTTTACATATAATTGGGAAATAAGATATACAGGCATTGGGGCACAGAGATTCACCTTGCCGTACTGGAACAATCGAAGGGGGTAAGGGAGAAGATATGGGAGAGAGCAGATTGGATGAGGGGAATATCCTGTGGGACTGCTATTTTGGGGTGATGGGTAGGGAAATAATGGGGAAAATTGTAACTCAAAATCTGGCAGAAATGAATTATGTAAACCAGAAGTTAATAAAGCATTTGAAAAAAAAAAAAAGAATAGTAATCTGGAAATGCTGGGAAGGATGTGGAAAAACTGGAACACTAATGCACTGTTGGTGGAGTTGTGAAATGATCCAACCATTCTGGAGAGCAATCTGGAACTATGCCCAAAGGGCTATAAAACTGTGTATACCCTTTGACCCAGCAATACCACTTCTAGAACTGTATCCCAAAGAGATCATAGAAACGGGAAAAGGATCCACATGTACAAAAATATTTATAGCAGCTCTTTTAATGTTGGCAAAGAACTGGAAATTGAGGGGTTGCCCATCAATTGGGGAATGGCTGAACAAGGTGTGGTATATGAATGTAATGGAATGCTACTGTGCTATAAGAAATGATGAGCAGGTAGATTTCCAAAAAAAACCTTAAAAGACTGATAGGAACTGAAGTTGAGTGAAATGAACAAAACCAGGAGAACATTATGCACAGTAAGAGCCACACTGCTCTTGACTGCGCAATGACTAACTTTGATAAACTTAGCTCTTCTCAGCAATGCAAAGATCTAAGACAACTTCAAAAGAGTTATCCACATCCAGAGAAAGAACTCTGGAGTCTTAATGCAGATGGAAGCATGCTGTTTGCACTCCTTTTCTTTGGGTGTTTTGTTTCTTCTTTCTCATGGTTCCTCCCAATAGTTCTAATTTTTCTTTATATCATGACTAATGTGAAAATGTTTTTTCTAAAAAAAAAAAAATAGCAATCTGGGGGCAGCTAGGTGGCGCAGTGAAAAGAGCACTGGCCCTGGAGTCAGGAGGACTGAGTTCAAATCTGACCTTAGACACTTGATACTTAACTAGTTATATGAGCTGGGGCAAGTCACTTAACTCCAATTGCCTTACCTTCCCCTCCAAAAAGAATAGTAATCTGGCTACTGAGTTGTGTAAGCTAAGGAAAAGATAAACTATCCAACTGGAAGATGGCCTGAAGAGGAGAGAAACTGGATGCAAGGAAACCAACCAGAAGATTACTGTAATAGTCCAGGTGAGAAGTTATGAGTCAAGTCCACAAACTTTATGAAGCACATGCTTCACAATCAGGAAGGTAGATGTATGAGTGTAGACAGATAAGTCAATGAGAAGGTGGAATTAAAACTATTTGGAATGGACGGCTAGGTGGTGCAGTGAATAGAGCACCAGCCCCTAAGTCAGGAGGACCTGAGTTCAAATCCAGCCTCAGACACTTAATACTTACTAGCTGTGTAACTTTGAGCAAGTCACTTAAGCCCAACAGCCTTCCCTACACAAAGCAAAAAGAAAAAAAAAGGTGCTTAACCCCAATTGCCCTCCAAAAAAGCAAAAAAAAAAAAAAGTTACCAAGCCTAGGTAACTGAAGAAGGTGGTGTTCTCAAAAGAAACAAGTCAGGAAGAAGGGAAAGGCAAATTCTATATAGACATGTTGATATGGGATAACCAGGCAGAAATGTCCAGCAAGCAGGGGGAAATGTAAGATGGGAGCTTTAGAAAGCGAGAAAGGCAAAGTATGTCAACCTGGAAATTATTTGCATAGAAATGATAGTTAAATCATTGAAAGTTGGGTCGGCTAGGTGGCCCGGCTTCTCAGACACTTAACACTTACTAGCCGTGTGACCTTGGGCAAATCACTTAACCCCAATAGCCCTGCCTTTCCCCCTGCAAAAAGCAAAAAAATTAAAATTAAAAATAGTGTAGAGATAAGAGGATAGGTTCATAGCTTTGGTGTCAATGCTCAGTGCTTCATTATCATTCATCCCACATATCCAATCAGTTACTTACTATATTTTGTCATTTTTACTTCCACATCCCTTGCATTTGTCACTTTCTATCAACTCACATGCTATCCATGCTATATAAGGCCCTTGTAATCTCTCTCCTGAACTATCTCAACTAATCTCCAAACTATCTTTGATCTCCCACCTCAAGTCTCTCTCTATTCCACAGCCAAAGCAAACTCAGTGTAATTCCCTACTCAAACTCCAGTGGCTCCCTAGTATTCCTATGACCAAAGAGAAACTCCTATGTTCAGCATTTAAAGCCCTTCACAACTTGGCCCCATCCTAACTTTCTGGACCTTTCACAAATACAACAGTCCGGCCAAACTGGCCTGCTGCCTGCTCCCTGCTCCTTACCCATGATGCTCCATCTCCATTACTGTCCTTTGGCACTGGATGTCTCTAGTACCTGGAGTGGACTCCCTCCTTACCTCTTCTTCTAATTCCTAATTTCCTTTAAGACTCAGTTCCAGTACCACCTTCTACATCAAGGATTCATAAACTTTTTTTTAATCACGAAACCCCTCTGGGGTCTGGTGAAGCTTACAGATTCCTCAGAATAATGTTTTTAAACTCAAAAAAGAAAATACAGAAGATCACAAAGGAAGTCAATTATAATGAAATACAGTTCTGAAAATACTAAAAAAGAAAAAAAAAGTTCACTGGCCTCAGGTTAAGAACCCCAGATCTACATGAAGTCTTTCCTTATCCTTTCAACTGCGAGTGTTTCCTCCACCCCCAAAATTACCTGGTATCTATTTTGCATACCAATGTAAATATCCTCTTCTCCCCCAACCTCCAAACTATAAGCTCCTCAAAGGCTGGCACTGTTTCACTTTTGTCTTTGTATCCCCACCTAGCACAGAGCTGGGGACTGGGAAACTGCTTAATGTTTGGTAACTGAATGTGTTTTTTTCCTACCTCCCTAATGCTTCTTCTGGATCCTCT
This sequence comes from Gymnobelideus leadbeateri, assembly GCA_011680675.1. Taxonomy (NCBI): domain Eukaryota; kingdom Metazoa; phylum Chordata; class Mammalia; order Diprotodontia; family Petauridae; genus Gymnobelideus; species Gymnobelideus leadbeateri. Next base: position 373,171 of record WOXC01006407.1, on the reverse strand, counting down.
TGCCTCTACTTTTTCCTGTTTTCCCTAAGGGTGAGAATTGAATTGCCCAAGTTACAGTCTTTGGCCCCTTGTTCTTCCCTACATTCTTTCCTAAAAAGAAAAGTATTCCTTTAGATAATTGCTTAGCCAGAAGCTATCATGTCTATGTTGATGACTTTCAAGTCTTGCCTATCAAGTTTGTCTGGTTATTTCTAACTGCCTATCAAACATTTCAATTTGTCTATCTTGCTGTCACCTCAAATCAATATGTCCAAGACACTGTCTCCTCCTGCACCACCCTCTCAACCTGACCGATTTCATCTATTTCCCCCAGATATTCAAAACCTTCAAGTTGTCTCTGTGTCTTTCTCCTCCTGATGCCTTACATGCATCAATCAGAAAATCCTATAGCTTCTTCCTTGAAATCTGTCCAATCCATCCCTAAGCCATCATCATCTCATATCTGAACTTTCACAAAAGCTGATCAGCTTGGTATTCACAGTTCTCCCCAAACCAGTCCCAATTTATTTTTCCAATCTAATCTTCCATTCTGCCCTCCTCTTTAGCAAAATATCACCTAGATTGTGAGCTCCTAGAGGGCAGAGACTGTCTTTTGTCTCTTGTTATAATCCCAGTGCCTGGCACAGCGCTTAAGAACTGTTTACTGATTTTTTTAATAGGATCACTATAGAATTTCTGACCTGGAAGTGGGCCTTAGAAACAATCTAATTGCACTCCTTCATTTGACAGGTGAAGAAAATGAATCACATAACTCATTACTGGCAAAATCGGAACTAGAATTCTGGCTCTGTCCCCTGGTGGTTCTGTGATGCTGGGCTGGTCACTAATCTTTCTGATTGATCCTAGGTTCCTTTATCTTAATACACGTTTAGGTTAGATGTTCTTTTAGGTTCCCTGCAGCTCCAAGTCTAGGGCAAACCACATTTAGACTTTGCAAATATAAATGTTCTCTCATCCCTTCCCAAACTGATTAGCTATTTTATCCCCTGGGCATAACTACATCAAAACAATGTTTCCTGCCAATGTAATGCTATAGAAAGAGCACTGAACTGGAAACCAAAGGATTAGAATCAGAATCTTCTCTTATCTACTGACTGTAAGACTTTGGGCAAGTAATGTAATGTCTCTAAGCCTCAGTTTTCCCATCTGGAAAATGATGGAATTGAAATAAAAGATCCCTGAGGCCCTGTCAGCTCTTGATCTATGAAAAAACGATGGTTTTGCCCTAGCACAGATCAAGCAGGGAGCTGATTCCTTTTGTAACCCTGATACCTTGGAAAAGAGTCTTTTGCAATCAAGCTGCTATAACCTTCAGATGATTAACTGGCACTGTTAGAAGTAACAAAGAACTATTCCTGAAGATGTATCAGCAAAGAGACAATGGATGCAACTTGCAGGTCATGAATAAGTGAAGATACAGCTGCCATTTACAGTATAATGTCACTAAAATGTTCCAAAATATATATTTTTCGTTCATGAATATAAACTTATTTCATGTTGCTATATATTTTGCATTAGACGAAAACAAAATTGAACTGGAACATGCATTTCCTGACTCCCAATCAGTGCTATTTCCACTATGACACCCTGTTTAGCTGCTGTTTTTTTCAATAAACATTTATTAAGTACCCACCATATTATGTCAGCCGTTCTAGACAATGCAAATTCAAAAATATTATAGAGGTGCAAAGGAAAATATGAAAAGTCCTCTAGCAAACCTTCCCTGATAACTCAAGTTAAAAATGCTCCTTTCGTCCTCTGAATGCCCAAGGAATTTTATACAATCATATGGCACATGACACACATAGCTGGGTGACACAGTGGATAGAGTGCTGGGCCTGGAGACTCGTCTGCTTGAGTTCAAATCTGGCCTTAAACATTTCCTGGCTGTGTGACCCTTAGGCAAGTCACTTAACCCTGTTTGCTTGAGTTTCCTCATCAGTAAAATGAACCGGAGAAGGAAATGGTAAACCAGTATCTCTGCCAAGAATATGCCAAATGGGGACATAAAGAATAGCACATGGCTGAAAGCAACTTAACAACATGGGACCTGACAATTTATTACAGTTGTGTACCTGTCATGTCTCGCCTACAGTAGTCTAAGTTCCTAAGAAGCAGGCACCATGTCTAACTCATCTTTACATCACCCATGACAGGGCCTAATAACACAGTGCCCTACACATAACAGGTAATCAATCAATATTTGTTAAACAACTCCCTAACAGATTTCACCACCTCTAAGCTCTCTGTGCTCTGAAGACACCTCTATTTCTTAGCTAGACTGTTATGCTGTGAGGAGGCAGTGCAGTATGGTGGACTGAGCACGGAACCTTTGTCAGAAGGCCTGAATTCAAGTCCTAGTTCTACTAAATGTTAGCTCCCTGAGTGTTAGTCTCCTTATTTGTAACATGGAGATAAGCATCTGTACTATTCTTCCTTACAGTAGGGTCAGAGCAGCTAGGTGGTATAGCGCACAGAGCCTTGGGCCTCGAATTTGGTCTCCAACACTTACTAGTTGTGTGACCCTGGGCAAGTCACTTAACCCAGTCTGTCTCAATTTCCTCATCTCTAAAGTGAATGGAGAAGGAAATGGCAACTATTCCAATATCTCTGCAAAGAAAACTCCAAACTGGGGTCACAAAGTGTTGACATGACTGAAGAACAACAACTTCACAGGATTACATTTTACCATACTACAGAAATGAGTTCTCATTTTCTTAAAACTTGTGTTATGTTGTGGTTTATTAAAAATCCTATCTTCTCTTGCCACAAACCCCTCCAAGGGCTCTATATTACCCACAAGAAGAGCCAGAACTTCTAATCCGCATTCAGAATTCTCCATCCTCTAGCCCCACCTCCACTATCTGCCGCTAACAAGAATACCTCCAAGCAGGGCAGGTCCACAAAGGCACCACGCTCAGCCCTGATTTCTTTCGACCTTTCTTCCTTCGGTTCCAGGCACCCAGCACCGTCCTTTCTCGCCCTCACCTACCCAAATCCTATTCCTCTTTCAAGTCCGGCTCACTCGGGGCTCGCAGGAGGTATCCCTGACGGTTCCAGCCCCAACTTTAGGCCATTCTGGGAAGTGACCGGCTCTCGCTCCCCTGGGAGCAGCACGACCTTGAGGCACTGGTCCTGGCTGGGCACCCGTGGGCCAGCCACTCATCCTCCATCTTCCCCGAAGGCGGAGAAGGGGCCCACTCACACGGGTGAAGGGAACCCCAAGAAAGCCCAGGCTTCACCATGGCCACTGAGGTCCTCCTGACTCCCGTGGTTATGCAATGCCTCGCACGCCTGGGGCCGGCCTCCCAACTGGATCTGCCAGACGGCCTCGGGCCGGGCCGGGCACGAGCCCCTCTCCTGACCTCGGCCCCCCTCTCGGGGAGCGCGCCCCCTCCGGGCTTCTCCGCCCTTTCTCAATCCCGGGTCCCGGAGCCCATTGGCCCGGGGGCTCCTCGAGGGCAGGGCCCGTCTCCTGGTGTCCGGACGCCTGGCACAGTGCCCGGCACACAGCCGGCGCTTCGCAGATGCCCGGCACCCACGCCACGGGCCCCTGGCCCCGGCGCAGGCAGCGCAAGCGGGGCTTTCCCAGAGCGCAGACCGCCGGCTGGAAGGAGACTCGGAGTTTCTGCCCCTGGACGGAAGGGGAAACTGAGGCCCGGGTAGGGCCGCGCGCACAGGTGGCAGAGAGCCCGGGGCCTCCGCGGCGGGCACGCGCAGGCTCCCCGCCCGGGGCGCTGGGCCTTGGCCCTCTGGCCCGAGGCCACCACGCCGGGGATGCCGGAGGATTGGGGGGGGGGGCGGGAGGGGGAGGGGAAGAGGGCGGCCCGGCCCCGCGACCTGTCACTGGCCGGGCCCCGCCCGGCCGCGGCCGCAGCCCTGACCCGAGGCCCCGCGGCCAGCCCCGGCCCGGCCCCGCCCCGCCCGGTCTCAGCCCCGGCCCGGCCCCGGCGGCGCCTCACCCGCGACAGCGTGAGGTCCGTCATAAGCTGCTCGAAGGCCCGCGTCTCCTCGGCCTGACGCTGCGTGTGCAGCGCGATCTTCTCGCTGAACTTGCGCGGGTTCGCGCTGCCCGAGCCAGGGGACGCGGCCATGGCGGCCCGCGGCGGAGGCGGAGGGCGCGGGCCTAGACGCGGCCGCCTGGCCCGGCCTCGGCCCCGCTGGCCTGGCCCCTGGCCTCGCTCCGTTCGGTCCGCGCGCCCGGCTCCGGCGGCGCAGGATGAGCGGCCGAGGTAGCGCTCTCACACCGACCCCACAGGCGCCCGCCCGGCCAGCCAGCGAGGGAGGGGGGAGGGAAGGAGGAGGGAGCGACCGCGGGAGGGACGGAGGGAGCCGGGGAGCCCAGGGCCCCGCCTCGCGCCCCCAGGCCCCGCCCCCGGAGAGCGGCCTCTCTGAAGCCGCGGGGCCAGGCGAGCCGGGGAGCAGCGGGGAGGGAGGAAGGGAAAGTAGGGAGCGAGGCAGCTGAGGACCCCGCCCCGCAACCCGAGGCCCTCCAGCCCCCGGCTCCGCCCCCCGAGCGCAGCCTCTGAGGCACCCGGGCCGAGCCAGCCTCCCGGGAGCGAGAGAGGGAGGGGGGAGGAAGGGAGAAAGCGAGGGCGCCCGCGGCCCCGCCCCCCGCGGCCCCGCCTCCGGCGCGCGGCCTCTCTGAAGCCGCCAGGCCCGCCCGGCTGGGGCCCCCAGCGGGGAGGCTGCGTAGTAGCCTCGCTTCCGGGCGGGCCGCGCCCCGCCCCGCCCCGCCGGCGGCTGCCGGGCACCGGGGTTGCAGGCTGGGAGCGTCGTGCGCCCACCTGGAGCTGGCAGCGCCCCGGACCCTGCCAAGTAGCCTTGGCTCCTGCCGGCGCCGGCTTGTCGGCCCCTATTTGTTGGCATGTTAGAGTGGGAGCTCCTTGAGGGCAGGGGCCGCCTTTGAACTGCAGCCCCCGCCCCCCACCCCAGCTCGGCGCACCCACCTGGGCATCGGGGCAGCTGGGCAGAGAGGGAGGGGCAGGAGAAAGGGCAGGGCTTGGCCCGGGAGACTTCAAGAGTTCTAATCCGGCCCCAGACATGGGCAAGGCTCCTCGCTCTGCTTGTTTCCTCATCACTGAAATGAGCTGGAAAAGGGCAAACCCCTCCAGTCTGGAGAAAACCCCAGATGGAGTCAGAAATGTCGGCCGAGTGACCAGCCACCGCCCCACCCACACTGCAGAGAGCTCACTTCGCACAAATCTCAAGGCCGGTCCCAGTCACGGGTGACCGTGATTCTGTGCCCTTTGGAAGAGAGATCCCTCCGGGGGAAAACCCTAAGCCAGGGAAATCACAGGTCCCGTCTAAATCATACACATGCATTCATGCGTGTGCAAGCGGTGCATCACGGAGTAACCTAGGAGTAATCTCGCCACGGCCTCAGTTTCCATGAGTGTGTATAGCTATACATGTGTGCGTGTATGTATGCATCAAGAACAAGGGGGCAAGTCACAACCTCCCTGGGCCTGTTCCCTCTCAAGTGAGGGGGTGGGATGGTATCAGATAATGAAATAATGTATGCAAACCGCTTTGCAAACTGAAGAACTTGATGGATGCCAGGTGTCACATGCCCAAGATACTTTCTGGCTAAGAAATGTCTGAGTCTAGCTTCTGAGCCCCTGGCACTCCTAAGGCAGCAGTGGAGCTGAGATCCTGGTGTCCAACGTGCCCAGTGTCCTGACTGTTCTCCAGAACGGCTCACATTCATGTAGTGCTTTCGGTGAGCCGGTCACTGCGCTAAGCACTTCATGATTATCTCATGAGACGTGATCTTAGTCTAAACAAATCTCACCAACTGTGTCCTGTGGTGAACAAACCAGAAAAAGTGCACAAGTCATTATCCCCTTTTATCTGGTCCTCCTTCCTTCTTACCCCAGGAGGGCTTCACCCTGCACAGGTGGCTTTCTCTTCCCCTTGGGTTAGCCCTACATTATCCCTGATTTTTGACCAATATCGTAGCTTCCCACAGCGTTCGGGTATTTTTCCTTTCTATTTCAGCCCAGGAAGACATATACAACACTTGTCTGGGAGAGTTCAAACACTACACAATATTATTTAAAATAATCAAGTTTTTAGTGACTACATCATATTGCCGTTTAAACTTCTTGGTCTTGAAGTTGGTTGTGTTGGTATCCACTATCTCCACCATCACTCTTTACCCTGTCCCTTCCCTCATAATTCATTTTCCATCTCAACATTTCAGACCTCCCTTTTAGTCTCATAGATTCTGGAAATCCTCACCAGAGAGCACAGGTTAGCAGTTACCAAAAGGAGTTTACCACTTTCTCAATTTCAAATTCTTGAACCAAAATTCTAATATAATTGACAAATGCAGACAAAGTTCAGAAAGAGATAATATCTTCCTTGTAAAAGCAAAGGTTCAGGCACTCCTTAGCTGTTTACTAAAAAAAAAAAAAAGTGTCCAAAATGTTTGGACAAGGTCATGCTTTTTTCCAGCCTTTCTGAAGGGTGCAAGGTGTCCCTCCCACAACAGCACATATTTTAAATTTAGCTCTTCTACTTTATTCTCTTGCTAGTTTTATGGTGCTCTCATCCCGGGTATGCACAAAACAGATCACTGCAGGATGACTGCCTGGGCTCCTCAATAGGGTGTCACTGAAGCAAGCCACTTTTCACTGTCTTCTGCTGTCATCTATGTACCTTTCCCCTAAGAACAGGCCACTAGTCATTTCTCTGTGACTAGTGAGAACATGCACCAGACTAGATCCCACATTCTGTACAATCTCCACAGTACTGTGCCACTGTCCCTCCTGTAACAGTTGCCTGTGCAATTTAAACCTTTCAGCATTCAGCAGCTAAAGTGAAATAAGACTCTTATGAGGGAAAAAACTGAAGCCAATTCAACAAATATTTTATATATGTAAATTATAAATACATTTTGAAGTAGTTTTAAGGCAGATTTCTAGAAGCTCTTTTTTTGCTTCAATGTGCTTCTCAATACTACAGGAAATGGAGTTGCATTTTTTCAGTTACTCATTCTCATATTCAACAAAGATTGTGTAATCCACTCTTACAAAGTAGGCAGAGTAGTAGTGATCAGGAACTGATTAAACTGCAACAGAGAGAAACAGCATGAACAAATGACCTTTTATTTCATTGAGAGATACAAAAGACAAGTTTTTTGTGCCAATAAATGGAACAAGCAGCCCAAATTCCTCGGAGTAAATAAATTTGCAACAAATGTCATGATGGCTGGCAGGGAGAGGTGGCCTAAGAGGGAGAACGCAGCTGGAAGATTTCTATTACTAATAAATAAAACAGTAATAAAAGCTACAAAGTTCCAATGTCCAGACCTGAAAATGTATCGGTTTTCTTCAATGTATTAAAAAAAATTGCTTGAAATATTATCCCCATAAAAATTCTTTAACTCTAAATTAGCTTCATGTTTAACGTCTTAACATCACAGATTATATTCAGAGAATAGGTAATTTTTACAAATAACCCAAGTGTCCCCGTTATAGTCCTTTGTACACGTTAAGTCATCACTACAATGCCTGGCCGAGGGTGGGGCCCAAAGGAATTCCTTACTTAGAAAGATTGGATCTTTGGTCCCAGTTTTTGAAACTATTACTGCAATCTCTAGTTTACTTGTTTTCCAAGAAAAATACATTTATGAAAAAAAATTAATTCAAGATAGTGCCTGAGTCATGGCAGTGGAGAATCCCCACGAGTTCTTTCACTTTATTCCTTCTCTAGTTCTATGGTTAAATTCTTCCTTTCTTAAATCTTCCACCCCTCGGCTGTTCTGGAATGTATAATGCACCGAGTAACACACACATCATCAATTCTGCGTAACTGATGGAGCAGAGCCCCCACTAAAAATAATTCTCTGGTATTTACAACTGCAACAAGAATATGATAACACAGCTAGTTACCAGTATCTGTTTCTTAATGTGCTTCACTGGAAAAATAAATCGGCTAATTTCAAAATGCTGACAAATTTTCAGCAGAAGGTTTATGTGTGCTTAAAAACGTGTTTTAAATTGGGCTAGAGATAGATTTATACTTAAGGAATATTGAACCAAAACAGTAGGAGAAAATGGCATGATTTTAGTATATATTCCTAAAGACAGGATGTTTTTTGGTTTTGTTTTTAAAGTATATAACATGTATTATTCTCAAGTAAATATCCTATCCATCCATGCTTTCTGTCAAGGCTTAATTTTTAGGACTAAAGCCTCTTAAAAGTCAGGTTCAAAGTTAAAAATAATAATGGAGACAAAGGAGAAACTGATACAAGAATCAGGGCTTAGAACACAGTATATGCTAATCAAATATGTTTCTGTTTTGGTTCAATTTACAGTAAGGCAGTGCTGTCCCTCTGCAACTCTGCAGAAGAGTCCTTATAGTGTTGTGGCTATAAGACATTTCTAAGAGTTCAGATATACAGATAAGCTAGTTTTATTTTATTATTTTAAAAATTCCTTTTCTTATACCATTCAAAAGGCTTCTGAAGCATTATATAAATCTTTAAAATACCCTATTCCCCTATTTAAAAAAACCCACAAAACATATTTTTATCTGCAGGCAACCATAAAGAAATCCCTTAAGAATTGAGATAGATTAATCTATGTTAATAAGGCACCTTGAAGCAAGAAACCAAAATAATGAATCTAGTTAGGGTGTTAAATGCTAGATCTAAAACCATTCATTAAGTAATAGGGTGGGATGCCTTCCTAAATTGGCCTAACCATATGTCTCTGGTGGGGCACCAGCACAGAAAAAGAAGGCAGGTAACCTAACAGGGAACCTGGTCCATTCCTGAATACACAAATATTTCATCAACTGAATCCTTCCATGAAAATGGACATATATTGATGCTACTAAAACTCAGATAACAAAATTGACCAAGTTGTTCAAATATGGGTGGAATACCTAGGCAGAGTTTCCCTCCCCCTTCCCCAAATGCTCCACTCACAGAAGCTCTTCTCCCTGGGCAGAACAGTATCTCCTTTGGCTACTGCACACAGGAAACCAAGATGACAAAGATCAAAGGTGAACACATTTCTCATAGCATTACATCTTACTTAGAGGACAAAAGACCCAATTTAGTTTCAAACAAGTCTCTTAATGATTACAATCTGAACCATTAATTGGTCTCTGCTTATGCATTCTGAAATGGGCAAGGCTACATGTGTACATATCCATAAAGAGCTGTAAGTTTTTTTCTAATTGATGCCAATATCATCTGTCTACATAAGTAATAAGAACCCCACCTTCACATTTCTAATTAAAGCAAGATCCCAAAGCTCAAAATATCAAAGTAACCACTGACCCTGTAACAGCCTATGGCAAAAGGTTTTTAGTGGATTGAGTTTCCACTTTTTCCTTGGGTGTCAAATGACAGAGCAGAAAATGAAGTAACCCAAAAGGTCAGCTGAAGCCTGAGTTATTAATTCACTGTGAGAAGGGAGTGACAAAAGGTCCCAAAGTGGGAGGAAATGCAGTTTGGCATTGGGAGTGTCTCTGGCTCCAACAGGTGAAGCACATTACGAGGCCATCACATGGTGCTCCTTCCTCCTGTGGTCTTCTTGCCCTTGGAACATGTGGCCAACCATCAATTACTTCCCATAGAACTTCTTGTTGAGCAGGAAGATCAGGAGGTTGACATTGACTTTTGCTCTATCAAATAGTTTCATGACAGCAACCCCTTCATATTGCAGCTGTAACAGATCCTGCCCAAAACAAAAAATAAAGACTGTTGAGAACTGGAAAGGAGGGCAGTTATAGACTCAGCATAAACACAGATCTTAAAGGGGGCATGTTCATAAGGATCTGTAATTTCATTGAATTCTGGACAATTCTTGTCCACAGGGGAGTCACACAACCCTCTTGAGGCTGACCTCTGGGTGTGTTGGGGTTTTTTTTTTTCTCAACATTTCATGCCTAACAGTACAGCAATAAGGCAGTGTATCTGCTATTTTTCACAAGGTTGACTGAATCATATATTTCCTGAATAATAATAATAATAATAATAATAATAATAATAATAATAATAACCCTTATGTCAATTCTGACATAGAAGTCATTGTTAGTTTATGCTGTAGCCTGCCTAGGTAAAAGCTAACATATGTTGAAAGTGAACAGAGACTATGTAATCTGGTCAGCATACATCTCAAAAAATAAATAAATTCCATATCAGACTATATAACAAAACACTTATAACCAGACTACTTACGAAATAGAGTGTATTGGCAAATGTGTTTTTCTGATTAATTCATGTCTTGTTTTTCATTATCACATGTCAAATAAGTTTTTTTTCTTTCTTTTTTTTTTTGCAAGGCAACTTTGGTTAAGTGACTTGCCAAGGGTCACAAATGCCCAAGGCAGGGTTTGTGGGTAACCTGCAGCCTCAAGACCACATGTAGCTCTCTAGGTCCTCAAGTTCATCCCTCTGACTGAATCCAAACTTCACATAACAAATCTCTTTAATAAAAGGATTTGTTCTATAAAACTTGGGACTCAAGCAAAAGGCTGCACCCAAGGATCTAGAAGGCCACATGTAGCCTCAAGGCTGCAGGTTTCCCATCCCTGGACTAAGGCCAGATTTGAAAGTTTTCTTAAAAATGAATATTTAATTACTACATTTATCTATCTTTTCCCTCATTAAAGAGTACCATATTTCTCCAATTTTAGTGAAATTATGTCACAGAAAGAGGCTGAAGGCTTTTATGTGACAGGCTGGAGACCAGTAGCTTCTGCAGTATCTTATTAACGGAACATTACAATGATAAAAGATAAATGGTCTGTAAAAGACTGATCAATCTGCTAATTTTAGAGATAAGGAAACTGAGGCCCACTGAAGCTGGTTAGTAAGAACAGTGGGACTAGAATCCAAAGTCAAACATTCTTTCCATTGTAACCATGGTGCCTACTGTAAAAAATCTGGATAAAGTGAGAGCTACAATCTGAGATGGAAAACATCACATTGAAGAGGGAACATAAAGAACAGGACAAACAATGGGGCCTAACAAGAACCACCAGGCCCTGACCCCAACTTTCTGATATTTCATATTGTGTGTTTTATGGTGAGAATGAATCTGCAAATCTTAGCTTAGAACTTAAGAGGACTAAAAAAATGGCTAAAATGCAGAATTCCTAGGGCTAGACTAAAAAGGCCTACTACAAGATCAATTCCTCTATCATCTTCACAGTTAGGACCACACTTTACTCCAGCCACTGGCAGAGAGACAGGCTTGTCTATGTGATCTGACAAAACAGGAAGTGGAGATGCACTATCCAAAAAGCTATGAGCATCTTAGTCCCCAACTCTCTTGCCCAATGAAATTAGATGAGGCCTGATGAGAACAATGATTAGGGAGTAAAAGGGGGACTTTGGTTCAATCCCTGCTCTAAAAAAGCTTCCTTCCTACCTAATCTTAGGCAAGACATTTGATTTCCTTCATTTTTCAGATGAAAGTGATCATCTTTGAACTGTCTTAATGCTCTAAATCTTAGGAAAATCCTTTGATTCTCCTTCATAAGTTCACATTTTACATAGGAATCAACTTAAAAAACTGTCCTGTGTGTTTTAAACAGTTGTAGAAGGGAGACTCAGTAACTGGTGAATATGTTTCAGAAACATGAAGAACAGTGATGAGTGTCTACCACATAAGTTATGAGGACAATCAATTCAGAGAAAATAGTGAGGATATGCATTAAAAGTAAATATCTAGGGGTGGCTAGGTGGCTCAGTAAGAGCACCTGCCCTGGAGTGGGGATGATCCAGGATCAGTCCCGGCCTCAGAAAATGAGCACCCACACATAAAAATGACTGGCCGTGTAACCTTGAGCAAGTTACTTAACCCCAATTGCTTAAAATAAATAAATAAATTTCTAGGGGGAAAAAAAGAAAATTTTAGTCACTAACTTTCCCTTACATGAAAATCTAGTTAAAAAAAAAAAAAGATGTTGGGGAAAAGGAGTTACCCATTAGCCACTGAAGGAGATCTCTACTGATGCATTTAGAGTAGTATATGATGTACAAACTACTCTTCAGGATCAAAATTAAAGGACCTATCATTTAGATCAAAGCATCTTCCCACACAGGATAAATATACCAAGTATATTTTTGTATTTTTTATTTACATACATGATAAAATATGCTTTAAAATCTAGAAACATACTCCATCAATTTCTTTCCCATGAACATCGAGATATTCTGTATTTTTACATCAGTTTATACACTTTCCCAGAAAACATTTTAAGGGAAAATACTTAACTGGTAAGGAAAGACACTCATAACAGTGACAAACCTGAGCTGCCTCAACACCCTCTCCCTTTCTACCAATCCTTGCACATCACGTCCTTGCCCAGTCATGTTCAATTAGGAAGAACAAAAATTACCAATAATATGAAACAGTGGAAAGCTCCATGGTAAAGTATGTTGCCCCAAATGATCTACATGTGAGAAGTAGGGTAAAAGACATTACTGAGGACATATACAAGTGATAAAACAGTCCAGTCTGGTAAGATAACGAGAGACAGCAGATGGACAAGAGGAAGGCCTAAGGACTACGGGTGGCTAATACATGGAGAAGATGTGAAAAGTCATAAGAAATGAAAGGACAAGAAGGCAGCAAGAATTCCTGATGGAGTTAAATTAGGGAAAAGGTAGTACTGTATACCCAACAGGGGCCTGGTCTGGGGGAGTCAGGAAGAACCTGGGGGCAGGGGAGAAGGAGAGAAGCAAATTCAAACACAGAAATATCCCGGGATATCTATTAAGCTGTAACCTTGGACAAATCACTTAACTTAGCCTCAGTTTCCTCATCTGTTAAATGGGGATACTGATGCCTAATAATACCTCTCTCACAGAACTGGGTTGTTTTTTTGTTGTTTTTTTTGCTTTTTGGAGGGCAGTTGGGTTTAAGTGACTTGCCCAAGGTCACAGTCTAGTTTTTGTGTTAAGTGCCTGAGGCCAGATTTGAACTCAGGTCCTTCTGACTCCAGGGCCAGTGCTCTATTAACTGTGCCACCTAGCTGCCCCTCACAAAACTGTTTTGAGGACAAAATGATAAAATATGCATAAACATTTTGTGAACTTTAAAACACTATATAAAACATCAATTATTACTCCATAATAAAGAAATCACAGATTCAAAGTCCACACTTCTCTCTGAGAAATGTAAGGGAAAAGTAGATGCCTATTTATTTCCACATTGTCTCTTGCATTGAATAGTATTTACTATTCTCAGAGTTGTTGTGACAATTAAAAGAAATATTCTACGTGAAAGTGTTTTGTAGCCATAAAAAGCACTCTATTGATGTGAACTACTGCTATGATTTAAGGGAACTTCTCTATGTAGGGCCCTCTATGGAAAAACACTCACCTGATAATGTAACATGAAAGTCTCCATCTGAACCCCCATGAATTTGGCTTTTACTTCAAAGTCTCCAACTTCCTCTGTTGGACTGATTTCAAATATCACATTTTTGAACCTGTTTAAAAAAACAATAAATTATCAAGAGACCATAACTTGCATGTCCTGTAAAAGAAGAGGACAAGAGAGGGAGGGAAAAGGCTATGAAATGGGGAAATTGGTTAGAATCTATGAGTAGGAAGGTGAGAATGCAGTGAACTGTTTATTTCAGCAATCACCTTATTTTCAGCCAATGAAACTGTAAATATTTGCTTTGGAACTTTAAGAGAACATGGGGATGCTGTCCCCAAACTAGCATTCCTACTTTACTCAAGTAGGAGCAATCAAAGACCCTGTCAAGACAGTATCAAAGAAAGTCTTTAAACTATCAAGTAAAGCAATATCTACCCACTATGCAGCAGGGAAGAAGGGTAGTAATAAAAAAAGCTGGGCTAGAATTAGTAGAAGGCAGGGTTAACACTGGGGAAGGTGGGGGGCCAGCTAAGGGGGAAAATGGAGAACCAACAGAAGGATTTGGCTGGTCAGAAGCATAAGGCTTGAGCAAAAAGGAGTGAACACAGTCTTTGGATATCATGCTGGGTAATTTCTTGAAAGACAAAATGTCTCAGTTTCATGACCACAAGCCAACTACCATGCCAAGAATTACTGTGGAAAAAGAGGAAGGCTGATGTTACATCACAATGAAGATCATCACAGACAGGTCCTACATGGAACAGAATTTTGTGTAGTGCTGGGTCATTCTATCTGCAAACCAAGTACTCAACCTCTCCTATTTGTGACACAGCTGAGAACCACAGAGAACATTCAAAGGGCCTTGGATCCCAAAAAGATGCTCTGACAGTCAATGCATTAAAACTCATACACTTTACTCATATAAAGTCATTATCCTAAGTAGGTCACTGTGGCTCCCTAGGTCCTTACTCAGCACCTACATACTTTTACTTGATACACTATTCTAACAATCCAAGATGTCTAGTTTCCAAGCCTACAACATAATGTAAACAATCAGAAGGAAAAGGGAATGACTGCTGAGGTAGGCATACTGGCAACAGGAGATGAGACAGAAATATTATTTTACACATACATAAATATGCACATATATATGTAATGTATGTATATACACATATAAACATATATAAAAATACAATCAACCGGAATTTACCATGTGCTAAAAATACTGAAAAAAGCATGACATCCTGGAACCATATAGTATGGGGACTGACAGACAAACTCCTCTGTTCTCCCCGTGCTCTGTCCCTTGATAGATCTCACCATGGGTTGGTTCAATCATCACTGATGACTCTCAAATCTATATTTAATAGACATGTAGTAAATCTAGATACCTGAATCTGTCTCCTGAACTGTCTCTCCATTTCCAAATGCCTACTAGAGATCCCTGACTGGTACTTCAAACTCACCATACACATGATGGCAGTCATCACTTCTTCCTTTAAAATCACCTTTCCTTCAAATTTCCCTACTATCTTTTGATAGTCCCACTACCTTTACAGTCCCTCTAATTCATAATTTTGGATCCACCCATTCATTTCCTCCTTACCATGCCCTCCTCTCCCCATATCCAATCAGCTGCCAACTTTGCTTGGTTTTAGCTCCACCACACCTTCTTCATCAGTTTCCTCTCCACTTACAAAGCTACCATGTACTTTAGGCCCTCATTTCCTTGCCTCTATTCCCTCCTCAGGAGACTCCTCCCCCACATTCATCCTACATTCAACTGCCAAAGTAGTTGTCTTAAAAGCGTGGGTGAGCAAACCACATTGTTCTCCTCAAAAATACTCAGTGGTCCTCTAATGCTTCTAGGGTAAATTATAAACTAACATCAAAACCCACCATGAACTCTACTCCACTCAGATGAGATTATGAACTCTCCCAAAATGGCACGTTTGTGTAGGCCATCTCCACATCTATATTCAGCCTCTCCACTGCTCAGAATTCTTCTCTTCCTTCAAGATTTAGGAGTCACCTTTTCCACTAAGATTTTCCTAACCCGTCCCCCCCTCCACTTCCAAGCAAGAGGTGTTTTCCCTCTCCTGAAATCTTCTTAAAGGATGCTGGCTACATCTCTCCCTTGCCATCATCCTCCCCAGTACATGTGTGTATGTGTCACGTACATCTATGTACATGCTCTACCCATGCTACTCCCCTCCTAGTGTGTAAACACTTAGAGTGCAGAGACTGTCACCATTCTTACCTTGGCATCCTTAGTGTCTTGCAGATAATATGTGCTTAATACATGCAGCATTAAAGACACTGCAAAAATCTTATAGTTAATTATTATAAAACTATATTATGGGTGTGTGTGTGTGTGTGTGTGTGTGTGTGTGTGTGTGTGTGTGTGTACGACAAGAAGGAAGAAGAGTAAGAGGGGGAAGGATGTGAAGAGGGGGAAGGAAAGGGAGAAGACTCCCACTACAGCACAGAAAAATAATCAATGTTTATATTCGTACACTTAAATCATCAATAAGTGGTCAAATTACATTCAGTAGGGACAGCTAGGTGGTACAGTGAATAGAGCACCAGACATGGAGTCAGGAGGACCTGAGTTCAAATCTGGCCTCGGACATTTGACACTTAACTAGCTGGATGACCTTGGGCAAGTCATTTAACTTCAATGGCCCTGCCTCACCCACCCCCCAAAAAAAAGAAAAAGAAAAAAGAAAAAAATTATATTCAATAATCTTTGATTAAGGCACAGAAATGTGTTCTAGATTTGGGAAAGATTTCTACTTCAAACATGTTAAGTTTCGATGCTCAAAAATAGTAAATTCTTGGTTACTTGGGAAAGTTGCCTATCCAGAATAACTCATTCCCAGAGGACTACAACCGATTCTAGGGTTCTAGATTTGGAAGTCAGGAAGATCTAGGCTAAATTCCATCCCTGGCTCTCACATGAGCACTGTATGCGTGTAAAGCACTTTGCAGACTTTAAAGCACAATATATATTTTTAATGTTATTATAGACTTTTAAGCAAGGACCCCCACCACAGTGAGACTGTGCATACAAACCAAACAAATCTGGAATATACTGAAGATATTCCTATTACCCATTCTTACTCTAATTATTCTAATCACAGTTACAGAACTTTAAACAATGTGTGTGAATAGAGAATTTGTAGGAGAAAAAATCCTCATAAAAAAATGAGTTACTTCCTTGAAATTCTCTTTCTCTGGCCATGAAAATATTAGGTGTCACGAGCAGGCATTCCTTCTTACCTGCCTGATTTTCAGAGAGCTAAGCTTTTATGTGTGTCCCCTACCACATACCCTGGCACCCTCTAGTGCCAGTCTTGTAAGAGCTCTGCCTACAGTTTCCTAAATAGCATAGAAACCAGAATTTAGCTAACAGAACCAGTTGGGTAGGATGTGACATTTGATCTTTGCATACTCAAGGAAAAAGTGTCATGGGATAGCTTTTCTTTGAAAGCAAAATGCATCAAATGTCACTAAATGGGTTATCTGTCCTCATTTGGACTTTGGAGAGGAAACCCTATGGAGAGAGATTATATATGAGAGAGAAAGAGAGAGTGAGTGTGTGTGTGTGTGTGTGTGTGTGTGTGTGTGTGTGTGCGCGCGCGCGCACACTCATGAGCGCACGCACTTATGTGAAAGACAGTACAAGTTGGTCCTCCCTCCTAGAGACTAGATCCAAGTAGTAATTTCTCCCCTATTTATTTCACCAATGGGTTCTTTTTTAAAATCATAGCTCAAAGGATGGTGGTCACAACTGAAGAACAGCCAGTATCAGTCCAGCAGGTAGTGTGGTATGTAACCCATGTAGAAGCCACATCTCCAATATGTTCTATACTACTCTGGGAAGATCACGTGACCTCTAAAAGGCCTAGCCAGCCTGCTTTCACTGTAAAGGAGAGAACAAATTTCATCACCAGAAAGTTCCCTATGCTGATGAAATCACAGACCTCAAAAAAAAAAAAAAAAGGACAATCAGAAAATCAGTTTTTCAGTGTGGTTGGATCACACCTTTAAAGCACATAGAAATGAAGCTTGTACTAAATGGCTCTAAATAACTACAGAAACCTTCGAGGTGTGTAAGGCTGCCTCTCCTGGGTTCAAACACCTGCCTGAAGGGCATTTAGCCAGAATCATGATCACAAAAGACAAGTTTTCGTCATGTGCCACCTTTTCACAAAGGACAGTAAAAAAACTCAAGGCAGGTAAAAATTAAGTGAATGCAATAAACACTGCCCATAGGCCAGGTTAAGTAAGGGGAAAAGGCTACAGCCCAGAGCCTAGGGGTGGAGAAAGGCAAGTGCTTAACATAGGTCCCTGGTACAAAAAGAGCTCAAAGACCTTCCTTTATAACTAAGGAAACGATCTGTACAAACAACATACAAACCAGGCCCATAAGCTGTACGTCCCGTCACCTGATAGGTGATCCAGTAGACAAGAGTGCTGGGCTTTGGAGTTAAAATTCAGCCTCAGACAGTTACTAACTACGGGACCTTGAGCAAGTCACTTAACCCCAATTGCCCTACCTCCCCCACTCTAAAAAAAAAAAAAAAAAGAAAGAAAGAAAGAAAGAAAGAAAAAATATTTCTTCTAAAGAGTGCCAAAATCTCAATCTGTTATTCCTCAGTCTGAGGACAGGCAGCTAGGAGTCTGATGTAGTGCACAGGGAACCAGGCCTGAAATCAGGAAGCCTTATCTTCCTGAGCTCGAATCTGCCCTCAGACACTTCCTAGCTGTGTGACCCTAGGCGAGTCACTTCACCCTGTCTACCTCAGCTGCTCATCTGTAAAATGAGCTGGAGAAGGAAATGGCAAAATATGAATATCTTTGCCAAGAAAACCCCAAATGGGGTCACAAAGATTCAGACACAGCTGAAAAAAATGACTGAACAATAACAAAGTTTATGGGTAGATTGGTCATTGGTAGGACTTGAGTAGCTGTAGGCTACAGTAGGCTGTGCCACCCAAATCCTACATTTTTAGGATAAAGGATTTTTATTCCCTTGTTGCACTGATATGCCTTGAAAAAACAGCCATGAAGCTATCTGTGGCACTGTGAGTGGAGGGGCAAGGAGTAATGAGACAACAGCAGAGGACAGCTTTGAGAATATGTAGGTCACCCCGCCATGGCTCCCACTTTCTCACTACAATGATGTTATTTGTTAATTTTGCCAAATTACTGATGAAATGTGTCCCAGGGAAGTCCCCTCCAAGCTGCCCATGATTCTCTAAGAATGGTAATGCCATGATGTTAGGTCACTCACTGGATACTAGTGGGCTGCAACTGAGAGGCGGAGTTGTCTGTGCCCCAAAGCTAGCCAGTGAGCTGGGGGTGGACGGAGCACACAGCACAGAGACCTTAAAACTGTCTGATACTCACTGTTCACAGGCCTCACAGGCCGCTGTACTTTTGAGAACCATTTAATCACACCTTTCTGCAGGTCTCAGGACCCTGCCTTCTTTTGTCTAGGACAGGAGAGTTCCCATTTGTAGAGGGGCTGACAGTGCAGGAGGAGGTACTCTGCTAACCATTAATCTTTGGAGTGATCATTAATGTGCTCTGGTTATCTGTAATAGGCTACTACCTCCTTCTTTAATGGGTCAGGAGAAGTCCTAGGGAAAACCGGTACAGGGTCTTAGAACAAGAGGTGTTCAAAAAATGTGTGCTGCTGCAGATGACAATGAGAAAGCCCAGGTAAGAGAGAGGCAGCCCACACAAAAGAGCCACACCTCTAAAGATGGAAGCTGGATAAACCCCTGACAAGGAAAAAATATGTTAAATAAGCTGCAGGTTCTTAGGCTAAGGTAGGGGAATGTGGTGTCCCTGACAGTCCCACATCTGTTCATCTAGCTCTTTAACTCTCCTTGTCCAAATCCAGTAAGAACTACAGAAAGGAGTGCCATGCTTGGAAAAGAAAAACTGCCAACTCTCATGGAAATAACACAAGATTGCAGAGTTGGGAGGCAGACAAAAAGGGAACTCTCCATAAATCTCGAAACGGTTCTGGTACAAGCAACAGAATGAAGTCTAGTTGATCTAATAATGGACACATACTGCTTTCAAATGAAGGCACTGTGGGCCCATTAGTGTCTCTAGGAAGGTAGGCTTTGGGTAAGAGATTTTTTTTGATAAGATAGTTTGTGATAAGACAGGCAGTTTGAAACAACATTCAAATGATCATCTATATGAGATGTAAAGCCAGCAGACACAGAGAGAAACTTCTGTACACAGATCAGCTCCTTGTAAATAAAGTTAGACAGTCAGCTGGACACTCACTGATTCACTTGAAGGTCCTCAATTTCCAGAAGGACTCCCTTCTCATGTAGTCGTGCCGCTGTGTATTTCAGGGAAATCTTTTTACTTTTCTTTCCTTTCATCTCTCTTGGCTTCTTAGACACCCTGTGGGAATGAAAGTGGAGCATATGATGTCAACAGCTATATATCCCATGCCTATTCTCAGCAAATGGTCCTGGAATAGACAGTCATGGGTCAAAGAAGTTCACCTTAAAAAGTAATACCCAATACCCACCTGGGGTCAAAATGGCCCAGTGTTCTGTACCACTAACTGCTTATTCTTGGCTAGGAGATCTACTTCCAGTTTTGCAACTCATTTTCAAGTTAATTTTGAGCAATTCATTCACTATCTAGAACTTATCATCGAAACAGAATTACTGATACAACTAACATCTCCCTTGTATTCCCCACAACATCTAAGATGGGAATACATACATTATACAGGTTTAAAAAAAATGCTTGTTGGCCAGTCTAAGATACTATGGACATCATTCCACAAAGAAAAGAAAACCATTCTAAACTGTTTAACAAGAACATGACATAAGGATGGCTGTTTTTGTAAGAAGAATCAAGCTGAGGAATCCAGAATAGCTTAGAATTCCAGACAGGAAGCACCTCTGGTGAGACTATTTGTCCTTCATTCATGTCTCTGCAACTAAAATGGACAATGGAAGACAGGGAAACTAATCAGGTTTATATTCAAAGTAAGGTGATAAGGGGCTGGATTACACAGGCAACAACGGAAACGTAAGATAAAAAGACAAAATTTGAACAACTGTATTTTGAAGAGAAGGAAGCAAGGTGGTGAAGGAGATGGAGTAACAGGCCTGGAGTCAGGAAAACCCGAGTTCAAATCTGTTAAATCTGGTCTCAGACAATAGCTCTGTAACCCTGGGCAAATCACTTCACCCTGTTTGCTTCAATTTCCTCATCTGTAAAATGAGCTGGAGAAGGAAACAGCAAATCATTTCAGTATCTTTGCCAAGAAAATCCCAAATGGGGTCACAAAGAGTCAGACACGAATGAACAACATCTGAACAAAAACAACAAATTCTGAGGGGGGGAAATCAGGACTTGGTGAATGAATAAGTGCAGAAAAAAAAAGATAAATAAAGTTCTGGGTGTAGGAGAGCAAAGGAAGACAGAGAAGTAGCCAACAAAAGAGCCAAGGAAGCAAACAGAGAGAGGCAGGACCATCCAGAGAAATGGTTACGAGTGTGTAAATGGCATGGGAAGTTACTGGAAGGGAGAGCTTCAAGAAGTGAGTGTGGTCAAGAGTTCTGAATATAACAAAGAGGTCAAAAAAGACAAAAGGTCTAAGAGAAGACTTCCCCAAAAGTATCTATATCATGACCAAGACTCTTAAAAAAAACAAATTACCTCAATCCAAAAAAATTAATCTGTAATGGTATAATCTGGCCATGATATTTATCCCTTGCTGACTTTCCAATGCCTCGTGTGTTGAGTTGGCCCAATGTGTTGTTCTCTGATATCGCTTCCATCTCAAATTTCCAATTGTCATTTTCAGTAAAAGGTAAGATGTGTTTGGGAATAAGGAAGCCTTTCCCAGAACCCTCAAAATCATATTAAAAAGAAAGTTTTCTATTACATTAATCTGTAAAGCAGGCCCTGCTTGAACACTTCATCATAATGCTCTAGCCAACTAACCAAAGAATAGCTAGAGATTGAGGGGAACACAAAAGGAAAAAAGCAACCGGCCAGCCAAGCACTTCAGGCAAATATATCAGTGAGCACAATCCTCCCTCACTTACCTTTCCCTTCCTTCTCCCACCTCTTTTCTAGCCCCACGCCCTTACCCAGGTCAGATTTTTTAAAAACACTTACTTGCCCTTGCTGGCCAAGTTATCCAAGCAGGTTTTGATGTAGCTTTTATAATAGTCCACTTGCTCACCATAAAACGTGGCCTTGGAGTTCAGAGCATTGTAAGTCTGCTGCAGTTTGACCAGCTCAGCTTTTCTCCTCTGACGATACCTCCGCTGATTCCGGATGTCCTATGGGAAATAGAAGATCAATACTGACTGGCCAGAGAAAAAACTAAAATGCACACCCTAAGTTTTTCTTGATTCTTCCTCACTAAATTCTGTAACTGAACATTTACCCTTTACTTTGAAAATGGCCAAACAAGTAATGATATATTGAGAAATAAAAAGTTCTGATTTCAGTGATTTTATTTTGCATGTGTGCCTTGCAAATACGTTAAGTTGATGAAGAATTTTTCAGTGTTGCCCCTGGAAAAAGGCAAAAGTGCACTGTTGCACATAAAGGGCCGGGGCGGGTATTCTCCCCTTTGAGAGAATGCCATAGCCCTTTCATAATCTGAATGCATGTTGCTGCCTCAAGAGCTCCCACCTCTATGAAGGGGCCTGAAACGCAAACCTCCAAAAAAAGGCACACCACTGTGGCTTCCCTGAAGCACTACCTTGGCAATATCATTGATCAGTTCCTGATATTTGTTCTTTGGGTTCACGGTCCCAAGCTCTACCAGCTTCTTCAAACCAGACTGGATCTTCTCCTTCTTCTCCTGAAGGCTCAGGTTACTGTCTTCCTTGACAGATTTGGCTTTTTTCATTTTGTCAGGAGTTTTGGCATCACGGATGGCACGCTTCTGCATGGCTCTCTGATGTTCTGTTTCCTAAAGAAGTCAAAAGAAAAGTTCCACACTGGCCCATGCTAATATTAAAAACTGAGACAGTGTATTATATCCAGCATTTTCTATGTATCACAGCACTGGAAGAAAACAAAAGAATGGAAACAAATCTTTTTGACTCCAATTTACAGATGAGACAGAGACTAAGGGCCCTTGTTTAAAGCAATAATCAGGGGAAGACACGGGACTATAAGTCAGGTTCTTTCTCCTTTACTGTAGTGCCTACTCCCATATACGTCCCTTCCTGGACCCTCTTTCTGACACACGTGGGACTGGAAATGGTCAGTCATACATCTCCCTAACTTTATGCCATGGTGTGAAAATGCCAATACCTACTAATCCTCCTAGATACTGTCCCTGATCATTTTAAACAACTACACACATACATGCTACCTTTACTCCCTAGTCCTTCATTCTCCTTTAAAGTTCAGAGGTAACAGGCTTTCTGATTCCCATGCTACTCCAACTTCTTTCCTCAAAGGTAACCTCCTTTGAGCCAAAACCAATGCCTTTACTCAATTCCCATTCACTTCTATTTCTCAGAATTATTAACCACTGTAAATTATTCCCTCTGAAACATTCACCTTCCTTGCCTTCCCTGACACCCCATTGTCCTGCTTCTCTTCCTACTTTTAAAATCTCTCTTCTGATAAGGTTTGCTAGCTACTCTTCCTATTCTAGTAATTAACTATCTATGTATGTAATGGTCAGATAGCTAGAAGCCCTGTCTGTTGAATTGTGTTATTTTCTCTGTCTGTACTTTTTGTCTGCTTATAATTTCTGTTTGTATTTTCTCTGAAGTTCAGGGCACTGACTTTTTCCCCTGAACTAAGTGAATGATATATATGTTTGATTTAAGTAAAATTGTTAACCCCTTCTGAGTTGCTTTCCTTTACAAAAGCAGATCCAAGAACCTATGCTAGCAGCCATCCTGGGTATGCTAGGGTGCTTGCTGTTACAATTCATCCTCCATATGGCTACCAGATTAATCTTGCTTAAACATCACTTTTGTCATCTTATTCATCTTTTCATAAACCTATTTCCTAGCACATCAAATTCAAACTCTTTTATCTAACTTTCATTTTTAACAACTACACATAGACTTGCTACCTCTACTTCCCAGTCACCCTTTAAAATTCAAAGGTAAAAGGATGTTCTGATCTGTAATTTAACTAAATCTATCTGAATCATGAGCCACTTGGAACCATGAACAATGCCTGACCCTCCTTTTATATGTGCACAGTGATCAGGATCCATAGTTGACTAACTGACCAGTCCTTCATCAATTCAAATAAAGTCAGCTAACCCCAGATTTTTACAAAAACCTCCTAACCTCATATCTACACAACACCTTATTACACACACACACACATTCTATACTCACACCAAAGTTTACCTCTTAATGGCTTCCAATAATGGACTCCTTTTCCTATGAGCAAATTTTAAATATTTTACCCCTCCCCACATCCACATCATACCACTGATCAGCTGGACACTTTCACCTCTGATTAACTCAGTGCCCAGCCTCTCACTGGTTTTATATCCCCTCCTCATCCTCCTTATCACTATCTATGCTCTTTGTGAGCCCAGTTTAATTTTAAAAAGCTCAGAATGAAGCTAATATTCTCAATTGTACCTGTTCATTGGTGGTAGGTGTTTCAAGGATCTCAGTTAGCGTCTCTCCTGGCTGGAACCGAATGACGTCCACAATTAAATGCTTTGTACTGAAGGAAAAGAAAAATATTTCAAAGATTTTCTTAAATTGACCTGTGTGACAGCAATTCAAATGCTGTTCATGCCAGGCCTTCAAAGACCCTCATGGCTATTTATGTAGCTTTCAAGAAAATGGAAATATGTGGGATAGAGGAATTCTAGGAAATTAATTTCACTTCAATCATTTAATGAGAATGAAGTCCTGCTAAATGCAATACTTAGAACTGACAGGATCAAGGCAATCAAAGTCCAAGTATGAGGCACAAGCCAAACTTCCTCATTCACTAAGACTATGAAATTAATTTAGCTCTATCGCTCTTATTAATTTCTAAATTCAATACTCACTTAAGCAAGATAGTCCGAGCGTCCATTTCTGAATTTTCATCTCCAGGCACATCAAACTTGTTTGTCAGCGTGAGAGATACTTCTGTCTTAGCCAGAACTTCCTTATTTGGGTCATTTAAACTGCCAGACCCTTCCCCTAAATTTGCAGGGAAATAATTAATGGAATGAGACTGGTAAATATAGAACATGAGGGAAGATTCAAGATAAAATATTTTTTTCCTACCTCTGGAATACAAAAAAGCCCTCTGCTTGGCCAAGAACAATTACCACTAATAACAGAAAGAAACATCTGTGCCATTCAAACGAAAGGCACCAAGATTGGAGCCATGATGGCAGAGTAAAAGCAGGAACTTGATTAAGCTCCCTCACCAACCACCTGTAAAATATAACTCTAAACAAATTTTAGAGCTACAGAACCCACAAAGTGACAGAGAGAAACAAATCTCCTACTGAAGGCAGCCTGGCAGGTTGACAGGAAGGGTCTATCCCACCAAGATGGGAGCCAAGCACAGTCCCACGTGAGCCATGCAGGCCCAGACTTGCTGGAACAGACTTCAGGAGAGTGAATCACCAGCAGCTGTGGCAGTTTCCAGACTTCTCAACCCATAAACTCCAAAGACAAAGTAAAAGATCAGTAGGGAACTCTGTTGGAATTGGGTGGCAGAAGAGCCCCTGGGGTGAGAGGTGGCGGGTACGGTGGATGCAGCTGCTGCCACATGGCTGCCTCCAGAGCTGCTGGCCTGCAGATTGTAGGGGGACCTAGTGACCATTCAGAGAGTAATTACTCTTGCTTTGAACTGCTTTGATCTTGGTTGCAGTCTTGGGTGGTGGTCCTGCGAGGAGGAATCCTAGTGTGCCAGAGTTTGTGGTAGCGGTAGAGAGCGGGGAGGTGCCAATGCATAGCTCGGACAACATTTGTGAAAACCCCAGATATTTGGGACATAGCACTCTCCACTCTGGAAACAGAGTTTTACTGTGGCAAAAAGCTCAAAAGTCAAGTAATTAGTTGGCAAGATGAGCAAGCAGAGGAAGCGCAATCAGACCACACAATCCTCTTTTAGGGACAAAAAGGATCAAAACATGGAACCAGAAGGAGACAATAGAGTCAAAACTCCTGCATCAAAAGCTTCCAAGAAAAACATGAACTGGTTGCAGGCCATGGAGGAGCCCAAGGAGGATTTTGAAAATCGATAAGAGAAGTGGAAGAAAAATTGGGAAGAGAAATGAGAATTATGTAAAAAAATCATGAAAAATGAGTCAACCGTCTGCTAAAGGAGACCCAAAAAAATACTGAATACACCTTAAAAATAGACTAAATCAAATGGCAAAAGAGGCCCAAAAAGCCAGTGAGGAGAAGAATGCTTATAAAGTAAAATTGGCCAGATGGAAAAGGAATTTCAAAAACTCATTGAAGAGAATAATTCCTTCAAAATTAGACTGGGGAAAATGGAAGCTAATGACTTTATGAGAAATCAAGATACTATAAAACAGATCCAAACAAATGAAAAAATAGAAAGCAATGTGAAATATCTCACTGGAAAAACCACTGACCTGGAAAATAGATCCAGGAGAGATCATTTTAAAGTTATTGGACTACCTGAAAGCCATGATCAAAAAAAGAGCCTAGACACCATCTTTCAAGAAATTATCAAGCAAAACTGCCCTCATATTCTAGAACCAGAGGGCAAAACAGAAACTGAAAGAATTCAACAATCACCTCTTGAAAAAGATCCCAAAAAGAAAATTCCTAGGAATATTATACTCAAATTCCAGAGTTCCCAGGGCAACGAGAAAATATCACAAGCTGTCAGGAAGAAACAATTTGAGTATTGTGGACACAATCAGGATAACACAAGACCTAGCAGCTGCTTCTACATTATGGGATCCAAGGGATTGGAATATGATATTCCAGAGGTCCAAGGAGCTATGATTAAAACCAATAATCACCTACCCAGCAAAACTGAGTATAATACTTCAGAGGAAAATATGGTAATTCAATGAAATAGAGGACTTTCAAGAATTCTTAAAAAAAAAAAAAGCAACTGGGGTTAAGTAACTTGCTCAAGGTTACACAACGTCATTATTTGTGTGTGGATGCTCATTTTCTGAGGCCGGATCTGATCCCGGGTCATCCCAACTCAGGGGCCAGCTCTCTTACTCACTGTGCCACCTAGCCGCCCCCAACTTTCAAGTATTCTTTTTTTTTTGCTTTTTTTTTGGAGGGCAATTGGGGTTAAGTAACCTGCCCAAGGTCACACGGCTAGGTTTTTGTTTGTGTGTGCTTTAAGTGTCTGAGGCCGGATCCGAACTCAGGTCCTTCTGACCCCAGGGCCGATGCTCTACTCAATGTGCCACCTAGCCACCCCTAACTTTCAAGTATTCTTTATGAAAAAACAAGAGCTGAACAGAAAAATCTGACTTTCAACTACAAGAAGCAAGAGAAGCACGAGAAGGTAAACAGGAAAAAGAAATAATAAGGAACTTATTAAAAATGGACTACTGATGGGGGGGGGGGGGGGCGGCGGAGTCAAGTTGGCGGAGTAGAAACAGCATTTCCAATGTGCTCTGCCCCACACAAATTTCAAACAATGTGAAAGGGAGCTCCGGACAACTTCTGGAGCCACAGCACCCACAGAACGGCACAGAGAAGCTAACCTCCTGCTGAGGACAGCCCAGCAGCCCTTCAGGGAGCAGCCAGCGCAGCGCTCTGAGAGCAGGCAGCACAGTGCACTGGGAACCAACAGCGCAACCCGCAGAGCTGAGCCCAGGTCTGTGGTTTTAGCCCCAGGGCGGCCGGGCCTTCAGCTGGCTGGTGGAACCCCAGAACACCAGCTACTGTGGTGATTCCAGAATTATTAGCACAGATATGCTTAGGACAAAGTGAGAGGTTAGTGTCCTATGGACTTTGGGACCAGTATTTGGGGAACATGTGGCTTCCTCCCCTGGGGGCAAAAAGCTGCTGAAGAAATAGCTGCACAGAAGCCATCTTGCAGCGTAAGTAGTGGCTCTAGCTCCTGGTCTGCGAACTGTAGGAAGATCCAGCAATCAGTCTGGGGGTTAATCGCTTTTGCTTTAAACTGCCTGGATCTGGATTGTGGTCTGGGGGGGAAGTTTGGGGTAGGTATCCAACTTGCCAGAGTGAGTGGAGGCTTTACAGAGGCCACCCAACTGGCGGAAGTTGTGAAGACCCCCACGTTTGGGCGGAAGCTCCCCTGTCTGGTGGCAGAGTCCTACTGTGGCAACAAGCCCAAAAATCAAGTAATTAAGTGGCAATATGCCTAGGCAAGCGAAACAAAATAAACAGAAAAGTTCAACATTGGACTCCTATTTTAGGGGCAAAGAGGCTCAAAGCATGGAGGAGGACTGTGAGGTCAGAACTCCTGCACCAAAAGCCCCAAATGAAAATACAAGCTGGCTACAGGCCATAGAGGACCTTAAGAAGCAGATAAGAGAAGTGGGGGAAAATTTGGGAAGAGAAATGAAAAAGATGCAAGAAAAGTGTGAAATGACAGTCAACAGCCTGACTGAGGAAAATAACACCTTAAAAATAGACTAACTCAAATGGCAAAAGAGGCTCAGAAAGGCAATGAGGGAAGAATGCCTTAAAAAGTCAAATTTGCCAGATGGAAAAAGAATCTCAAAAGCTCACTGAGGAGATTCATTCCTTCAGAGTTAGACTGGAGCAAATGGAAGCTAATGACTTTATGAGAAATCAAGATGCTGTTAAACAGATCCAAACAAATGAAAGAATAGAAGGCAATGTGAAATATCTCATGGGAAAAACCACTGACCTGGAAAATAGATCCAGGAGAGACAATTTAAAAATTATTGGACTACCTGAAAGCCATGATCAAGGAAAGAACCTAGAAATCACCCTTCAAGAAATTCTCAAGGAAAATTGCCCTGATGTTTTAGATCCAGAGGGCAAAATAGAGGTTGAAAGAATCCACCTATCACCTCCTGAAAAAGATCCCAAAAAGAAAACTCCCAGGAATATTATAGCCAGGTTCCAGAATCCCCAGATCAAGGAGAAAATACTACAAGCAGCCAGGAAGAAACAATTTCAATATTGTGGAAACACAATCAGAATAGCCCAGGACCTGGCAGCTTCTACACTGAGGGATCAAAGGGCATGGAATATGATATTCCAGAGGGCAAAAGAGCTGGGAATGAACCCAAGGGTCACCTACCCAGCAAAACTGAGTATTTTGTTTCAGGGGAAAATATGGTCATTCAGTGGAATAGAGGACTTTCAAGCATTCTTGATGAAAAAACCAGAGTTGAATAGAAAATTTGACATTCAGACACAAGAAGCAAGAGATGCTTGAGAAGGCAATCAAGGAAAAGAAATCAAAAGGAACTTATCAAAGTTGGACTATTTACAGTCCTACATGGAAAAACAGTAACTGTGTTTGATGAAACCTTTCTCATTATGAAAATAATTGAAGAAGGGTACATGGCATATGTTCACAGGTATACATGGATAGAGGGCACAGGTTGAATTTGATGGGAAGGGATGATTATTATTTTTTTTTGGAGGGCAATTGGGGTTGGGTGACTTGCCCAGGTTCACGTGGCTGGGTTTTTGCTTGTGTGTTGGGTGTCTGGGGCCAGATCCGAGCTCGGGTCCTTCTGGCTCCAGGGCTGGCTCTCTGCTTGCTGCGCCACCTAGCCGCCCCAAGGAAGGGATGATTCTTAAGGGGTGAAGTCAAGAGGTGAGAGAGGAAAGTGGCAAGAGGAGATGGAGAGAGACAGGGTAGGGCAAACTATCTCATGTAGAAGAGGCAAGGGGAAGTAGTTGCAGGGGAGGGGAAGAACAGGAAGGCAAAAAGGCAAAAGCATATTCTCATTGAAGTTGGCTCAAGGAGAGAATCACATACATACTAAATGGAATATCTTACCCTCACTCACTCTCCTGAGTAGGGGAAAGGGGGATGAGAGGGGGGATGATGGAGGAGAGGGCATTCTGGGGAGAGGGGAGGTTAGAAGTACCCACTATCAAAGAGGGACAGGATCAAAGTAGGGAATGGACCAGGTGGGAGGTGAGACAGGTGGGAGGGAAATATAAGCAGTCTTTTACAATATATCTACTATGGTAATGTTTTGCATAGATATACATGTACAACACATACTGAATTGCTTATCTTCTCAGAGGGAGTGGGTGACAAGGGAGAAAGGGAATGGATCTGAAAATCGAAGTTTTAAAATTAAATGTTTCATAACATGTCCAGGCAGTGGGGCTCAGAGATTCACCTTGCCCTAATGGCAAAGTCGAAGGGGGTATGGGAGAAGATATGGGAGAGAGCAGATTGGATGAGGGGATATCTAGTGGGACTGCTATTCTGGGGTGGTGGGTAGGGAAAAAATGGGGGGAAAATGTAACTCATAATCTGGTGGAAATGAATGATGTAAACCAGAAGTTAATAAAGCATTTGTTTAATTTAAAAAAATGGACTATTTACATTCCTACATGGAAAAACAATAATTCTAACTCATGAGACTTTTCTCAGTACGAGGATAGTTGAAGGGAACATATATGTATATATAGGAGAATATATGTGTATATAAATACATATGTGAGTATGTATATATGTATAAACATGTATACAAAGACAGAAGGCACAGGATCAGTTGAATATGAAGGTATGATATCTAAAAAATAAAATTAAGAGGTGAGAGAGGAATATAATAGAAGGAGAAAAGAAGGGATAGAATAGGATAAATTATCTCATATAAAAAAGGCAAGAGAAACCTGTTACAATGGAGGGGAAGAAAAGGAAGACAAAAGGGAATGGGTCAACCTTACTATCATTGAAAATGGCTTAAGGAGGGAGTAACATATACACCCAACTGGCTATCTTATCCTATAGGAAAGTAGTGGGGGAAAGGGTTAAGATGGGGATGATAGAAGGGAGGACAGATTGGGGGAGAGGGTAGTTAGAAGCAAACACTTTTGAAAAGGGACAGGGTCAAAGTAGAAAATAGAGTAAGAAGGGGGCAGGATAGGATGGAGGGAAATATTGTTTCATAATATAACTCTATGGAAACATTGTACACATGTATAGGAGAGAAGAAGGGAAAATCTGGAAATTAAAGTTTTAAAAACAAATGTTTAAAAAAAAGGGATTTTTACATACAACTGGGAAATAAGATATATAGGCACTGGGGTAAAGAAATCCATCTTGCCCTACTAGAAAGTTGGGGGGGTGGGGGGGAGATGGGGGAGGATATAGGAGAGAGTAGATTGGGGGAAGGGGTTTTCAGTAGGCTTGCTATCTTGGGGTAGGGGTAGGGGAAAGACAGGGAGAAAATTTGTAACACAAAATCTTGTGGAAATGAATGCTGAAAACTAAAAATAAATAAATTAAAACTTTTTTAACTTAGTGTAATAAAAAAAATGAAAGGCACCAAGGAATTCATAACAAGGATAATTTCTACTCCATCTCAATGACTCAACATATCTGACTTGGAACTTTGGACCCTCCACCTCTAGAATCTGAAATGTACTTTAAGATTATAATTCTTGGGACGGCTAGGTGGTGCAGTTAGTAGAGCACTGGCCCTGGAGTCAGAAGGACCTGAGTTCTGTTCCAGCCTCACACACTTAATGCACACACAGACAAACCTAGCCTTGTGACCTTGGGCAAGTTACTGAACCCCAATTGCCTTCCAAAAAAGCAAAAAAAAAATTATAATTCTTTCTTCTGCTCTCAGTAGCTTGTCCTGAGATTTTTTCTGGGGCAGAAGACAAGACTCATGGGACAGCTAGGTGGTGCAGTGAATAGAGCACTGGCCCTGGAGTTAGGAGGATCTGAATCAAATAAGGCCTCAGACACTTAACACAAAAACCAGCCATGTGACCTTGGACAAATCACTTAACCCCAACTGCCCTACCTTCTCCCCTCTAAAATAAAAAAAAAAAAGCAAATGAAAAAGACAAGACTCACCGATAAGGGACTCAATAGTAGGCACTTCCCCAAGATCATCCAGTAGCTCATGAATAGGATCATTATGTTCAGGAGCAATGGCATCCTGGTGATCTAAAAGCAACTGAAGAAAACAGTACTATCAAAGACTTGTGGGTAACCCACTCTGCAACGTTCCATACTTCCAACACTTTATAAAGAAAAGCAAGAGGGGATGATCCCTGCCTTCAGTGAGCTTATGATGCAACTGAAAAGACCACTCCAAAGAAGCACATATTTTGTTAAAAGGTTCAGTTTCAGGGTCGGGTAGGTGGTGCGGGGAGTAGAGTGCCGGCCCTGGAGTGAGAAGGGCCTGAGTTCAGATCCAGCCTCAGACACTTAACACACACAAACAAAAACCTAGCCGAGTGACCTTGGGCAAGTTACTTAACCCCAACTGCCCTCCAAAAAGCAAAAAAAAAAAGGGGGGTTCAGTTTCCCATTTGCTTCTGTCTGGTCTAGTTTAACAGATGAGGGTGGGTGGGGGAGACACAATGATAACCTTCTGATACCTCACTGACTACAATGCAGAATTTCAAGTGTTTGTATTAGCTTCTTATGTGATATAAGGAGAGAAAAGGTCAGAGCAAAAACAAAGTTCAAAAATCGATCTAGATTTTAAGGAATAAAGTTACCAATGTCCCTAATCAGCAGTCCAAACAAAACTTATCGGTGGCAGCATGGTGCCTTTTGGCTGAAAGACCATCTGTGGGTGCTGCCCATTGCCTCCTTCCTGCTGTTCTTTGTGGTCCTCCATGTCCTTGGCTCTTCTGACTCTCTGACCGATGCTGCCTCTAATTTACTGGCCCTGTCTTCTACTTCCTATGCCCTGAGTACTCCATAAGATTCTGTCCTTGGCCGCCTTATCTTCCAATCCTACACTCACTATCTTAGTGATTTCATTCACTCCTATGGTGAGAGGTGGGTAACTCCCTAATCTGCACCTATGGCCAGACCTCCTCCCTGTGTTCTGTAACTACATGTCCAGCAGTTTACCAGGCAACTCCACCTGGACTAAATGGAAATACATATGAATATTTACTTGATTCTTAATACTTACCCATGAAATTCATGTTACATCATGTCTAGGGAAAAATATATGAGTTCTAGAATACTGCTTTCAGGAAAAGTAGATAAAGATGCAAGATGCCACTATGGCCGGTGAGAAAACAGTACAGTCTTTTAGTAGAAAGGCTGTTAAAAATGTCAGTTAATTTCTGCTTGTTGCCTCTCCTCCTTTTAAGTTAGTGCTATTCAAGGAGGAAAGTTAAGATCGAGAGGTAGTAAATAAAGAAAATTAAGTTGGTAGCAAAGATCACTCCAGGTCATGGAAAATGGATGAAAGAATGCAAAGGATCCAGACAAAAAAAGAGAGAGCAAGAGGAATAGGAAGCTTTTAAGACAATATTAATTAAAAAAAACAAGATTAAAAATAACAAAATGGAAACAACAGGACAGATATAAAACGATAGTAAAAACTAAGGGAAGACAAGGTGTTTTAATTCCAAAAAAGGCAAGAATCAGTCAGAAAACACCCCTGTTAAAAGATTACAATGCTGAGGAGCTAGGAGATGGAAAAGTGTGTATATATACTTTGATTTCCAGGGTGGCAAAGTTGTCTCTGTAGTTACTACTCTTAGGAATTCCTGAAAGAGCTGTTGGCATAACACTACTCAGTTCCCAAGGCAGCAATCAGAAACAAGATCAGTGGAGACATTCCAAACAGGCAGATTAATAATAATGATATGATGATGATGAATGATGATAGCAATAACATTTTAAGGCTGGGAAAGCAATTACAGGCATGATCTCATCTGATCCTTACTCTCTGAAAGAGATGCTATCATCCTCATAGAAGAAATAAATAAAGTTTTGGAGAGGTCCAGTGACTTGCTGGGAGTCACACAGTCAGCATGAGCTAGGACTTGCAGGGCCTCCGGACTCCATACTATACCATGTGGCTACCTCGGCAGGACCACAAAGAATGTGAAATCTTCATTCTCTTTGGATTAGAATCAAATGTTCTCTCTGACCAAGTAACACAAACTATACTTACAGGGAGGACAGAACTAGCCACTCAGAGAGACCAAAATCCAAATCCAACCACAACTGCTGCATTACTCTCAGCAAGTCACTAAACATTTCTGAATTTGTTTCCCCATTTGTAAAACAGGGTAATGATATCACCCACATCACAGGGCAGTTGTGAAGATCAATAAGATAATGCCTATCCAAGTGCTCTGAAAACCTTAAAAAATACAGAAAAGTGAGTGGTTGGTCTCTTCATCAGACTGTTTATCAGCCTCATTTCTGCCCTCTGGCACAGCTAAGTCTTCCTGTAGATATATGATCAAAATCAACCACTCCCCTTGTTGGTGTCAAGGACTGAAAAGGGAGTCTTTCCAACATGGGAAGGACAGCACTTTATACCTCTCCCCCTTCACACCTTGTGTTATCCCAATATCCAGGAAGCATTTAAAGATAGAATGATGGAATCCAGGGACTACTGGAAAAAAAAAGGTATACTTACTGTGTGGGTATTGATGATTTCACCAATAGAAATGTAGATAACTGGTTTGGTGACAGTCACTAAGTCAGAATACTCATCCACATTAAATTTATCCTGCAGTTCTGGGACATCACATGCGGTTTGGAAGAAACGTCTACAAAAAGCGCACGCACACACACACACACGCAGAGTAAACGATTAACAGATAAGAAAAAGGTTGAGAGAACACTTTATAATTCTCCCAATCAGGAGTTCACAAATACAACCATTAAATCTCCTCAAAGTGTGGAAAGAATGAATCCACAAGTAATTTCCGTCATATTCCCTCTCCATGCACTCTCCCTAATACTCTGTCCCCACCATTTCACATCCTCACTGGAAGCACAGTGCAACATGGCCATGGTTTAGGCTTCTATCGGCTTCCCCAAGATGTGCATATTGACATACACAATTTGATCCCTTCTATACAGGCCTAGACAGAGCCTTAAGCTTAAGTTAAAAGCTTAAAGTTACAGACTGACCCAATAGTCTTTCATTTTGCTAAAAATGATTATTGTGTCTATCCTGACCATTCCCCAGCAACTTTAGGGGGTGAAGGGAATGGGGAGAGGGGAAACACTAGCACCTTAGTATACTTACTCTTACTTTACTAAGAAAACTGTATTTACTAAGACTCCCACTTTACCAAAAGCAAAAACGAACTAAAGTCATTCTCCTTTCTCCTCAATCTCAGATAATGAAGTAGTCCTTCTTTCTCTCTACGTCTTTGTTAATGTACTCTTTCCTTTTATGCAGCACACTGACAATTCAACTATCCCTCCTCTCGTTAATCTTCATCCTTTCCCTGTATATTGGTTCCTTCTGTACTGTCTTCTGACATGTTCACATCTCCACATCCTTAAAAAATTCACTAGAATCCTCCATCCTATAAAAATATCACCCTATATCACTGTTCTCTTATCAGCAAAATTCCTCTAAAAAGCTGTCTATGATCACTGCCTCTAATTCTCCTCCTCTCATTAACTTTTCAGCTCTGTGTAACCTGGTTTCAGACTTCATCACTCATTAAAGCTGCTCTCTTCCAAGTTACCAACAATTTCTTTAATTGCCAAATATGAGTGACTTTCCTGAGTTCTCATCTTTTGCCACCCAAGCAGCTCCATCTGACATTGCTAACCATCCTCTTCCCCTAGATACTTGGTCCTCTACAGGCTTGTTTGATACTGGTCCCTCCTGGTTATTCTCCAACTTAATGACCCCTTTCTAATCTACCTTTTGCTAATCCATCATCCAGATAATATCCCCTCCTGCAGGTGTTGTGCAAGGCTCTATCCTGGGCCACCTACTCGCCTCTTTGTACACTATTTCTTCTGGAGACCTCATCAGCTCTCATGATTTTAATTATCATCTCTATGAATGACTGAATGACTCCCAGATGTATGTCTCCAGCCCATTTCCCCCATGAGCTTCAATCCTGCATCACTAATTGCTTATTGGACATTTCAAAATGGATATAGCAAAACATCTCCAATTCAATACATCCAAAATTAAATTTATTATCCTTCACCCAAAGCCCACCACCCCTCTCCCCAAATTTCCTGAGTTCAGTCAAAGACAGAACTAAACATATCTGAAAAATAATCTATATGATACCAACCCAGAAACAGTGAAAACACCTGATTATTAATTTTATCTCTGCATAATTGTTTCACCCCCTCAGAAACATCCTCTGTACCTGAACTTCTGGTAGGAATGAGAGAGATATTCATTAATTATGCTTAGGTGAGAATTATCTCCCAAGAACATCTTATTGGAGGCTGCATGTTGGAGCATCTTTGCAATAGAACCCAGGTTTCTTCGTTGGTCTGTCGTGAGCTGGCCTCCTGCTGACAGGTCAATGATGTCAAAAGCATCAGGGGCCACAATGGCTGGATTCATATACCGGTAGTAGAGCAGGTTACCAATAATCTGGGGAAAAGTTCAGGAGAGAAGTCCATGGGAGGCAAATACCACTTGATATGATAATTGAAAGCAAGAAAATATTTCAAAGTCAGCTATCTGGGCTACTGCTGAAAAAGTCCAGTTTCTCTCTCAAGCAGCCTTCAGTGTTGGGATTAACCCAAATGATCAACTATCTTGTTACTCTAGCAGATGCAGAAAAAAGGAAGAGAGCAGAAATGAAAAAAGCTACCTACTGAAGGAACAGATGTGGAACATAAAAAGTGGTATTTAAAGTGTAGTCTGCTGGCACATCTTCCTCAACACAAAGTTGAAAAGAGGTAGGCTGTTCTCACTCACGTACATCTTTTACACTCAGATTTGTAGGTGTTCACTGAAAAATGTTAGTTCGTATCAGTGAGGAAGCTGGTCTAATAAATAGAAAGACTGATTGACTTGGACTCACAGTCCTGCAGCGCAGTGCCTGGCCCACAGGAAGAACTCAAATGCTGGCTGACTTGACTTGAGGCCAAATGTCATCACTGTGACCCTGAGCATCAGAACTGAAGTCTCAGTTTCCTCTTAATGTTCACCCTGCCTACTTCATAGGGTTGTTATAAGAATCAAAATGTATTAAAATGTCTAAATCATTCTTTATCAGAATCAGAAAGGAACATACAAACCTAAAAGATTCCTATCCTAGAACGGTTAAGTATGAATACTTCTGGGTGATCTAATTAGCAAGCTACATCTTAAAGTCTACATCCTGTTCAACCCTAACCATTGGCTTTTCATGAAACGGAACATTAACTCAATACACATTCCCTTCACTGAAGGATTCAAGCAAACGCTTGGCTTTTCCCTTAAAGTTCCAGTCAGAAAAAAAAATTAATTCACCTGAAGAGAAAGTCTAGAATCGATGCCTCATTGAAGGAAAGCACAGAACTAGGAGAGAGGAGAAAACAGCATTCAGGTTTAAAAAAAATAAAGTGGGAGCATAGCAGTATAAGGTAAAAAGAGTAGCCACTGTCTCAGCAGAAACAAACATGCTTGCAGCTCTTCCACCAGTGACCAACAGAGGGAAGGATCCAACAGAGAAAAGACAGGGCTCAGAGAAATTTACTACAAGACAGGAAGTTTCCTTTATAGGTAAAGTTTTTGCCTACATCCATACTGGCTAAAATGACTATACTAACAGAATTATCAATGAGATTCACATTCGGTATTTAGATATTTTACTGCATACAGATGAAGACACTTGCTACTGGTCCTACAGTCCTGTCTAGTTTTGTGCATTTCTCCACAAAGTCAGAAATCCATTTTTACCAGGTTCTTACCTTTAGGAGCTCATCCTCACCAGCATCCGGGAATTTTTCATGCAGCGAATCCTTTAGGACCTTGGCAATGAAACGCATC
Organism: Gymnobelideus leadbeateri; assembly: GCA_011680675.1. Taxonomy (NCBI): domain Eukaryota; kingdom Metazoa; phylum Chordata; class Mammalia; order Diprotodontia; family Petauridae; genus Gymnobelideus; species Gymnobelideus leadbeateri. Next base: position 335,929 of record WOXC01006407.1, on the reverse strand, counting down.
CCATAACTATGGAAGGGACAATATTCGGTGAATTGACAGAGAAAGAAGGCAATGGATGGGTAATACTCAAGGGCTGGGGAGTTCACTGCACTCACGGGATTTTGTCCACAGAGCCAACTATAGCAGAGAGGAATTTGTCGGTCACTGCCCTCATGTTCCTAATGGAGGAGTCAAGCCGAGTCTTTACCTCTTCATGACACAATGCCTGCTCAGGGGTCACGTCATATGGTAATTTGCTGTTGAAAATGAAACCACAGAGAACTAAGTCAGGCCAACATTCAAGAGCAGCACAGAGTAGAAGCTCTCTGTGAGCCCTGTGCCACACTCCAATTTCAAGTACTAGTAAACAAAAATGCCACAATTTTAACTGTAATCCACTCTCAGACAGGAAGACGTATATGAGAGTCTTTGAAGTTATCTGCAAGTGCAGATTCTCAGGATAACCTGCTATGTGCTATACCAAGGGGCGCTGGCCATCTTCATTCAAAGCTGATGGCAGTTGCTTCTGACTATCCACAGAAAGTAAGTAATCAGGTAATCAATATGTGAGCAGCAAAATCCTAAGGTTTCTATTAAATGACAATCATGACTCCTTATCAAATAGCTATAAAATATGAATGTGCTAACATTGAAACTTCAAGTTGGTGGGTGTCAAATAATATTTTAAACCTCTAAAAGTACCCCTTTTATCAAATATGAATACAGTGTCAAGTACTCTTGCAGTCACAATAATAAGACTGTTACAGCATTCCCTAGCACTCAGTACAGTAGACACTTCATATTTACTCAACTGAACAAAGAAAAATTCTTAAAATACTCAATGGCACTTTGGTGCCAGGGGATGCAATAGATTTACAGAACTGACTACACCTGGATGATCATGACTAAAGATATATTCAAAATGGTTCCTCAGTAGGATAATCCCAGGATGAAAGAAGCTCAGAGTAGGCAGTAATATTAGGTCATCTGCAGCAACTCATTCTAAGTCTACTCTTATCAAAACAGAAAGGGGAAAACCATCCTTTGCTTGAACACCTACTGTGATGGGGAACTCACTACCTAATGATGCAACCAACTAATTCCATTTGGGGCACTTTAACAACAAGTAATGTGGTGCTATGTAGAAAAATTACTAGATTTGGAATCAAAAAGCCTGGGTGTGATCTGATATTTCCTGCTTCTGTGCCCATAAAGTCAAACATAATCTGATGATGAGGTAAAAGGGGGCTACAGGTAAGGAATGTTGCATACACTGTCATACAAGGTCACTGTCTGTTGGCCAACTTTACTTAACTATTTTCTTTGCTACAAAGAAGGGCTCCTGGAGCAGCCTCTTTGGAAATGAAAGGGATACCAAAATAAAAGGCATCAATATAATCTGTGCTTAAAAGTTCTACCCAAGTGTGAGACTAACAGTGCCTTACACACTGTAAATGCCCAATAAATATCTGTTTAAATGAAACCATTAACACTGTCCCTGAATCATGTAATACAGTCAGGTGACTTGTAATTAATACCACCAATATCCTTTTCAAATGTGAATGCCCAGGCAGAATCCTTTCGGCATGTTATCCCTAAGGCAGTTACACAGGCTAACTCACTCCTTAACATGGTACCACTCTTGAGGCAGACCAAAAGGGCAGGAGCTTTTTGGCTACAATATCACACTACTGACTCACACTGACTATACAGACCATTAAAGGCCTCAGGTCTTTTCCATGTGAAATGTGTTCTTCTACAATATCCCTTAGTTATGAAGGGTCAGGACTACCAGATGAATGACTATTTTAGTTTTTCTGGCTAAAGTGGTGACTGCTCACAGAGAACATCTCATCCTTTCTTTCTTTCACTTGGATAAAGGACACAAAGTGGTCCAATATCATAACCTCCTCACTGCAAGAACAGGCTCTTATGCAAAGTAATCTGAGCTATCACTAACATGCTATTCAAAGAACTAAAGTATCAGAAAAACTAAATACAGGACAGCAAAAGATAGCAGAGATCTAAGAGAAAAGGCACCAGACCTGGCTTCTCCTGTCTGAGACTCCATCTGATTGACCCAAGACTTGTAAATATCCACAGGGTCAGTTTTGATGTTGAGCGATTTGTCATCCATAATCTCCTTCACAACAGGGGCCAGGATCTGCCGCAAGGCATTCTGGCCCCGAGCACCCCGATTAAAACTCACAACCATTTTAATAACAGTAGGATTTCCAGTCACAATCTCTTGAATCTGATCTACTTTTGATCTAGAAGAGAGAAGATATGAAGAGAAAACAATTTGAAGATATATTCCATCTACAAACACACACACACACACACACACACACACACACACACACACACACACACACCCATTCCTAGAGGAGTACTTTGTGGCAACGGTAATGCTTATAAAGAAAAAAAGACTATTTGTAAATGCAAAAAACTGGAAATAAACTATTCTTTGATTGATGAATTAACAAATTATAATGTGAATAAATGTCATATTATATCAATTATTACAATGTAAGAAATGGGATTCCATCTCCTGTCTCCCTGCCTTCACACAGGCTGACCTTTACACCTGTTCTCCCTCATTTCTGCCTCTTCATTTCCCTCAAAGCTGAGTTCAAGGGCCAATTTCTAGAGGAGGCATTTCTGGATCCTCCTCCCTATCTCTGCCTTCTGATCCCTGATCACTGGGTATCCCATGTATTTATTTTGCACAAAATCAGAGTTGATAGAGGGAGTTTCCTTACTTGGGAGGAGCTCCCTAAACCAGTGAAACCACAGATTCAGTCCCTATCCCAACTGTGTATATATATTTATGTGCAGGTCTCCCAAAAGTCTTCATTGTCTTATGAGCCTTAACAGTTTCATACTGCACAAAGCCTTGGTGGATGCCTCCCTCCACACACTAGAAGCTCCTTGAGGTGAAGGACAGCTTCATTTTTGTTCTTGTATCCCCAGTACCTAGCATAGCATCTACAAACAGTTAAGAGGCCAGCTCTAACAGGGTACTTTGGTGAGCGCCTGACAAACTAAAATTTGTACCCCTACTCCCAAATATGGGCTGACTCAGGAGCTTCCTTCTCAGTCCCAGGGAATGCTAGAGTCACACTTGTGAGAACTAAGTGACACATCTCTTCCATACCTAACGTACAGACCTCTTCTGCACTCACAGAAAAGACCCATTAATCCATGAGACAGGTGACTTCCCCTTGGAACACTGAAGGAGGACCTTGGGGTCTGGCATGACACACCCTGGCTCCCCACCCCTGCCTTTCCAGCCAAGCACACACATACTTGATCTCCTCCTGGAGGGCTGTCTTAAAGAGACGCAGCAGCAGGTACTCCTCTCGCTGGTTGGAGGCATAGTTGTACAATGTAAAAATCACAGAATCCATGAACTTTGTGGACTTATTCTGGGGCATCTGGAAAATCAGCTTGGCCAGATAGGTAGGGTTGGTCTATGATTAAAGCAAGCAAGGGATAAAAAGGATTCAGGTGGGCAACAAAGTAATAGGAACTTTGGAAACTAAAGCAAAACCACAGGCAGCCCAGCGTAGCAGAGAGGGCCCTGGCTCTGCAGCCAGAGGCCTGATTTCAAGTCATAGACATGACACTGGTATCTGAGCGCTGCAGGGCAAGTCAATCTACTTTCTATGTCTCCATTTCCTCATTCTGAAAACGAAGGGGATTAATTAGATAACTCTAAGGTCCCTTCCCAGCTCTACATGAACAATCTTATCATCCACCTCTCTCTCAGTATATCCAAGAAGTCAACAGTAATCACAGAAAGAAAGCTGCATGGCTGAATGCTGGGCAAGCTACAGCTCTGCTCCATCTCTGCACAGTAAGGGTCTGCAGAGGTCTTCTCATCCAACCCGCAGAGGCCACAAAGATGCCTCTTTCTGACACAAAAAAAAGTTTAAAAAGAAAAACTTTTTTTAAAAAATTCCTTTTTAAAGAACTTTCCTGGATTCTTAAAGGCTCTACCTGCAGAACTGAGGCTCAGGTTTGAAGAACAGCCTCCACAACACATTGATTCTATCTCATGAAGACTCATTACCAGCAGTGGCCACTTGGTGATGATGTCAGATACTCAAATGGTTGGGGGAGCTTTTCCTGACATCAAACTTCTATTTGTCAAAGGCTTTTTTTCGGTAGAAAGGTAAATTCCCCACCCATCATTCCTTATTCTGCCCTCTGGGCCAAGAAGAACAAGTCCTCCTTCTAACTGAGAGCTTTGCACAGGTGATGACAGCTCTCGTGCCCTTCCCCACCTCCCACCCTATCCCCAGCCACGTTCCCTTTTCCAGGCCAAATAGCTCTAGTTCCTTCAACCATTATTCCTATGGCATGGACTCAAGGCCCTTCACCATGCTGGCTGCCCTCCTCTGCATGTTCTTTAGCTTATCTTCCTCAATTGTTGGGCCCAGCACCGAACCCAGGACTCCAGGTACTGTCTGCCTGGGGCAGAGTAGAGCAGGACTTTCCCTGCCGATATTAATCCAGCCTGAGGTTGCATTCATCTTCCTGATGGTCATCACAAACTGCTCACTCAGGCTGAGTGAGCATGCCACTAAAACTCCTCTGAGAACAAACCACCATTTAGCCTTGCCTCCCAACTGAAATTTAAGAAGTTCGTTCTTCTAACCTAAATTTAAGGCTGTAGATGTATCCTTATTAAAAAAATTTTTTTTAGTTCAGTCTGATGTGCTAGCCTGTCAAAATTTTTTTGAATACTAACTCTACCATCCACTATGTTGGCTGTCCCTTCCAGCTTTGTGTCATCAGTAAATTTCATGAGCATATCACCTATGCTTTTGTCCCAGTCATCACTGACAAAAATGGGATACAGCACAGGGTTAAGCACAGGTATCAGAGGCCTTCCACAAGGCATCTCTTACAAGCTGACCAATCCATTAAAGACTACTCTTAAGTCTGGCCATTCTAAACTCACCTAAATACACTATCATTGTGTTCACATCTCTCCATCTTGTCCACAAAAGTTTCAGGAGAAATTTTGCCAAATGCTCTCCTGAAATCTAAGTAAACTACATTAATAGCATTCCCCTGATCTACTAGTTCATTGACTCTATTCCACTCACCCCTCCCGCCAAAAAAAAAAAAAGGCAAGAAAAAAGAAAAAAGGCTAGTCTAGCATGACCTGCTACAGATTAATCATGTTAGCTTTTTGTGACCATCACTTCCTTTTTAGATGTCCACCAAATGTCTCTTTAGTAATACAATACAGAGGTCTGTTAGGAATCCAAGTTAAGCTCACAAGACTATAATTAAAAAAGCTCCACTGTCTTCCATTTAAAAAAAAATCAGGATATTTTGCTCTTAAAAAAATCAGGACTGTTGCTCTTCTCTCATCTCTTGGCACTGCTTCCATTGTTAAGGATAGTGATCCTACCCTATAGCTTTCATGTGTATTTCATCAGCGTGAGGTTGACCTGGAATCATCAAGGTCAATCATCTAATACTTCCTACCTATTCTTACTATTAATCTCCTTTGTGAATGAAAAACTAACACTACTTACCTGCAACAGATAAAACAGGTGCTGATAAGCTTCCAATTTCTCTCTCTTCTCTTTGCTCAGAGCCTTAAGACCACCTTTCTGCTTGTTCAACATCATCATGTCAGACAACTGCTCTTTATTCTTCTTGGTAAGTTTTTTGCTATGGGAAACAACATCCTAGAAAACAACCAAGACCTAAATCAGATACTTTCCAAAATGAGAACTGTCCCTTGCACTAATGTATTCTTAACCAAACCCCTTCAGTGTCATGAATCACCTAACTTAATGAAAACTCAGGCCCCAGAATCTGAACTCCACTCTAATCCCTTCTCCTATCCAACAGTATTTTTAGAGCAATTCTCACAGGATAATGCCCAAAGCATTTAAAAACTGCCTAAGAACAGTTAACAAAGGGCAGAGCAAACCCTTGAGGAAGCAAAAGGGAAGTGACTGAATAGGACTATCTTCCATTAAGGCCCAATGTCCCTGAAAGAGCTCATAGTATGTCCATACTTGTAATGTGATTTTGTTTTTCACTAGCAGTCCAATCTTGATATCCATGAGATTCAGATCATTTTCCAACTGTTGATTAGATCGGATGAGGGTCACAACCTCTTCCCTCATCTTCATGAGATCAAGTTCCTCTTGAAAATCTTGGTCATTCTGATCCAAAAGATGGACAAACTTTCGGACAACAACCATAGGGGGATCCTCAGCATTGACTGCCAGAAAGAAATGCATCAAACACAGAAAGAAAACATGACAAAAAATGAAAAGACTCAGAAAATATCAATATGATCATATGGAACAAAGCTCTCTACAGAGATCTATACACAAGGTATAGAGACTTTTGTTTTGAATTTACCAATAGAGAAAGAAGAATGTGGTCTCCTGAACATTTCTAGTCACACAACAAGGGCCGCTAAAAACAAACATTGTGCCAAGAATTAGAAAAAAAGGCTTTTATAAAAACCATGTCATTTCTTCACTGGGGAATTTTTTTTTTTTTACACATAAGTTATGTCTGAAAAGAGTCTTATATCCATCATATATGTGAGTATGTGTGTACATATATCTAAGACTAAAAGCTCTTCCAAACAGATAAGTGGTCAAAGAATATGAACAATCTTTTCAAATGAAGAATTACAAACCATTAATAACTATATGGAAGATTAGTCCAAATCACTAAAAGTGAGAGAAATGAGAATCAAACTATCACTAAGCTTTCACCTCACAATGAGAAAACTGGAAGATAACGAAAGACAGAAATAGTCACAAGTAGAAGATCTATATAAAGACACACAGTAGGTGGAGCTTTGAATAGGTCATTCTGGGAAGTAACTTGGAATTATGATTATTTTTAAAGTATCCATATTCTTTGACCAACAGAAATCACTGGTAGGTATGTACATGCCAAGGAAATCAACGACAGAAAGGTCCCACATACAGTGGGACAACAAAATACTCCTGGTAACACATTTTGTGGTAGTCAAAAACTGGAATGAAAAAAGCAAATAAACTGTGGTATGTGAATGTAATGGAATACTACAGCACCAAGAGAAACAAAAGACATGTGAAATAAGTGTTACCAGGAAAACACAACCCAAAGCTAGAATGAAAACAGACTCAAAACAAAACTAAACACTATGTAATACAATGACCAATATTGGCCCCAAAGAGAAGAGAAAAGAAAATGTACTTCTGTCCCTTCTTTGCAGAGGACAGCGACCAAGGGCATGAAATAGTATTATATTTACTGTGAAACCCAGTTGGTGTGTTGGTTGCTTTTTCTGAAATGCTTTTTTTCCCTTTTCTCTTTTTAAATATTTGTTACAAGGCATGGCTCTCTAAGTATAGAAGAGGGAAGGTATATATTCAGGAATGAGGGCTACACAATCAATGAAAACAAGATCATAAATCAATGAAGGAAAATAGAACTGTAATTCCAACAAGACTTGCTTTTAGACAGCACCCTAAACCCCAAACAAAATAAAAATACTAAAGAATAACACAAAGCTAATGCTACACAACAGATACCCCATCACCACCACAATTCACAGTTAACTTACTGAGTGTTTTGTAGTCATCCCGAGCTTTGTTTGCCCGAATAAAGGCCTGGATTTTTATTATGTCTTTTATCTAAAGAATTAAGAAGAAAAAAAATTCCTGTTCTCATTAAGCCTACAAAAAAAGAGTACAATTATTACACTGGGAGGTCATACACAGGTTCTTACATGGTCGTTGAAATACTGTAACCTCCCTTTATACCTCTTTCTAGTCTGATGCATTCTTGCCAGGGACTGAATCTGTAAAAAAGAATAATAAAGAAAATCAGATCATCTCTACACCCTGATCCTTGCCATTCCTAGGAATACCATTCATTCTGAGCACAGCTCAAACCAACCTACCTTGATGACTTTATCTTTTTGAGAGCGCAGATATGCCAAACGATCCTGATACGCCTTCTTTTGTTTGTACCCCCGCCACTGAGACTGAAACCATCAAACAGCAAAATGTGATTGGTTTTCTCTAATCACTGGAATAGAATCTAATTCCCATCCTGATTCAATATCTGAATGTAGATGCTGATGCAGCAGCATCACAATTTCCATTTTCTATGTCCATACCACCTCACATTTAGAATTAGAATTTTCAAAGCCCTTTCATATGCATTATCTCAGTTAATCTACAATTTACAAAAATCAGGTAGTGGTGGGTATCATTTATTTCTATTTTTGCAGATGAAGGAACTGCAGATTCAAGGGGGCACTTGGGCAAGATCACACACTAGTAACAGAGCCAAGCCTCCACGATTCTGTATCTTGTCCTCTTTCTAATATGTTCCACTACTTTCTAGTTTTTATTTGAGTCATTTAAGATTCAAAACAAAATAGCTGATACCCTTGGATCTAGTCTCCTTTAATATGAAGGAAGGAATGATAACAGAACTACCTCCAACTTATGTGGGGATTTATAACTTTACAAAGCATTTTCTAGGCATCATGTCATTTGATCTTCACAACAACCCTGTAAGGAAGGCAGCATAAACATTATCACTTCCATTTTACATGAAAGGAATCCGGTTTTCAGAAAGGTTAAGTAATCTGACAAAGGTGACGTAGGGAGTAACAGAACCCAGGTCCTCTTAGTCTGCATCCAGTACTCTTTAAAGCAGTAAAAATTCCAAGTCTCTTTTCGATTGATCGCAGACCTTCACACCTGGTGACCAGCAGCTCTTTTGATGTTGGCCACCAACATAACAAGCACATAACAGGGGATTAGAACTATAGTTAAGGGTATGATCATGCACATGTGAAAAAGGTCAGACTAATGAGCTTCACAGAGTTGGGTACACAAAAGAATCATCTGAGAAAATCAATTCTAAAAGTTGAACTTTCTACCTACAGGCATTAAAAGGCCATTCTCTGTCTAAATGCACACAGACCTAAACAAAGTACCTGGATGCATATGATGGCAGGGACTTGCTTCTTAAGGAAATTCATCCGGGACCTGAAATCCTGACGAACTAGGTAGCCACGACAAGCAGCCTGCAGCTTAGTGATCAGGTTCTCGTTGGCCAGCCATAACTGTTCCCGGTTGTAGGCAGCTGTCACCCCAGAGATGGAACTCTTCAATAAAAAAGTTGAATACCATCAGAGGACAATGAGTTATGACATTAAAAACAACAGAACACAAAGATACAAATGATAAAAAAGCAACATCCACGACAAAGAAATCCAATTTTACAATGTATAACATAAATCCATTCCAGTGCTTCCTTGAAGGACCACAGTAATGTTTCTCAATGTCTGTTTTCCATGGCCAACTCCAAGTCAATTTGAGAATTTTCCTCCTTCATTTAAAAGATTTCATTATCAGAATCCTATTAACTTTTATCCTCAAATTTAATATTCACCTTCCCTAATTTCAAACCATCAGATTCATCTATTCCTCCCTCTGATTCTAACAGCCAGGATTTATAGCATTTACTTAACATTTAACAGTCAGTAATTGGTACTGTGCAATTCTTAGGCCACAAAGATAAAAAAATTCAGGCTATAGCTAGGAAATAAATTTAACAATTCACATGACTAATAACTCGATCCTCTGACCACTTAACTCTCTTGTGGGCAAGGACTAACTGCACCTAAATATGTTTAACTGCTTAAGAAGATTCTCAAGTGCCCTTTTACCATTCAGTCTTTGTGGAGGACAAAACCATTCTAAACTTTCGCTTCATTTTCTATTACAGATTACTCTAATGCTACCTAACAATCAACTTCATACCAAGATACAGCGTTCCCTATAGCTTACCTCCAAAAAGATAAAGTAGGGCTCAACACTATTTTGATGGAATCCAATTTACTATCAGGAAGTTCTCAACAAGAGAAATCTTGCAGGATCTCCTTAGGAAAAAAATTCTATTCATCTGGGATGGGTGAGTTCTGATGAAGGGAACTCGATCACCTCTTGGGGTATTTCTAGGACCTCCTTCTCAAAGATTCTTTTAAAAATATGCATAATCTTGACCTATATTGTTCTACTAGGTACATCCTTCTCTGCAACTGACAGGATTCATAGAAATTCAGAAGGGATGTCAGTCAGAGAGTCATCCAGTCTAATTTGCATCTTGAGAGGAATTCCTTCCACAGAGAATCTCATTTGCAGAATCTTCCAAGAAATCCATTCCATTTTTGGCCAGCTCTGATTATAGATGACTTTGTTTTTTAAACTGCATGGCGGACCTTATCTTATTAACTTAATTTTATTGGATCTGGCCTATTATTCTGACATGTGGAGAAGTTCTTGGATCATGTATCTAACAACAAAAAATGTTGCTTATCTACAGCTTTATATCATCTGTAATAGTGATGTCAAGCTCAAACTGAACCAGATCCTTCAGGCCATATACTGACTTAGAAAACCACAAATTCATATTATTTACGTTGTATCTGATTTTTTTTCCTTTTGTCAAACATTTCTTAATTACATTTTAATCTGGTTCAGATCACACAGGAATTCTGCGGGACTAAATTAAATGTGACATCTTTTGCAGGACAATTGGGGTTAAGTAACTTGCCCAAGGTCACACAGCTAGTAAGTGTCGAATTTAAACTCAGGTCCTCTTGACTCCAGGGCCAGTGCTCTGTTCACTGCACCTCGTAGCCTCCCCTTAAGTTTGACATCTTTAATCTACAAATCTGATAAATATATCACCTCTCCATAGGGCCAAGGAATGGTCTCTGGTATATTCACAGCGTTGGAAGAAACATCAGAGGTTACTCAGTCAAATATATAACTCACTCTAAAAGGATCCTCTCCCTATCAATACCTGACCATTGGTCATCCTATCTGCTGGATAGGATGAAAGTGCTGGAAGACTTCCAATACGTGGAAGCCCACTACCTTCCAAAGCGGCCCATTCCACTTGTGGACAGTTCTGCTTAACTTACTGTAAAGCCTAAATCTGCCTCTCTCCAACTCCTACCCTTAACTCCTAGTTGTTCTCCCTGGGGCTGAGCAAAACAACTTGAATCCATCTATCACTACGACAACCCAGTTATCCTTTCTCTTTCATGTCTTCTCAAGGTTAAATACCTCAGTTTCTTTGATCCTCCTTTTAACGCTAGTATTTCTAGCTCAGTTCAGCCTAGTTAGCATATTCTTAAAGAAGCACATTAGTGGGTATACTTTGAATAGAAAAGAATATAAGTAGATAATCAAATGGTTTGTGTAAACAAACGTTTAAAAAGTGCTTTTAAAAGTCTGTACTGAATCCCTTAAGCACCTCTGTACAACTTTGTTGATATTATTAATTTGTTTCCATTAAGTGAACTACTTTATTTTCTCAGGCAGTTATTATGTATTTATTTAATCCTAGAATCACACTAAGTGAAAGCCTAAAAAGTACCCAACTCCCTTACTTTACATGTGAGGAGACTGAGGCCTAGGGAAATTGCCTGCAATCAAACAGAAGAGAAACAGAACTTAAACCACTACATTAGGACACTGTCCTCCTACCCAGATATTACTAGCAACCCACATTCTGGATAAAAAAAAAAATGTTCTTTCAGGGCACAGTGTAAATAGAGCATTGGCCCTGGAATCAGGAGGACCTGAGCTCATATCCAGCCTCAGACACTTGACACACTTACTAGTCGTGTGACTCTGGGCAAGTCACTTAACCTCAACTGACCTCCAAAAAGCAAAAAAAAAAAAAAAGAATGTTCTTTCTTTGACTACCAATGGGTCAGTCATTTTGCCATATCCCACTTAAATTGGACCATAAGAAACAAGTTACAAAATTATATTTCTTTAAAAACTACATAATTCACATATTTTTAAGGATTCCAAACAGCCTTCTCTGTAATTTAATTAGTCTAGGCTAAGAAACTTTAATATACAACTCACATATTCTGGGTTTTGGGGGGGGGGGAGGTTGGAGGGGGTAAGGTAGGGCAATTGGGGTTAAGTGACTTGCCCAAGGTCACACGGCTAGGGGTGTGTGTGTGTGTGTGTGTGTGTGTGTGTGTGTGTGTGTGTGTGTGTGTGTGTGTGTGAAGTGTCTGAGGCCAGATTTGAACTCAGGTCCTCCTAACTCCAGGGCCGGTTCTCTTCACTGTGCCACCTAGCCCCCTGTTAACTCACATATTCTGGATCCTCATTTAACATTAACATTAGGTCTGAACCCAAAAGCATTATCTAAGCAACTGCTGAGAAAATATGCCTTATTTTAGAGAAGGGATTCATTTCATAAAGCCACCTACCTGGATCTCCTCCCGAGAGAGATGGGTTGTATTCTGCACAAAGCCTGGGGGTTCATCCCATCCACCTTCTTTGGTCTCCAAGTTGTGGTAATAATGATACCCGCCTTTCACCCAGTGCTTCACCCACTTGCTATTATTGTCACCTGGAAGCAAGGAAAGATGAATGGGATTTCATTTTAATGAAATATACGGCCTTCCTTTTGAACTCACCTTGTGAATTAGCTAATATAACTTCTGAACAAGGGTCTTTATTGGCAACAACAAATAGAACACTTGAAGGCCTACAGAAATACCTTCTCCAGAGCAGGGACAGCTTCCTACAATCTTTCAAAGAGGCATGCTGTGATCAAGTCCTTTCTCCCACAACCAGCTGCCCTTTTCCCACCATACTAACTCTCTTACACATTAATTTCCCTTGCAATCAGAGCACACATTCTTATTTCTCCCCTACTCACCTGCTGCAAGCTTTTTCTTCTTCAAATCTTCAAGGTCTCTCTGATAAGATTCAGCACATTCAGGGGTAACTCCATACAAGCCAACATCAGGAGAACGAAGGGCAACGAGGGTCTGGCCAACATCACCAGCATCCACTGCTTCATTAATAGCCAAGACTCCTAAGGCAACTGACACAAGCAGAAAGGATTATTAGAGACTGTTTACACAATGAATTCAAAAAACACATAAAGGCTTATATAAAGTGATACAGAATGAAAAAAACAGAACCAAAAGAATAAGTATACTGACTACCACTACATACAATAAGACATTACGCAGCAACTAAACTGTAGTCAATGGCAATGTTGGTACCAGCTTGTTAAAATCAAAGCACATAGAGATAAATGACAGCAATAACAAAATCGGAAATTGATACATACATTTTTGTGCCTCTTCTGTATCTCTGTTTGCCTGCCAGATCCCACCCTGAATTTCATCCAGCCATAGTACAGCTGACTCATCCTGAATTTCCTAAGAATTGATAAAAATAGACCAACATTAAATACCCAAATGAGTGGCAAACTGAAGGTTTTAAGTGACCATGTGTCTAAAGGCTCGTTCCAAAACAAAATAGAATGAAGTTACTTTGGTCTGAAAGAAAAAAACATAACTTAACACTGTATACTCTTGGCCAGCAAGAGTTGCTCAAGATACAACTGAAGGCAGGCGATCAAAATAGACAGGCACATAAGCTCTAAAAAACCCTCGCTGTGACCAATGATCCATCATCCAACTGAGGCCCTCTTTTGTTCTCAAAGTCTCTACTGGCAGAACACATGCTCTAGCAGGTTGTCCCAAGTGGAAAAGTTCTAGAAACAATGCCAGGAACAGAATGCAGCTGCTGCTAAGGCCCAGACCAGCTAACTGCCATGAGGCTCCTGGCCACAGTGAGCTCAGACTGCCCAATGACCAAGCTGTGGCTCTCAGGCACTGGGAAATAAAAAAACAACTTTCTGACCTCTATGGCTCCTTAATACAGTGACACTAACTGAATAAAGGAAAAAGGTACTAAAAATCATGCATTTTTAAACTTCTGAAATAGTGAATTTCTGGTGCTCTTACATGAAATTTCAACGAAAGACATCTCACAAGATCTCCTCAAAGAGGCAAATGAGAAAGTTGGTTCGATATTGTACCCAAAAGCATCAACACACATCATTCCATAGAATTAGGGGGGGAAAGGCCAATGTTTGCATTCTACTCACATCTGTATATCATGAATGTTCTTTTCAGGGAGAGAAAGTTGTTGGCTTTGGCCATGGCAGACACCCAATATTTACCTCTAAAATGAAGCCAACTACATCTTACCAGACAAGAAATAACCAACTACTTATATGGGAGTCATTCCACAATAAACTGTGGCAACTCTTATCAACAACCGATGACAGAAAATGTCAAAAATAAAATACCAAATCAGAAGGATAAAAAAAAGAGACTAATCACAGAAGCTCCAATCCAAACTCTTTAGTAAATTGTCAACTCTAAGAGTGGGAAAATGAAAAAGTAAAGATCTGAATCCCATCATCCTTTTTTTTCATTTGCTTTTACTGATACTTCTGTTTCTTACCTCACCATAGTATTTCCAAGTACCCCTCCCCTTCTCCTCCTGGGAAGCCATCCCATATGAAAAACAGTCATTTTTAGAGGGGGAAAAAGTGATCACAACTGATTAATAAACTGAAAAAATCTGAACACATGTACAATGTGCAACTGCAATCCTCTCACCTCCCAGAGAGGGTACGTGGGGGTCATCTCTCTTCATCTGAGTCATGCTAGACTGTTATAATTCTGTCACATTTGCTTTTGATTTTTTGGTGTACCACTTTTTCCATTTGCTGTAGTTCCTGTGAATGTTGCGAAGTCACTGTGAATACTTGTTTTATCCCACTCCATAGCAATCTTTCCACTCCGCTATGAATTCATCACATCACATCTTACACACAGTACTCCTCCATGACATTCATGTACCACAATTTGTTCAGCTACTTCTATTTCACAGGCACCCCCTTTGTTTCCAATTCTAAGCTATCACAAAAAGTGCTGCTATAAATATTTTGGAATTTATGGGGACTTTTTTTTTAATACATGGTTTTCTTGGAGTATAAACCAAGTAATGGAATCTCTGGTTCAAAGGGTATGGATGGACATTTTAATCACTTTATTTACATAAATGCAAATTGCTTCCCAAAATGTACCATTTCACAGCTCCACCAACAATTAGAATGCCAATCTTTCTACAATCCATTCCAAAACTAACTGCTATCATTTTTGTGAATTTGCAAGGTGTGAGGTATTTTGTTTTGCATTTTTTTATATTATTAGTGATTTGAAGCATTTTTCCATAAAACCGTGAATACTCTGCAGTTCTTCTGAGAACCTTCTGTTCCTATCCTTTAACCATTTATAAAATGGGAAATGCCCATCATTTCTTAAATAAGTTTAACGATGTGAAACTCACCAAAGTAAGGCAGAAAAGAGCCTAGAAATGCCTCAAGCAGCAAACACTTGATGCTCCTGACAAGCAAAGAAATATAAAAACTACAGACAACACTGGCTGACCAAAAGTTCATTTGCAAAATATTTCACAGGAGGATGAAGAAGACTGCCATTTATACTGCCTCCAAAAACACTGAAAAGTAAATTGTTTCATCAGCCTGTCTAAAAACATGTGTGTCATTCTGTATTTTGAGTCTTTTCACCTCTCTGTTAGAAGGTAGGTAGAATAATTCACTGTTGGTCTCACGGAATTGTGGTCAGTCACTGCATCAGAGTTCTTCAGTTTCACTGCTGCTTGTCTTTACAGTGCTGTTGTGTAAATTGTTCTCTTACTCTTCTCACTTCACTTTGCATCAGTTCATAAAAGTCTTAACAGGTTTTTTCTTTCCTTTTTATCATTTTCTAAGGTACGAAAGTATTTCATTATATTAACGTATCATATTTCGTTCAATCATTTCTCTGATTGATGGACGCTCCCTTCATTTCCACTTCTTTGATGTCACAAAAAGAGCTGTTATGAATATTTTTGTACACGCAGGTCCTTTTCTTCTTTCTCTAGTCTTTTTGGGATATAGGCCTAGTGGCATCACTGGGTCAAAAAACCATAATTTAGAGATTTTTTTGGGCATAGTTACAAATTGTTTTACAGAATGACTGGACTAGTTTATAGCTCCACTAACACTGCATTAATCAGCCTGTTTTCCCATGGCATCACCATCATTTGTAATTTTTCTTTTTTTTGTCATCTTTGCCAATCAGATGGGTGGGAGGTAAACTTCAGAGTTGCTTTAATTTGCACTCTTAATTTCAAATGATTTAGAGCTTTTTTTTTCATATGGCTATAGATAGCTTGGAATTCTTCCCTTGTGAACTATTTACATCCTCTGACAATTTATTTATTGGGGAATGACTCTTGTCTTTATAAATTTGAATCACCTTATTTGATATCTTGGAAAGAAGATATTTATCAGAGATGCTTGCTCTAAAGGTTTTTCCCTCAGTTGTTTTCCTTCCAATTTAACTGCCTTGATTTTGCTTATGCAAAATCTTTTAAATTTTATGTAATCAGAATTGTCCATTTTATCTTCTGTGTTCTACTCTATCACTTGTTTGGTCATGAAGTCTTTCCCTATCTATAGATTCAAAAGGAAATTTTCTTGCTCCTCTAATTTGTTTATGATTTGATCTTTTCTATCTATATCATGTCAGTTCGGAGCTTATGTTGGATTGTGGTGTGAGGTGTTTTTCTAAACCTAATTTCCACTTAGGAAACATATCTTAGCAGTTGAGTATTGCCCCAAAGTAGAGTGGGATGCCTCAGGCAACATTGTATGTCTTCAGACAGAGTGTGGATTACTATGTGAAGGCTGTTGTAGAGGGGGTTCTTCAGTTCAAGTCAGTGAAAATTTATTAAATTCCTCCTGTTTACATGGCTCTGTATGAGGTCTTGGAAATTTAAGAAAAAAATAAAAGTTTCTGCCTTGAAGGAGCTTACTTTGTACTGTGTGGCACAGAGGGTACTCAGATAGGTAAATACAAATTATATGCAAAAAAATACAAAGTGAACCAAGGAAGAAGAGCTAATCAAATAACTAGGAAACAGGAAAAGCCTTTTGTCAATGAGTGCTACCTGAGCTGTGCCTGAAGGAAACTGGGAATGCCAAGACCAAGACCAGATGGGAGAGATGTGGAGTGAATGGGAAGTCTGCCTATGCAGAGGCCCTGGGGCAGATGATGGACTGGTGTGCACAGTGACAAGCTAGTGGGCCAGTTTGCCTGGAATGAATAGTTTGTGAGGAGGATTAATAAGGAGTGATTGAAAAGGCAGGAGTAAGCTGGGTTGTAAAGGGTCTTAAATGGCAGGCTCAAAATTCGTATTGCATTTTAGAGGCAATAGGGAGCTAGTGAACCTTGCAAAGCTGTTGTAAGAATCCAATGATATCATATTTGTAAAGTGCTTTATACAGTATTTGGCCCATAGCATGCATCATCATCATCATCATCATTATAAAGTTGATGTGTAGAAACTGAGAGTGGAGGGGATGGGAGCCATTGGTAGATGAGAAAGATGTTGTGGAGGTAAAATCTCTAAGACTTGGCACCTCGTTGTAAATAGGGGATAAGGGAGACTTCCTAGGATTGGGAAGCTGGGTGACTAGAAGGACTGCTGTGTTCTCAAATATTTGAGAGGGGCTAAGAAACATGAGATTGATTTGCCAAGTGGAAGACAGATAGCTGTGGAGCATCCAGGGAAGCTGTCGAGCAGGCATTTGGTGGTGTGGGGGTTGGAATTCAGGGAGAGAGATTAGGGTTGGATAGATGGGTTTTAGAGTTGTAGTACTTATTAAGCACCTACCAGGTGCCAGGCACTGTTTGGCGCTTTACAATTATTATCTCATTTGATCTGACAACAAACCTGGTAGGTAGGTGCTATTATTAGTCTCCATTTCACAGATGAGGAAACTGAAGCAAAAAGTGTCTAAGTGACTTACCCAGGATCATATAGCTAGTAAGTGTATGAGGCTGGATTTGAATTCTGATCATCCTGACTACAGGCCTAGCACTTTATCCAGTGTACCACCTAGCTGCATAAAGGTTATAATTAAACCTAATGGCATTGATGAGATCACCAAGGGAGAAAGTATATAGAGAGAAGAGGGCTGAGGATAGCCATGCCCACATTTAGTAGTTAGGAGGAGAATTTTTTTTTTTTTAAAGCAATTGGGGTTAAGTAACTTGCTCAAGGTTACACGGCTAGTCATTATTATTTATGTGTGGGTACTCATTTTCTGAGGCCGGATTTGATCTCGGGTCATCCCAACTCTGAGGCCGACGCTCTTACTCACTGTGCCACCTAGCCGCCCCTAGGAGGAGAATTTTGATCCAGCAAAGGAGGGTGAGAAAGAATGGTCAGAGAAGTAGAAGGATGACCCAGACTTATGGAAGTCAAAAGGGGAGAGGTGCCAAGAAGGAGGGGGTGATTAGTAGTGTCAGAAACTTCAGAGCTGACAAGTAAAATGAAGGCTCAGAGAAGTCTTGTCTGCTTTTGCAGGTAAAAGTTTATTGATGAATTTGGAGGGAGAACAAGGTCCAGTCAGCAGTGGCTTTGGAAGCTATGTTGCAAGGGCTTGAACAGTGAGTGGCAGCCGGTGAAATGCAGGCTGGGGGTCTAGGTGACCCTTCTTAGGAGTTTGGCTTTGAAAAGGAGAAGGAATACAGGATGAGAGACTGAGAGGACGGCAGGGTCAAGGGAAGGTTTTTCTAAGCTTAAAGACGACCTGGACATATTTGCAGGCAGCAGAGAAGAAGCTAGTAGATAAACAGACTTAAGATGAGAGAAAGAAAAGTCACGGGGAGAAGCTTTTGGTAGATGGATGATAGTAGTCCAGTTCTATTCTCTCTTTTAAGGGATGAGAAGCATATGGGGAGTGTACGGTAGAGTAATCTTACTTAACCCTAACCTTACTTCCTTTTTCCTGACTGGGTTAAATGATCTATCAGAGGAGAATCACTGACACAGTGCATTTGATTTTCAATAAAATATATGACAAAGTTGGGGCGGCTAGGTGTTGCAGTAAATAGAGCGTCGGCCCTGGGGTCAGAAGGATCTGAGTTCGGATCCGGCCTCAGACACTTAATGCACACACAAATAAAAACCTAGCCGTGTGGCCTTGGGCAAGTTACTTAACCCCAACTGCCCTCCAAAAAGCCAAAAAAAAAAAAAATATGACAAAGTTCCCCTAACACCCTTAAGAGATAAGATGGAGAGGCACTGGTTATTTAGGCTACAGCTGTAAAGTGAATTCAAAAACAGTGGAAACCCTGCATCCAAAGTGTCAGTTAAGCAAACAGCATCAACCTGGAGGGTTTCCAGTGGGATGCCACAAGACTCCAGCTTGTGTACAGTATTTGTACAGTGTTTTAACCTATGGCATGGGTGAAGGCATAAGGGCATATTTAGTAAATTTACAAATAATAGGAAACTAAGATGAACAGCTAACAGTGGATAAAAAACTCAAGATCCAAAAAGCTTCTCAATCAGAAACTATTTGTATGCCAGCACTCGGCGTAGTACTATACACATAGTGAATACTTAAGAAATGTTTTTTTCACTCTTTTATTTATTCATCAGACAGAAGATGGAGCCAAATATATGAAAATGAAATTTAAGGAGGATAAATGTAAAGTCCTACATTTGGAGTTTAAACAATCAAATGCACAAATATGGGATGGGGAAGATATGACTGAGCAATGGGGAAAAAAATCTTGAGATTTTAGTATACTGAAAGTTCATTAAGTCAATAATGTAGGGACAGCTAAGTGGCACAGTGAATAGAGCACTGGCCCTGGAGTCAGGAAAACCTGAGTTCAAATACAGCTTCAGACACTTAACACAAAACTAGCTGTGAGACCTTGGGCAAGTCACTTAACCCCAATTGCCTTACCTTCCCGATCCAAAAAGCAAAAATAAAAATAATAATAATATGTCAGTAATGTAAACAGGTAGTTAAAAAATGAATAAAATCTTAAAATGGATTGATTTGAAGAATGGTATCCACTACCAGAGAGGTGCTAGTCTGACCCTATCAGACCTGTCCTTACCCTAGGTTAGACCACATTATCTGGAATGTATTAAATTCCAGATAACAAATTTTCAGAAAGACACTGACAAATTAGAAATTAGAAAACTTCCAGAGAAAGAAGACCAGGATAGTGGTAGATTGGAAAGCATACCACACCAAAATGACTTTGAAGAAGCTGAGTTTGCTTAATTCAATTTAACCAAAACTCATCAAATACCTCCTATGTGGCAGGTACTTGGAGGAAAGAGAGTTACATGTGGTGAGGCTATTATGTGGAAGAGAAATCAGACTTGTTCTGCCTGATCCCAGAGGGTAGGGTCAGGACCAATGGAGAGAAGTAACAGAAACAGATTCATTTTCTGGGTTCCAAAAGTATGTTCAATGACAGAAAAAAAATCTAATTCTCAACCTTCTGAAATGAGCTCTAAGAATCATTAAGTGTGATTAGTAGTCAGATGCACATGAATGATAAACTGAATAAGGAAGCCTTCATCCAACAATGCTTATCAAGCATCTATATAAATGTATATGTATAAACACTGTGCTAATCTGCTAATACATTCAATTCATCCTAAGAAGGACAAAGAATGAGAATGAATTGGAGGACAAGAATAAAAGAAGATAAAAAGGAGGGGAAAGGTTGCAGGCTTAAAGGAATGCCCAAGAAGAAGGAAAGAAAACAGTCAAAAAGGGACAAAGGATAAGAGAAAAATGTGTGGGTGTGTGCACATGCATGTTTATGTGTGTGTGTACACATTCAAACCTTGAGGAGGGGACTATTCAACTTACCTACCTTCCTTCCCTCCTTATACCCAATCATTTCCTTCTTCCTACACTGCACTGTAGAAAATATTTGTCTGTCCCTTTAAAGCCCATCAAAATGCACTCTCCTCCAGAAAGTCACCCTGAGAACTCACAGCATTCTACTGTGCATCTCTCTAACACACTGTTACATTTGCACTGAACAACAATGCATTGTTGCAACTGAGTCATTTCAGTTGTGTCAGACTCTTTCTGTGACTCTATTTGGGGTTTTCTTTCCAAAGATACTAAAGTGGCTTATTTGCCTTTCTAGCTCATTTTACAGATGAGGAAACTGAGGAAAACAGATTAAGTGACTTGCCCAGAGTCACATGGCTAGTCAGTGTCAAAGGCCAGATCTGACTCAGATCTTCCTGACTCCAGACCTAGTGGTGTACCCACTAAACCACCTACCTGCTCCTCTCAAGCATTAATCATATATTAAAGCTTATAGTTATCTGTGCATATAACCTGATTACTGAACTCTATGGATCACACAAGGGCAAGGATGATATCTGATAAGCTTTGTGATCTCCTCCTGTAGCTAGCACAGTGTTTTGTACACCAGTAGGAACAATAAAGGTTAGACTGAATGATCCACGTAGGATCCTTCCTGCCATTAAGCCTAAATTGACCTGTTTACTAGTTTTCTACATTTTGAAAGGTTCCACAGACAAATCTCTTAATAAAAAGTTTCTGAAAGTTGTTTCTCTTCTTGGCTATTCCTATCCTTAACCTAGTGATCACTGGTTCTGTTTGGTACTGTTCTGTTTTGACTGGGAAGGAGAGAGGAAGGGAAAGAACAGGGTACGTATGTTGACAATTGCCTTAACATTTTAAATTCAGTTAACTAAAAAGATAAATGACAACTATATAATGTGTTTCTTGGTAGACCAATGGTACCATGATAACACATTGGGACTAATACCCAACAGCCATTCAGAAAGTTGCTTTAATAACTACCAGAGAGATCATAACTTCAGTAAGTTCCAAAAGTTCCATCCTTTTTTGTGACTAAATTTGGTAACTGACTCTGATTTCTAAAACTACTCCCAATATGACTAAAAGGGGTTCAGAGCTTAAGCTCACGTCTAAAAAAGGCAATTTAACCTCATCTATAGGCATCCAGCTAAGCCTGGTGTTCATCACTATTACTTTATCCTATTTTGTGAACTTTTGAAAAAGTTCATTACTTCATAGATTTAAAGGAAGTGATTTCACCTCCAGTCAATTCCACTAGAAGTTTCACCTAATTTTCATCCAAATAAAAGAGGACATCCTCTAAACTAAGCCAAACTAATTCTGGAGCAGGAATGACTATTCCAGATATGAACTGGATTAGGCAGTATCTGAGGGCCCTTCAAACAATGAAATTCTAGGATTCTGTGTGTGGGGAGATACTCCTTAAATCTCCTAAATTTCAGAATGCTGACACTAGAATTCAATCTCCTTGTCAGAAACCTAAATTTCCATAGAGAATTTTTCTGATAGCCCAAACATACAACTATATACTTGCCCATAAAGCAGCAAGACAGGTTAAGAGACTTGAATTGGACATGTAAGACCTAATTCTTATTTCCTCACAACACCACTTATTCTCAGGTAGGTGAGTTGACTCTCATAATGGCATTGCTAATTCATAAACAGAGGTCATGTAAATCAACCCTATTCCTATGAATTAGTAACAATATTTGCAAATGCCATGAGTTCTTTAGAAAAACATTCTGAAAATAAAAGTGTTAATGCAAATTTTCTGGTCAAAGGATGAACAGGCAATTTTCAGAGGAAGAAATTAAAGATATCTTTAGTCATATGAAAAAATGCTCTAAATCACTACTGATTAGAGAAATGCAAATCAAAACAACTCTTAGGTAACACATCCCACCTATCAGATTGGCTAACATGACAAAACAAGAAAATTATAAATGCTGAAAAAGATGTGGGAAAATTGGAACACTAATGCACTGCTGGTTGAATTGTGAACTGATCCAACCATTCTGGAGAGCAATTTGGAACTATGCCCAAAGGGCTATAAAAATGTGCATACCCTTTGACCTTGCAATACCACTTTCAGGGCTGTATCCCAAAGAGATCATACAAATGGGAAAAGGACCCACATGCACAAAAATACTTATAGCAGCTCTTTTTGTGGTGGCAAAGAACTGGAAACTGATGGGATGCCCACCAATTGGAAAATGGCTTTACAAGTTGTGGTATATGAATGTAATGGAATACTATTGTGCTAAAAGAAATGATGAGCAGGCAGACTTGAGAAAAATCTGAAAAGACTTATATGAACTGATGCTGAGTGAGGAGAGCAGAACCAAGAACATTGTACACAGTTACAGCCACATTGTGCGATGACTAATTTTGACAGACTTGGCTCTTCTCAGCAATGCAAGATTTTAAGACAATTCCAAAAGGGTCATGATGGAAAATGCTATCTACATCCAGAGAAAGAACTGTGGAGTCTGAACGTGGCCCAAAGCATACTATTTGCTCTCTCTCCTTTTTGTTTTGTTTCTTCTTTCTTGTAATTCATTCCATTGGTTGTAATTCTTTTTTACATGACTAATGTGATAATATGTTTAATATGAATGTATATCTAGAGTTATAACAGATTCTACACTATCTTAGGGAGGGGAGTGGAGAGAAGGGGAGATAATTTAAAACTCAAAAGCTTGTGGAACTTACTGTTCTCAACTAAAATTAATTAAATTTAAAAAAAAAGAATGCACATTTCTGGTGTTTAGAAACCATTTTCTAACTCAAGATATGCTATATGGCAACTACATGGTAATGCTAATTTGGACTACCCACTTTGCAAGAGTAAAAAGTCTGTGCTTTTTAAATTAAATTTTGTTTTTTCAACAATGAAAAAATGACTCTTTTCTGTCTCTACCCCCTCCTCTACTTTGAGAAAGAGACAAAACCCTTATTAAATCTATCATCAAGCAAAATAAATTCTAGCATTGGCCACACCCCCCCCAAAAAAAAGCACCAAGAGGCACCCTGAGTCCATTTACTCTGTGTAACGGTGGGCAGTCTGTTTCATGAAGAGTCCTTTGGAACTGTAGTTATTGTTGTATGGATCAGATATAGTGGTGACTGCTAAATCTTTTGGGATCCTGACTATGGCACCTCAACACATGTATTTTTTTTCTTTCTCACTGCTTTCTTTGACCTAAAAGCTCTAGATTTTGGCTATAATGTTCCTGAGAGTTTTCATTTGAGGGTTTTTTTCAGGAGGTAACTGAGATATTCTTTCTATTCTCACTTTGCCCCTGATTCAAAGAGATATGGGAAGTTTTTTTTTTTTTTATGATTTCTTAAAATACAACGTCTAGACACTTTTTCTTTTGGTCATGACTTTCAGATAATACAATAATTTTTAAATTCTCTCTCCTTAATCAATTTGTCAGTTGTTTTTGATACAATACCTTATTATTTCCCTTCTATTTTTTTCAGTATTTTTAGTTTGTTTTAATATTTCTTGTTTTTTTTTTCATTTTTTTTTGGAGGGCAATTGGGGGTAACTTGCCCAAGGTCATACGGCTAGTTTTATGTGTGTGTGTGTGTGTGTGCACGCGCGCTAAGTGTCTGAGGTCGGATCGAAACTCAGGTCCTTCAGCCTCCAGGGCCGGAGCTCTACTCACTGTGCCACCTAGCCGTCCCCCTCTTGGTTTTTTTTCATGGAATTATTAAGTTCAATTTGGTCCATTCTACTTTTCAAATAGCTTGTTGCTCAAGTAAGTTTTTATATTTCAGAGGACAAGAGCTGCATTTCATATTATTTTCAAAACTTCCACCAAGCCTAGAATAATACCTTGCAAATATACATATATATGTATACATACATATATGTGTTTATATAGGAGGGTGTATGTGTTTATAAATACACATATGAGTGTATGTATATATGTGTACATTAATACATAGACAGAGGGCACAGGATCAGTTGAATAGGAAGGGATGACATCTAAAAAATAAAATTAAGAGGTGAGAGAAGAATATAATGAGAAAAGGAAAAAAGGGAGGGATAGAATAGGGTAAATTATCTCATATAAAAGAGGCAAGAGAAAACTGTTACAATGGAAGGGAAGAACAGAGAAGTGAAAGGGAATGAGTCAATCTTACTCTCACTAAATTTGGCTTAAGAAGGGAATAACATATACACTCATTTGGGTATCTTAGCCTACAGGAAAGTAGGGAGGAAGGGGGTAACAGGGGGGATGGTGGAGGGGAGGGCAGATTGGGGGGGAGAGTAGTTAGAAGCACACACTTTTGAAAAGGGACAAGGTCAAAGTAGGAAACAGAGTAAGTGGGGGGCAAGACAGGATGGAGGGAAATAGAGTTAGTCTTTCACAATATATCTACTATGGAAACATCTTGTGTAACTACACATGTACAACCTATATTGAATTGTTTATCTTCCCAGTAGGAGTAGGTGATGAGGGAAGAAGGGAAAGAATCTAGAAGTCAAAGTTTTTTTTTAAAAAATGGTTTTTTTTTACATGCAACTGGGAAATAAGATATACAGGGACCAGGGTACAGAAATCCATCTTGCCCTATTAGAAAGTCAGAGGCACGGGGCAGCTAGGTGGTGCAGTGAGTAGAGCGGCGGCCCTGAGTTCGGATCCGGCCTCAAACACTTAACACACACAAACAAAAACCTAGCCGTGTGACCTTGGGCAAGTTACTTAACCCCAATTGCCCTCCAAAGAGCAAAAAAAAAAAAAAAAAAGAAAGTCAGAGGCAGAATGGGGGAAGATATAAGAGAGACCAGCAGATTGGGGAAAGGGACTAGGCTCACTATTTTGGGATGGGGACCAGGGGAAAGATAGGGAGAAAATTTGTAACTCGAAATCCTGTGGAAATGAATGTTGAAAACTAAAAATAAACAAATTAAAAAATTTTTAAAAGAATAATATCCTGCCCAGTCTAGGAAATGTGTGGGTATTTATTATTGAATTCAATGCAAACATTTATTAATAAGGCACCCAGTTAACTACTGAATAAAGAGCCAAACATGGCTACTTCCAGTCTTTCACTAACACAACAAAAGTCCTATGACTCATAAAGGCACTCAGACCATTAACTTACCTGAGCTTTCTCCCGCTTCGCTCTGATCAGTGTATCTTGGTAATGCTGGGCAACATGATCGTGTACTCCCTCTAGCTTGACTGAAGGAAGCTGCAAGGCCTTCAGGGTCTTTCTGGCATCTCCTTCATCCAGTGCTTCATTAATTAAGCCAATTGCTAAAATCCCTAAAAAGAAGTAATGAGACATAAATAAAAAAGGAAAGAAATTATGAATACGCCAAATTCTGAATGACCCAGGTTCCATTTCATAATAGACCACACTCCAAGCTGTAAGATTTCCACAGCATTCACAAAAATAAATATATCAAAACTGAAACTTCAGTTTTTACCACTTACTACATTATAACATTTGCAATTCATTTCATATGCTTCTTGGTTTACTTAATCTAAATTAAATTATACTTGATCCCATTGTTATGAAAAGCAATTGGAAATTATGCTGAATGACTAAAATGTGACTCAAAGATAATACAGTTAGGCTTATCTCCCAAGAAGGTCAAAGATAGAAGGCCTAATATACCCCCAAATACTTGTCAGTAGCACTGTTATAGTGGCAAAGAACCAGTAACAAAGTAGATGCTTATCAGTTGGGGAATGGTTAAACAAATTATAGCACTTGGATGTAGTGGAATATTACTGCTCCAAAAGAAATTAGGAATACTACAGAGAAGCATAGAAACATATATATTAAATTGATGTGAAGTTAAAGTGCGTAGAACCAGAAAGATAACATACACAATGACAACAATGCAAATGGAAAGAAACCAAGGAGGGAGAGAAGAAAGGAATGGAATAAGAAACAAAGAAGGGAAATGGGTAATTACAATCACCAAAAATGGAGGGAGGGAAGAAAGGAATGGAATAAGAAACAAAGAAGGGAAATGGGTAATTACAATCACCAATGGCCCCAAAGAAGTGATGACAAAAACCGTCTCCCTCTTTTTTTGTGTGTGTTTAATTCAATTTTACTTTCAGTTCTGAATTCTCTCCCTCCCTCCTCATCCCTTACCCATCCCTCACTTCCTTAAAGGGGCAGGATACTATGAATATAAAACACTGCATATACTGTCAAACTTGGCTGATATGTGGTTTTACTAAACAGATTAGTTTTACTAAACTCTTTCCCCCCCTTTTTTTTATAGTTTATTACAAGGGATGACTGATTAGGGAAGGGGGAGGGATATACATATGAAAATAAAGGATATAAATAAAATATATTAATAACCTTTTTTTTTTTTTTGCTTTTTGGAGGGCAATTGGGGTTAAGTCACTTGCCCAAAGACAAATGGCTAGTTTTTTGTGTTAAATGTTTGAGGCCAGATTTGAACTCAGGGCCTCCTGACTCCAGGGCCAGTGCTCTAGTCACTGCACCACCTAGGTGCCCCTTTGATAACCATTTTTAAAAGAAAAAATTAAATCTTACACATTATACACATTTTTCCTTTACCAATGAAAGAAAAGTTATTTTTACAAAACTACAAATTGTTTTCTTTTCCTTTGTTTTGTTGTAAATCTCATGCAACACTGGAGAAAAATGGCTCTTTGTCATGATCTTCAGTTATATTCCAATATGTAAAAGAAGAAAGCTTTATTCAAAAAAGAAAAAGAAATCAAGTATATTATTTGAGTTCATCCTAAGGGCAATATAAAGTTAATCCAATTCAGCAGATAGCTAAGCCTTTTCACTAGCTCTCCCTAAGCTTGGTATGTTCTCGTTCTCTCTCTCTCTCTCTCTCTCTCTCTCTCTCTCTCTCTCTCTCTCTCTCACTATCTCAGTATCTCCCTCCCTCTCAACAACCTCTGACTTAAAATCTTTGGTTTCCTTTAAGACCCAACTGAACAACACTGTTTGATGACCAACTCTGATAGTCTTAGCTCTTCTCAGCCATGCAAGGATCTAAGACAACTCCAAAAGACTCATGATGGAAAATTCTATCCACATCCAGACAAAAAACTATGGAGTCTGAATGTAGATCAAAGCATGCTGTTTTCTCTTTTTTTTCTTTCTTGAGGGTTTCCCTTTTGTTCTGACTCTTCTTTCACAACATGACTAATGTGGAAATATGTTAAAAAAAAAAAAAAAAAGACTCAACTGAAATGCCACTTCCTCCAGGAGGCCATTCCCAGTCCTTTGAGCTGCTAGTGACATCTCCTCCAAGGTTCCATCCCACATATTCTAAATTTCATACCCTGAGTGCACAGCTTTTACTGTGCTGTCTCCCCACTAGAACCTAAGCTCTGTAAAGGACTGTTTTTGCTTTTTCTTCATCCCAAACACTTGGCACAGTAGCTGACACATATTAATATCTGCTGACCGATTGATTTTAAGTACTTGCTGTGTGCAGCCAACACAAATGCTAACTCCCAGAAGAATCTTAAAAACTGTTCTTATATGTAATTGGAAAAAAGTAAAATATTTTGAAAAATGCTAACTCCCTCCACAAAGCTCTCCCTGATATCCCTGGTCAGTGATTATCACCCCTTTAGATGCCAATGGACCAACACTGTTCTACAGCTGTCCAATGTACTTTTCATGAAATACTCTGTATCAAAGTTAGCAGTATCTTATCTCCTAAATGAACTATAGGCTCCATAGCATAGACTGAATTTGGAATTTAAACTTTGCAAGCTCTTCTAGTTCCTACCACAGTGCACTACAAGCAGTAGCATTTCAAGTCCATTAAACTGAACTAAATCCCTAATTGCTGGGGGTAGAGGTGGGGGCAGGGGTAGAATCACAGATTGAGAGCTAGAAGGGCCACAAAAGGCCCTCCTAGTCCAATCCCCTTAATTTACTTTACAGACAAATAAACTGAGACTCAGAGAGATTAAGTCAAAGACAAACCCATATACAAAGCTTGCTACCACACAAAAGTCATTTATTTCCAAAGGTACTTTTTTTTGCTTTTGCTTTTTGGAGGGGGGAAGGCAGGGCCATTAGGGTTAGGTGACCTGCCCAAGGTCACACAACTAATAAATGTAAAGTGTCTGAGGCCACATTTGAACTCAGGTCCTCCTGACTCCAGGGCTGGTGCTCTATTCACTTCGCCACCTAGCCACCCCCTCCAAAGGTACCTTAGATATAGAAAACACAATGTATTCCTTCAACTATTTCTCTGCCCAGAAAAAAACATAATTTTTTAAAGGCCTGAACAAATTTGCAGATCAAATAATCACCACCAAATAAAAAAGATGAATCATCATCAAATAAATTTGTTCTCTTTACTCCAAACAAAATTTGAATGAGTAATGAATTTCTGCCCTATTTCAGAATTGTTCTTTAGTATTACACATTGTAAAATTAAATTCCTTTAAAAATAATAATAATCAGTCTTTGTTGAAAGGGAACACAGAGGCGGCTAGATGTCGCAGTGAATAGAGCACCAGCCCTGGAGTCAGGAGGACCTGAGTTCAAATCTGACCTCAGACACTTAACACTTATTAGCCATGTGACCTTGGGCAAGTCACTTAACCCCAATTACCCTGCCCTTTCCCCTCCAAAAAAAGGCAAAAAATAAAAATGAAAGGGAACACCAACTATTTCCTCTTTCTCAGGCAAAGAGTAGCATTAAGACCCTTTGGTTTCCCCTTCTTCAGTCACTTCAGTGGAGATGAGGGGAGTGGAAGGGGAAGGAAAGGGAAGAGGAAGGAAGGAAGGGAGGGAAGAGAGGGGAAGAGAAGGGCTGAGCCATGCTCGGGTGTTTTTCCCCAAAGCCGAACTTCAGGACAGCTGTGTGACTCGATGGCACTTCCTGATCTAGGAGGCCACCAGCACACTTACTCTCATTCTCCTCTTGCACCACCATGTTCACAAGGTCCACAGAAGCCTGAATGTCATTCCAGGTGATGAACTCGTTATTTTCTGCATGTGCCTGGGCCTTCAACTTCATCAGCTCATCAATATACCTGTCCCAGAATCAAACAGAAGGTAAGGAGAAGCAAGACCTCAGAACTAACATGGAAGAGACAATAAAGAGAGATGAGGACAGAGGTCTCTGAGGGATAATTAAGTTGTAAAACTAAGCACATTCTTTTTAAAGAGCTCTCTGGGACCTGGAAAAATGTGTAAAAAAGTAAAGTAACATAAAGTAAAAATGTAAGCTATAAAGCAGATCACATGCCAAAATACAACAGCAGGACCAAAAGCCCCATTAAGCAGCTCCTCTGAGAAGAGGAAGAGGCAATCCACAAACCACAACGTTTCCAAATGGGATTGAACAGGAGTTACAAAAAGGAGCTAGCAAATCCAAGCTTTTCTTTTGTAATTGCCCCAATCCTTTGTTTGGTTTAAGATACATCTACTCAAAACTATGGATCTGCTTCTCTTCTGATTCTTTATGATCATTAATAATTAGGTCATTGGGATTTAGTCTAGAATTCTATGTAAGATCATGACAGAAGCTTGATCTCCACCCATCTGCTTTCCAGTTTCCTCAGTAGTTCTCACAATAGAGCGAGTTCTCTCCTAAGTAAAGGGTGTGCCTGGCTTAATCAAACACTGGGATACTGAGGATATTATTTCTGATTCTCCTTTGTCTAATCTGTTCCATTGACCCACTTCTCTCTCTTTTTTAGCTAACACCAAATGGAGTGATGACAGCTGTGTCATATGTAGTCAGAGGTCTGAAACTGCTATTCCCCCTTCATTCCTTCTCCTGTCATTATCTCCCTTGATATTTTAGATCTATCTTGTTTCTCCAAATCAGACCACACACTACAACATGTACAAGATGCCTTCTTAACCAAAGGAGGGATAGAGATAATCACAAAAGAGAAAGTAGATTCTGATTATACAAAACTGAAAAGCTTCTGCACAAACAAATCTAAGATACAAACGGAAGAGGCAGAGAGAAAAAAAAATCTCTTAATCAAAAGATTTGTATTGCATTTCTCTGTAAAGGGTTTTGTATACAAGCTCTATGTGTTACATATGTGTGCATGCAGGTATCTGTCTATCTATGTCTGTGTAAGACCAAAAGCCATTTCCTGATGAGTGATCAAAGGATATGAACAAATAGCTCTCAAAAAGCAAAAATACAAACTATTAACCATGAGAGAATCCTCCAAATCACTAATAATGAGAGAAATCAAAATAAAGGACAAACTTGAAGTTTCACCTCATAAGCGGCAAAGAAGGCAATAATTAATGCTGGAAGGGCCACACAGGAAGATAGGCACACTGGTACTGGTGGAGCTTCGAATTGCTCCAAAAGGAATTATGCCAATAAAGTGATTAAATGTCCATACCCTCTGATTATATTACAAGGCATATACCCCAAGGAGGGCATAGATTAAAAACGCCCAAATTCACCAAAATATGTAAAGCAGCACTTTTTGTGGGGGCAAAGAACCAGAAACAAAGCAGGTGCCTTTTAATTGGGAAATGACTAAACAAACTATGGTATATGACTATAATAAAAATATTGCTGTACTGTAAGAAATGACAACTCTGAGAAATACAGAGAAGCATCAAAAGACATACATGGAATGATACAGAGTGAAGCAGTCAAGAAAACAATATAAATGACTACAACAATGTGAAAGGAAAGAACAATTAAACAATTAAAAGTGAATGTTACAAATTAAAAAGAAAAAACATGTTCTTTGGCCCCAAAGAAGAGATGTGAGAAAACATATCCCACTACTCCTCTGCAGAGGTGAGAGGTCCCACAGGTGTGAAACACTGCATGTATTTTCAGATTTCTTTTTATGTACTGAGGTGTTTGTTAAGTTTTTTTCTTTATCATTAAAACATATTCTTTGTTACATGGGATGGCTCTTTAGGAGAGGTAAGGAGAATAGACATATGGGGAAATTTAGAAGATTTAAAATAAAAGATGTTAATATGAAATTCATTAAAGAAAAACAAAAGAGAATATTTACAAGTGTCTAAATTTCTTCCTTCTTTGGTCACTCACCTCTGGGAATTTTCTTCTTCAATGTTAGTAAGGCCTGTAACTGAACTGCTCAGCTGTTTCCAGACAGTATTTCTATCTCCTGATTCCAAAGCCCTATTGATTAAAGCCACTGATGATAACATCTCGACTGCAACTGAGAGTTCAGGATGGGTGAGGTTATGCTAAACAAAACAAGAAAGAGAAAGAGAGAGAGGGGAAAACAGCTGTGAAGACTATCACCTATTAGCAAGGGAGGGAGGTATTTCAATAAAACCAACACGGAAGTCATTTATTACTTGGAAAGAACATGTTGTCTAGCTATGCTGAGGAACAATACTGAATTAGCCTAATGACTCTGAAGACCACTTCTATGCTTTGTTCCTCATAAACTGCACAGGTTCAGGGACTTACATCAGGGCTCTGCTGCTGTAAAGTAGCCAGCTCCTTCTGGTAAAGTTCAGCAGCAAAAGGATACACCTGAGGTAACTGAGCCTCCGGATTCATCAACTCGGACACGGTCTTCTCAGCAACTCCCCTTCGGATTGCAGCATTAATTGAAGTCACTGCTGCCAACCCTGGGAAATGAACAAGAGATGAGAAAAGCAAGGCTTGCCACCTTAAGAGAACAGATACCCATTTCTGGTTACAGAAATCCAGGCCCCTTGCTCCCCTTTCTCCCTCCTCATCTCAATTACTCAGACACATCTCTTCATTAACTCCAATCTCAAATGAAAAAGTGACCCGTCTGGGCAAGACTAAACCTTCCTACCATACCCTAGATCTCATCCCAACCTGTCTTCTGCTCCTTCTCTCATTCCCACTCTCTCACATCTTCGATCTCTCCCTATGCAGTGGCTCATTCCCAGTTGTCAAGGAACAAGGGCATGCCTCTCCCATTATTAAAAAAAACCACCCATGGGGGCGGCTAGGTGGTGCAGTGAGTAAGAGCGCCGGCCTCAGAGTTGGGATGACCTGAGATCAAATCCGGCCTCAGAAAATGAGCACCCACACACAAATAATGACTAGCCATGTAACCTTGAGCAAGTTACTTAACCCCAATTGCTTTAAAAAAAAAAAACCACCCATGCTCAGTCTCACCCTCCCTCCTTCATCTTCTTTACCTTTCTTTACCCTCTTCTTTACCCCTTTCTGTCTCTCTCTGTCTCTCTCCCTTCTCATTCTTTCCCTTCCTCCCTCCCTCTTAAAAGAAGAGATAAACAAATGGACAAATTCGAACTACAAAGCAGAATTAAAGTGGGGAGTCATTCCAGGCATGTTGGATAGTTATTATAAAGACAGAGAGATGAGAGATGTAGTATCATATAAGGAAAGGAGAAAAGGCCAATTTGACTTCATCACAGACTGCAGAAGAGGAAGAAATGTCCAATAATGCCAAGAAAGACAAGTTGCAGTTAGGACATACAGGGCTTTAAAAGTTAAACAGAGGAGTTGCTATACTGTCCTAGGAGAGATCTATAGCTGCAGCACTCGTTTCTCTCCTGAGTCAGTCCTACTATTCCAGTTCTCCTTTGCACATTTTAACCTGGATGTCCCATAGACATGTCAAACTCAGATATGTCCAAAACGGAACTCATCCTCTTTCATTGTAAATCTTCCCCTCTTCTGAATTTATGCATTACTGTCAAGGGCATCATCTTCAGACCCACGAAGGCTCATCCCCTACCTCTCAGTCACTCTCTCTATACAATCTGCTCCCAAACCTTGGCATGCCTCCCAGCACCCCAGCCCTGCCTCTTTATGTCTCCTCCCCACTCACCCCACTACTCTAGTTCAAGACCGTCGAAACCTGCCCTTCTAATAGCTCTCCCTATGACCACTCTTTACCCTGCAACTATCTACTATCCCTATCACCAGATTAATATTCCTAAAACCCCACTTCCATTCTCTTGCTCAAAATAATCAATAGAATATATCCCCTTAGAGCTATATGATGTCTTGTGGTTTTAAAAGCACCGTTATGTAAAAATGTGAGCCCATGTCATTCTCTTACTTTACAATCTTAAAAAACTCCCTATCATCTGTAGGATGAAATAAAAGCCACTCAGTCTGGCTCTTGAGGCCTTCTGCAATCTGACTCAACTGCCTTTCCTGGGCTTATGTCACATTAGCTCTCTTCAGGTATTCTACAATTCGGTCATACTGGAGCACTAGCTATTGACCACACTTAGCGTTCCATTTCCTATTTCTTTATTTGCACAAATTACTCCCCATGTGTAGAATATACTTCTCCTTCATGTAACCCTCAAAATCCTCATCTTCCTTCATGGCTCACCAAAGAGACATATCTTTTCCACAATAACAAAGTTTAATGACACTTCTCTCTCTCCTCAAAATACTTTCTGTACGCTTCTTTACTTTACTCAACAGAATGTAAGATCACTGAAGGCAGGGACTAATTTGCTTTTGTCTTGGGTTTTCCCAGTGCCTGGCACACCCCAGCACATAGTAGGCACATAAAAATCATTTGTTGTATTGAAGAGACTGCTAAAAAATTAACTGAGCTATGAAAGACAGAGGAAAAGGAGCACACGCAGCATTTGCAGGAGCCTATGAGGGGCAGAAGTGCACAGAGGAAGGAGGTGTCTGGTAAGGCACATCCCCTACACAGCCATCAGGTGGCAACAGCAGCCAAGAGGACAGCTTGGTTGTTGTCCAATAAGGAGAGAAAGGAATTCACAAAGATGTACATCAAGCAGGGAAGGAGTGACAGGGGGAGGCAGTGTACAATCAGGCAAAGGGATAGACCTATGTATACTGGGTGTGTTCATATTCTGGAAAATCACCTAGATTTCAAAGGGACCATAAATCTGTAGGCTCTGGCTCATTTTGGCTAATTAGCTCCACTTTCCTGAGACACTGCCCAAGAAAAGGAATATTTGTGTATTTATTAAAGAAAATACTTTCAATAAAGAGAGGATAAATTCAGGCCAGGTATCAAACGGAAAGCTTGCATGAAAGCAGATTTTAGCATCTGTTAAGTCAGTTTACTCAAGCACTACCTCTCTGAACTTCACCTACAAGAATAATCCAAAACACCTCTTGGGAAAAATTAATATAATTATACAGAGGAAAAAGGAGATTCTCCCGCAGAGAAACCTAACATATAAATGCTCACTTTATACTGAAATATATCTAGCTTTGCTAGACTGCACGGTTACAGCAGCATCAGATTATGGCCTAATCCTAGATTACAGGCATCTGGGTGGAACAACATATGGAGCACTAGTACTAGAGTCAGGAGTTCAAATCTAGTCTCAGATACTTGCGGCATGACCCAGAGCAAGGCACTCAACCTCTGTTTGTCTTAGTTTTCTCATCTGTATAATGGGGGTAACAATAGCACCTACCCCTCGAGGTTACTGGAAAGATTAAATGAAATTATAATAAAACACTTATTAGCATTTGTGCCTGGCACATAGTAAGCACTACATAAATGCTAGGTATTACTATTATTATTAGACACCTTTCACAACCAAAGGAGTCTGGAAACCAACTAGCTTCCCTGACATCTCCAGACTAGGAGGGCACTAAGACTGACCACCGGGTGGCTGCAAGCCCTTCATCTACTTCTAGTCTACTCTCCAGGTCCAGGACTATCTCCAGGCCCCCTGAAGGGCCCCTACTGGTTTTATGGCATGTGCTGCCAGGCTCCAGAACAGGCTAGACTGACCTGGAAGTGTCCTGTGGCATTTTGCTCCAACACTTTGTCTCCCCACTACAGCTCCCCTACACCAACACCCAAATGAAGGCACCTACTTCTTTGATACTGCAGTGCAGCACGGTTAGCGGCATCCACTCCAGCCTGTAGGTCCTCCTTCTGCAATGGCCCAATCACCCCACTCTGGAGAAAATAAATTAACATTCACATAAGTCTTCCATGGACCCTGTATTCTCAGCAAGAATCCACAAAGAAATAACAGTCAAAGACAAAGACAGTATCTGAACATTTCAGCTTACTGTTGAATAAGACGACCTGAACAGTCAAAATGGAGTAATCCAAAGCTTTTGGGTATTAATTCCTAGGATAAAATTCAACCCAGCCTTCTTTTAGGGTTTCTTCCCAACTAAATGATCCACAGTTACCCAAATACTAGATTTCAAAAAATTTAATACATGAATTAAACAGGAACTTTCTCAGTCCATAACCCACATGCTTCGCAAGCACAGAGTTACATGCACAATTACCTGATACATGGAACAAATGTTGGGCCTGGAGTCAAAGGCCATAGATTCAAATCCTGCCTTTGTTACATAACATATTAAGCCTTGGCTTCCTCACCTCCGAGATGAGGAGGTTAGGCTAGGCTTCCAAGGTCACTTTGGGGCCTGAAGCTCTGAGCTCAGAGCATCTATACACTCTCTACCCAGAGAAATGTGTAAAGGGGAAAACCCTCAAAATGGGGCCCCTTCAAAGTACTGAAGGGGTAGTGACAGAGAGCCTCTCCCGGGCACTGAAGGATTCTTTACCTGCTTCTTCTGCTGCTTCTCATTTAGAAGCTGCTTGAAGTACCAATCACAATTGTCCGGCTGCAGTGCTCGAAGGCTCAGAGCTGGGGCTGCAAGTGCCTGATATAAGGCCAAGGGGTCTCCCTGCTCTAAAGCCAGGTCCACATTCGCTAGTGAAGAATAGGCTAGAAGGAAGAAGAGAAAGGGGCAGTTACTTACCCAGGCATCTCCATGACAAGATGGTACCAGCCTAAGGGCCCTGAAATCTAGTCCATACACCATCTCACTCTACTGTAATATAAAAGGATGGGTACACATCCTCGGGAAAACCTGACAGAAAAAAGACTAAGCTACAAGTCAGAAGATATGGCTTCTTAACTGTCATTTTCTGTGACTGTGAAAAAAAAAATCACTAGCCACTGCCTCAGTTTCTCTATTTTCAAAATGAGACTATACCTGGCCATCCTCAGTACAAAGGACTAACACAAGAATTAAAATGTGTGTGCATGGGTATGTGTATCATATCACCATGTTCTTAGCTGACAGGTTATATCTAATTCCAAGGTTTTTAATACTGCTTGAACTATGTTCAATTCAACTATTCAGCAAATATTTGAATACAAAGCACTGAACTAGGCAGAAGGGTTTTATGATAATAACATTAATTATCTTTCTCTAACTTTCTATTTCAAGCTGCTCTTGGAAATATCCAGGAGAAAGCAAAGAACACTGTGAATCAGGACAGACCTCCCTCACAGCCGTAGACTTGAGATGAATGAGGTCTGGTCTGGAGGAAAGGAGTATAAAAGGACAGCTAAGTGGGGAGCAGGAGCCTGGAACCCTGGTGGGGAGAATAAGGAGGTGGGCCTGAATAAAGGGAAGTTTCTGTGAAGGTGCAATGGAGGAACAGTACTGACGGGACCAGTGGATAAAGAGCTGTCAGGACAAACTAAGGAGTCTGAAGAGGAGACATGTTTTTAAGCAAAGAAATGACATAACTGAAGTCTAAGGTGCCTACAAAAAACTAACCTGGTCATGACATACCAGGCAAACTAGAAGAGTGAGAGACGGGAGGCCAAGAGGTCAGTAAGGAAGCTACAGCAGTCATGTGCTGTGAAGTAAGGAGGCCTGAATAGCAGGGGGAGAGCGGGAGAAAGAGTAAGCAGTGCAAGATAGTAAGAAAACAAGACCTCCTGAGCAGAAAAGGAGGAGAAGATGCAGACCCAACCAGCCCCCCCCTACCGCCAAACCAGGAAGGCTCCAAATGACATACTTACTATTGACTTTATTGATATTCCCCTGAATCTCCGCCTGAGTCAACAACTCCTCATAAACATCCCTTTCTCTTTCAGCGTCTTCTGTCTGAGGATGACACAGAGCAAAATCAGCCCACTCTCTTCCCGACTTGCCTACAAAGCACTGTCACCCCTCTTGGGGCGACAAATACGGTTTACACACGCGCCTAGATGTTATAGGACTCTAAAAATGATTGCCTAGATTTGATGTCTCAAGTACAAAAGTAGTTATGCTGAGAGAAGAGATGAAACACAAAGATGGAACTCAGTTATAATAAACACGTGAGCTTAAAAAGAGCAGTCTATACCCAGCAAGCGGCGAGGTGGCACAGTGAACAGAACACCGGCCCTGGCATCAGGAGGACCTGAGTTCAAATCCAGCCTCAGCCACTGAACACTTACTAGCCATGTGACCTTGGGCAAGTCACTTAACCCCAAATGCCCCTCCAAAAAGCAAAAAAATAAAATAAAATGACTTATTAGGAATAAGAAGTTAGCCATTCTCTCTCCCATTATCTTGTCAGCACACCATCGGTGAGAAGGGGACCTTGGGCAACAGATGGCACAAAACCTCTCCCAGGTGCAGATAAGTGAGTAAGAAGGCTGACACTCCCTGCCCGCTTCT
Organism: Gymnobelideus leadbeateri; assembly: GCA_011680675.1. Classification (NCBI taxonomy): domain Eukaryota; kingdom Metazoa; phylum Chordata; class Mammalia; order Diprotodontia; family Petauridae; genus Gymnobelideus; species Gymnobelideus leadbeateri. The sequence continues at coordinate 297,888 of WOXC01006407.1, read as the reverse complement.
GCCCGCTGATGATCGCCCACCAGGAGCAGGAGGCTCTTGGTGGCACTAACCAATCTGCATTCCATCTGGGCTAGAGTCACTAACCCTTGCTATGGGAGAACACAAATGAGGAAAATTATAAAAATGGAATTAGCTTCATTTTTTAAGATCTAGAAACTAGTCCAGAAAGTTGAAAAGTTTCAAATTGCAGCCTCCCAACATGGAAAGTAAATACAAAAACTCTTAAACTGAGCTTTCATACATTTTGTATGGTCAAGCAAATATTCACACCAAAAATTTTAAAACAAAGTTGACTACAGAATAAACGCCCTGACATAACCACAATGCACAGCCATTTCAAACTTTAAAAAGGCTGAAAAAGAAGAAAACTTACATTAAAATTTAGAGACTCTTCTTTCCCCAGAAATGCCCTTTCATGGTTAATAAAAAAGATTCAAGACCTTCATTCAGAGCCTGAATAAAGTTCTGTAGCAAAACTTACCAAATAAGGGCTAGATGAAATGCAATAGACAATATAGAATCAATCCCTAAGCCTAAAGGGAAGAGGTAAGTAAAAACCTACAAGTCCATAATCAGAGAAGCTGCGTTCTTACCCTGTTTTTTGCATTTGCCATCTTGTCGTGCTTGGCCTGGTAAAGTATATCCTGGTAAGTGGAGGCCAATGGCTCTTCAAGATTCACCAGCATAGCATTGGGGTTCTTCAAAGCACTAAATGTATCTGCAGGAACTCTACGTTCAATGGCTTCATTGATAGCAATAACAGCAGCATGCACTAGAAAAATAAAAGTACAGAACATTACATTTATGTGGAGAGGTGTTGTAGCTCACTGAAAGAGCTCAGTAATTTCCTGAATGTAATCCAGGCCATTCTCCTCCTGTTCAAATCTGGACTCAAAGCACTGTCTATCTGTCTGACCCAACAGGGACTTCAGGACAAACTTTACTGGCTATCCCTACAAATGCATGTCATAATTGGGGTAACAAACACCATCTACTTCATCTTTCACACATGAATGATAAAGCCAAACTCTTTTTAAGAGTTAAAATCAATGCCAATAGCTTGGTGCCAACAGTATAATATCACCCATAAACAGGAAAATCAAGAACAACCCACCATCCCCAGGCTGGATCTCTCCCATCACAGTGGAGAAGACCTTAGACAACTGTAAATCTATCTCCCTCTTTGATGCCTCACCTGATGTTCATGATTCAGGGTCATTTCTATTGCTACCTCTTCCAAGAAATCTTGGATGATTTTGATTCATGGGTAGGAAATACTTTTCTGAAAGAGAACCTTTAAGGGAGCCAAAATTTTGCTCTATCCAATTGCTTAATGAATTTGAAATACTCACTAGATCCTTTCAAAACCTTAGAATCTATGATTATGACAACAATCTGAACTATCTGAATGTGTGATGATAATCCCAACAGAATACATAAAACCCCTCGTTCCTTACATGCTGCTTCATCCACAGAGAGCTCATTGGCCAAAATCCCCCCTATTTTACTGAAGGCAGGCATCTGAATCCCGTATTTCTCCAGTTCACTCTTCATGTTGTTGATCTCTTCCTCTGTAAAATGAAAGGAAAAAGCTGATTTAATCCTCTTTCTACAAAAAAGTCAACACAAAACTTCAGGAAATAGACACAGTGGGCATTCATTGATTCTTCACCTATTCAAGAGCATCAAAAAATCCTAATAACAACTGAGGCTGGTCCCAAGGGAACACATGCAGCAAAGTTTGCTAAAAACAAAAAATTACAAGAGTGGGGCAGATGGGTAAGGGAGGAGGAAGAAGGGAAGATAGATCAAACACCAAATGACAAATTACAAATCTCATCCCTTGGACTTTTTCAGACCAAGTTACTAAGCCTCATCAGATATGGTAGCATGGTATAGTGGAGAGAATCCCAGGCTTACAGTCAGGGGACTTGGCTTTGATTCCCACGCCTCATGAGACTAGTTATATGACTTAAAGTGAATGGCTTAAAAGATACAAAGGGAAAACAATTCCAGTGTAAAGAAAAAGAGGGAAATGTCTATGGAAACCAATATGAATACAAAGGGAATTGACTGACCAACAGCGCTTTATAAAATAAATACATGGAAGATGGAATCAAAGGAGGGCCAGAGTATAATGACAACTGTATGGCATGGTCCTATTGGAAGTGAAAAAGCTCAGAATGAGTTAAGATTCTCAGGGAAAAGGCAAAAACATTTGTTGTGCTTTTTAAATTACTTTGAGGAAGGGAGGAGGCTCAAGGAAAGGATAGGGCTTCTGAATGAAATGAGTGAGACCATAATAAAAATGATGGAGAAAAAGTGAAGATGTCTGACTCTTCCTCTGATTTCTTCTGTCTGAGGAAAGTGATTTCTAGACTAAAAAGGACAGAATGAAGATGGTCAGTAGAGAACCAATAAGTACTACAAGTTGCCCTTAGTTAATTTAAGTCACCAGGTAGAAAGAAAGACACTACAGTCCAATATACTGGCAGGCAGCTGAACAAAGGGCTAAAAGGGAGTTAGGATTGCTCAACTTCTGTCAGGACTCTGGGAAAAAGAACAGAGAATGAGAGAGCTACCACTGAATCATAGAGAGAAATATTCTCAAAAATAGAGAATTACAAATACAAAGCACAGCCAATGAATTTGACTTGAACATCTGGCAAACGTCTCTAACATTATTAAAGGAATGGCTGGTGATTACCTTAAAAATGTAGCAGAGATCACTTTATTTTCTTTTTGGCAGGGTGACTAGACTGGTAGATCAAGAGAATCCTATAGATGTAGTTTACATCAATTTTTTAAAGAATCTGACAAAGTCTATCATGTTACCAAAAAAAAAATGAAAAGATAGGAAGGGGCTGGATGAGATGTATCCAAATTGGGTAAATGGTACTACCAAAAGGCTTAATGTCAATCTGAAAAGAAATTTCCAATGAAATATATACAAGGGAGCCATGTTTGGCTCTGTATTACAAAATATTTTTGTCAATGACCTAAATAAAGTTATAGATGACATTATTATGTCATGTCTGCAGGTGGCACGAAGCTGGGAGGGATATCGAGATCATCAACAATAGGGTCAAAATCCAAGAAGATCTTGATAAGACAGCATGTTGGACCAAGTCTAATAGCATGAATTTTTAAAGGGATAAAGTTAAGTCTTATACCTGACTATAACAAAGCACATTCGAAAGTGTAAGATCCACCATGGCTAAAACTCAGTTTATCTGAAAAAGACCTGGGCTTTTGTGAATTGCAAGTACAGTGAGTCACCAGTGTGATCTGGCAGGCCCAGAAACTGCAGCAAACCAGAGACCCTCTGCATTCTGGCTTCCCTAGCAACATTCAAGTACGGGCCCCACCTCTGGAAAGAACATGTATAAGGTGGAGACTGCCCAGAGAAGTGCAACCAGGAAGTGATCATGCCAAGTTATAATCTAAAGAGATGAGGCTTTCTAGCCTGAAGAAGAGAAGACCTGGCAGGGACATGGCAGCTATCTTCAATTACCAAAGGGCAGTCTGTAGAAAAGAAACTGGACTTATTTCCCTCCATCTGAGAAGAAAGAACTAGAGACAACAGATAGAAGTGGAAAAGAGGGAAATCTGGGCTTGTTTAGGAAGACCTGCTTAACAAGTGAAGTTATCCAAAAATGGAATCGTTGCCTTGGGAGACAGCTGACTTCCCTCTCACTAGAAATCTTCAAGGAAAGACTGAATGATCACTCCTTAGGTGTACTGTAAAAAGGATTACTTTCAAGTATCAGTTTGGAGGGAAGGGTTTTTTAAGATTCTGTAACTCTGTGACCTATTTCTCAGATAATATAATAAGCCAAATGATTTTTTAAAATGAAGCAATGTTTAATGGTGAGATATCCTGACTTATCTCTGATTAAAAAAAATTCCCTATACAGAATAACAATGAGTCATTCCTTACAACAGATCTATAAACATAGTTCCAATACACATATGCAATTCCCCCCACACACACAATACCTCTTTGCTAATCCTGCCTCCTCTTTCTTGACTTCCTATAACTACACTGAGAAAACATGAGCATCTGCTCAAAATAAATATATTCAGAATACCACACAAACATATATTTCCATAAACATTAAGTAGGAATATAAATAAAAGGCAAATTTTGTTGCCTTTTTTCCAGCCTCACTCCAATACCACTCCACATTGGGACCATTTAAATTCTAGGTACATGAGTATGGGGATAGCTGACCGATGAGATGATTTACTTCTTTCATTCCATAAACCAACCAAATTTACATACAAAAGTCGGGCTTTTTACCTGTGAAGTCAACCTTGCCATACAGGTCTTGAATCTGGGGAGCCAGCCCAAGCTTGAACAGGTACAAGCTAGAAGACAAAACATGAAGAAAAAGTTAGAACACTCTGCTCTTCCCTGTACATTAGTTATTAACATGCAGCTAGCTCTACCTGATTCTCTTAGAAGAATTAAGGGATAAGAGGGAATTTAAAAAAGAACAAGACAATCTTTATAAATTCAAGTTCCCTATGATGACTTTTTAATAGCACAATTTATTTCTGGACTGTACCTTTACCTGCTCAAAAAAAACGTTTATTATTAAAGTCACATGCAGTAAAACTTTAACCATACAAAAATGTTGGGGTTTTGCTTAAACTGTTTTAGAAGAAAATCTTTCTGAAATAAATTATACATCTCTCTCCTTAAATAAAGACTACTAAATTTTAAAAAATCAAACTTTTCTTATTGATTGAAGGTCAATATAATGGTACAGAACTATACTATGGTGAAGTCTTCAAGGTCAAAGTGTGGAGCTTTTTCTCCCTGTATGAAAAGGCCCCATGTTGCTCTGATTTTTGAGTACTTGGGTCTTTTTCAATCTTCATCCTACTTGCAATCTGACACTTAATGACTCCCTCCTGGTTACTCTTGTCCCCCTAACTTCTATGACCCTGCTCACTTCCTGGTTCTCCTCCCTTCCTGGCCTGTCTCCATCTCTTCTGCTGAATCATTACCCATCGCCCGTCCTATAAGCAGTGTATTCTCTGTACGGTCTCTGTACAGGGCCCTCTTTTCTTCTTCCTCGGCATTTTCTCTGAGATCAAACATCACTTTTACAAAGGCAGGTAACACCTATATCTACATATGCAGCCCTAACGTCCTCAACATCCACCCAACTGCCTGCTGGATCTCTGTACCATGATGTGCCCTATCAGCACCTCAAAATCAACATGTTCAAAATGAAACTCCCATTATCTTCTTCCCTTCTACACTGGGCCCTCTCTCCAAACTTCCTATTTATCTGCTGAGAGCACAATGGTCCTTTCAATCACCCACACCTATGAGTCAGACTCCAATGCTCAGTTTCTCCCCTCTCTCTCCAGTCAGTTGTCTTCTAGAACATGCTTTCAAGCAATCAAATGCTACCACCCTAGTTCAATCAACAGTTTGTTCAATCATTAAGTATTTATTAAGTAATAGGCCAAGCACCATGCTAGGCACAGTGAGGACAAAAAGACAAAAATGAAACAGTCCCTGACCTGAGGCTCACATTCTATTTGGTGAAACAACACACAGTATAAGTATATACAAAATAAATTCAAGATAATTTGGTTGCAGAGAAGAAGGCATACTAACGTTAACTGCTTTTAGCCAATGTTTTACATTATCACTTAAGACGTTCTCACTCTCCCACCTCACACTCACTTTCTACATTTCCAGCATATACAATGAAATCACAATTTGCTCAAGTGTCTTAAGTTTTCAGCAACAGAAGGAATTACAGAAATAAGATAAACATTTAGAGATCTGGATCCAAATTAACTGGGCTAATGTTTGCTGTATAGCTCAGGAATAACTACGCTTTAAGGAAGAGGTAAAGAGAAATAAAAATACAAGGCAAGAAGGTGGCAGGACATAATAAGGACATGGGAGCATAACCTGCTTACAACTTCTTTTAGAAAAGGGATAAAATAAGGAAATGAAGAAGGGAGGGAGGGAGGGAGGAACAAACATTTTAAAGGCCTACTGTGTGTCAGGCACTCTATAAATATTTTTCTCATTTGATCTTTAAAACAACCCTAGGAGGTAGGTGCTATTCTTCATTTCACAACTGAGGAAACTGAGACAGACACCAGAGACACACAGCTAGAGACACACTTTCATCAGAGACAGTGTCTGGGGTCAGATTTAAACTCAGGTCTTCCTAGCTCCAAGTCCAGCACCCCATGCACTGTAGCTTCTTGCAGGGAAAAGGAAGCTATTCAAGCACATCTAATAAAATCAACAACGGGCCTATTGGAAGCAGACTACAAAGAACTCCTTTACTGCTGTCAGAAGCACTGCACCAAAGTCAGACAGAGCTTCTAAAAAAAGGCAGAGGTGAGAGCAAGAGGAAAAAAACGTTCCATTCCTAACCAAAGTCTTCATTCTATACATGAACTGCTTTGAGTCTTGGTGGCCTAGTTTTATTTTAAACAAAGGCTAGGGCTTCTAGCACATCCTTCCTTTCAGGTGACACACTACTGGTCAGATCACTTTCCATTAAAGGGCAACAGAAGGAAAGGGATCATAATTCACACCCAGAGCACACAACTCAGAGAGATTTTCTTAGAACTGCCTAGAGCTACAAAGGAATGAGAAAACAATCTCTTCTTGAGACACTGCTTTGGAAAGTTATCTTTACATAAATGAAGGAAGGCCTGAGCTTCAGTTCACCCTGCAGAAAGGACAAGCCCAGAGAAGCCAAGGAGAGCCTCTGTTGCCTTCTCCTCAGGCACAGCCATCACAGCTTATCTGTCCAGAGGGGCCAAACCACACTACTAGGAATATGCCCAACTAGGATCCAGACCCAGCCCATCTGGAAATCCTCCTATATGGAGGCATTTTAGGTGCTACCAACTTGGACCCTACACATTCAGACAAGACTTTCCTAAGCATTTACTATTAATAATAATAGCAAACATTTATGCAGAGAGCACTTAAAGGTTTTTTAGTGCTTCATGCACATCATCTCATTTGCAATCTATGGTGTAGCACTGTTCCAGGAGCTCTGGGAGTTACAAAAGAAGACAAGGAAGCTAAAAATAAAATCCCTCTCCTTAAGGAGATGACAAACCTAGCTGTGGGGGGAAAAACAACTACATAAATATGCCCATTTTATTTTGTGCAAAGTTGATAAGCCAAAAAAAAAAACCCTTCTTTTTCAGAGACAAAGACTCAAGAAAGAGAAAACAATCCATTATTAAATGCTAAATCATATTAGGCAGCTAGCTAGTATAAGACAGTGAACGGAAATACAAGACTTGAAGTCAGAAAGACCTGAGCAGGAATCCTATCTCAGACATTTAAGAATTGTGGGGCCCTGGACAGCCTTTCTTGGCCTCTATCTATAAAATGGAGATTACATATTACAGTACCCAGCTCCCAGGGTTGTGGTGAGAATCAAATGAGTTAACATAGGTTAAGTGCTTTTCAAACCTAACTGTGCTATACAGAAGCCTTGCCAGCTACCATGACTGTTTTGGTTTTTTTTTTTTTTTTTATGGGAGTGCCAGGGAAATGGCTAGTCTTTTATTGGAGGGAAGAAAACATAACACATCTCAAGTAAACCAGTTCAGGGGCTCAGTGGCTAAACTGGTGGGGTACCAGCTTGTAATGGGTTCCACAGTTTGGGCAACGCTGTGTCTCGCCTTTGTGAAGCCAGAACCAGATGACTGCACTGTTGTCCTCTTCACATATACAGCCCACTATTTGCTTGTCAGTGATGGAAGGGACCAGGTTGGGCTCCTCCTTAGTCCCTGGAGCTGCCTTTGGGGCTAGCATATTGTATGGATCCAAATCATTTCTTGCAGCCATCATAATCTCTCTCTCCAAGCCAGTAGCCTGCTCCTCATCAGAAGGGATACCTCCTCCGGTCGCCATGGACCGAGCGGCCACCCGAGTAGGGCCACAGGCCCTCAAGGCCTGGACAGCCAGTGCCCCGGCGCCCCGCAGTAACCTTGAAGCCATCGCGCCTGAGACAACTAAGCTACCATGACTGTTTTATGGCCAGTACCACAGGTATTCAGAAAAAGTACAGCCGAGAATGAACCAGAATAGTCAGTGTCCATAAACAAGACAAGCCTTGAGCTGGAGTCTGGAAAGATGGATGTGATCTGAAGAGGAGGAGAAGAGAGAGGACAGCTCATCTAGAGGAAACTGCATGAACAAAGACTCAACCAATCATCTCTTCCTTCCAGTCACAAGTCAACTGACATTGTCTTTAAGGGGAAACATCCATGATTTTAAAGCAGCTGTGTGCTCTATTATAATGGTAATGGGAATTTGAAGATATTGCTAGCCCTTTAATAAGCCTAAGTGAATTTAAGAACCTTCCCTGATTTGAAAATATATTCTGCCCCCTAATAAGCTGAATGTGGTCACATGGAGCCTGTGATGGGAGGAGTTTGCTGGAGGGTGGAGCAGAGCCCAACAGGAGAAGCTTGCTTAGGGGAGGCTTGTTTTTCAGAAAGGCCCACACCTTGTTACTTTGTAATTAGGCAGTGGGTCATGAGGGTTGTGATGTTCTCTGACCCTGGAGAAGGCTATATATATCTCTGAGTCAAGGTTCTGCTTTGGGGCTCACTTTGGGAAGAATGTATGATTTGGCCAGAAGAAACTCTGGGTAGCCATTGAGCCCTCTGACCTTGAAAACTCAGATGTTGGTGCTTCTCTCTCTTGTAACTAACTGTATGTCTGTGATGGTCAGACAGCTGGATGCCCTCTCTGTTGAACTGTGTTATTTTCGTGTCCGTTTCTAACTTCTGTTTGTATTCTCTGAAGTTTAGCAGGCTGACTTTCCCCCCTGAACTAGGTAAATGACACGTGTTTGATTACAGTAAGCTTATTAGCCCCTTCTGAATCACTTTCCTTTAGAAAAGCAGATCCAAGAAGCTGTGCTAGCAGCCATCCTGGGTGTGCTAGGATGCCTGCTATTACATCTACTTGTCCACCTGCACTCATCTTCCTTATGTGTTTGCGCCACTTGGTTTCTGTGCTACAGATTCTCATCAGATCAATGAGAGGAAATGGGAGAAATGTGTATATCAAAACCACACACCTATTTCCACAGACATTTGTAGATCAGACAGAAAATACCAGTAGACAATGACACTCATTCATGTCGTTCACAGCTCTGTGCTCTCTAACCAAGCTGACCATCAAATAAACTAAACTTATTTCCCCTGACAGGAGAATCACTACTGCACGGCTCCTTCCCCCACTGGTTACTTATCATCCTGACCTTGGTTTGTGACTAGAAAGTGGAAGCAGGTCACCTTTTACTAACGCTCCGGAAGACCTGAGGCAGGTCAATTATATTCTGATCTTCCTATTTGTCAAATGAGGGATGAGGACACCGCCCCCAAATGGCTTACTGGGTTAGCATGAGTGTTAACTAATAAAAATTAATAGACAAATGACCTGATGCCACCCCCTTCTACTGTGTGCTCTGAGAGTCAACTAATGAGTGTAAAATTACACCAAAATTACTGAGCTAACCAAAGTGAACCCAAGTGTTTTGACTTGACTGTTTTGATACTTTATATTCATGCATTCAAATGGTTCTTCCACAAATACTTTGAAGGAAGTTATATATTTCTGGTGATGTTTAGTGTAATATTAAAGAACTAGCAAAAAATTCTGAATTTATGATTCAATTTGCCATGTTATAACAAAAGAGCATTTATAAAAGTTTTCAAATGGACAAATATAATTTTTTAAAATAGACTTAGTGGGAAAAAAAAAACCGGGGTGGCTAGGTAATGCAGTAAATAGAGCACTGGCCCTGCAGTCAGGAGGACCTGAGTTCAAATCCAGCCTCAGATACTTAACACTTACCGGCCATGTGACCTTGGGCAAGTCACTTAACCCCAAATGCCCTACCTTCCCCCCTCCAAAAAATAAAAAAACAAAAATTGACTTAATGAAATTGCAACTACTTCGCTAAGACTAGGTAAGGAAGGGGAAGAAAGAAAGGAAGGGAGGGAAGGAGAGGGAGAGAAGCAGAGTCAGAGAAAAACAAAAGACAAAGAAACAAAGACAGACAGAATAGCAATGAGTGACAGAAAGGATTTATAAGAACTTTCTCCTGCAAAGTCAGTTTCTACCAGTTTTCCGATTCTTAAACCTGATGCTTCATGCTCCCCAGGTCTATATTTATGGAGCACAATGTGCTTACTATATTTAGGCTCTACCACTGCATTCTTTTTTCAAGAAGACTGGTTACCTGAGTGCATGGATGCAGTAGATACAGCGCGGCATGTTCTTTCGATCATAGATGTCTGTGGTTTCAGGGTAAAAAATCTGCCCAAGAATAAAAGCAGAGTAAGGTATAAATCAGTAATCATTTCATCTTATACCACCCAACAACAATACAAAATATACCCACATTTCTTATCTGGGATAACAACCGGAAAGTTTTCTAAACATTCTAAGCATCCCTCCCAGTCATTTTATTTGTAGCATGAATGCAGTCTTGCCTGCCTCTACAATCATGGAAGAGGGGGGAAGGCAGCATTCTGGGTCACCTTCCTCTTTGTCTGGCCTCCCCTTCCCTGAAATCAGTGCCAGAAGACCCTCAGGGTAAGACTGTGCTAACATCCTAAATAGGAGTCATCAAACTCAAATAGAAAAGGATCCCCATAGGTTGCACATTGACTAGAAAACCACAAATTAAAATTAATCTATGTTGCACTGTACTTTATTTTATTAAAGGTTTCCCAATTAAATTTTATTCTGGCTCAGGCCACACTCAGGAGTTTTTCAGCCACAAGTTTGTTGGCCAGTTCTGTTCTAAAAGACCAAAATTTCTGATTTCACCTTGACTTTTGGAGTATGTAAACACTGCTTGTCTTCTATTCTCTAAGTAATACAGATGGAATATGCCCAATCTACCTTTAATCATGGAGGATCTCCATTCTCAGTCATCTAGTTTCACTGACTTATATGCAAGCTAACGGTCCACACAAGCCTCTGGCCAAACCCTCATCCTTATCATACCAAATCATGTCTGTTCACTGTACTTTGCCTTTTGGAATCTGGTTCCATTTGATTAAGGTCAGACCTGAATTAGCCTAATGTACCCAGAAACACACAAATGACTACCTTTGTTGCAAAATGAAATTATATCAACATCATTGCTTGTCCCAAGTATTCACAGATGCTAAAGAGGAATATAAGAAGTGGTTCCTAATAACTAATCACCTAATTGGGTAGGAATAAAATACAGGAAAGTAATTAATAAGCCATAAGAATCAATGTCATTACATATTAAACTATAGTATGGACTGTAAGTGTTGGAAGAAAGGAAGATCAATGAGGGTGGAAGTAGTCAGGCCAGTGCTCAGGGAAAAAAGCAGAATCCAACTTAACTGGGACCCTGAAGCACTATTCAGGGGACTATGGCTAGACAAAGAAGAGGGAGAAAGATATTACTGAAAAAAGGAATAACATGAGAAAATACACAGAAATAGTAATGAACACATTGTCACTATGCTACAGGACAGAAGGGGGTCATATCATCATATGATGGAGAATTTTCAAAGTCAGGCAGGAGTTTAATTCTACACAAAAGGTCACAAGAAGTCACTGTAGGGGGTTTTTGGTTTGTTTTGGGAGACTGTCTAAAATGAGTGGGGAACAGTGATGCCACATGTAGCCTTTGACTGAATTCAAACTTCACAGAACAAATCCCCTTACTAAAAGGATTTGTTCTATAAGACTTGGATTCAATCAAAAGACTGCATCCAAGGACATAGAAAGCCATGACACTAGCCTAGTGTAAGCTACCATCCCCTCAAGCCTGGTCTACTGGAATAACTTGCTGCTTGGTCTCCCTGCCACAAGCTTCTCCCCACTCCTGTCCATCCTCCATGAGCTGTCAAAGTCATCTTTCTAAAGCACAGCTCAGACCATGGCACGTTCACTCCTCCCTCTCCCCATTCAATCAACTCCAATATCAAATGCAAAATCTCTGCACACTGCCTTCTTGCTGATCCTCAAGCAAGACATTCCATCTCCTGTCATTTTCACTGGCTGTGTTCTCCATGCCTGGAACTGTCTTCCCCCCTTATCTCAGCTTCCTTCTGCTAGCAGCCCTTCCTGCTTCTTAATCTTACTGCCTTCCCTCTGAAAATATCTCCAATTTATACTGTATACAGCTTGTTTGCTCACATGTTGTCTCCCCAATTAAGAATCTGAACTCTTTGTTATATCCCCAGCACCTAGCACAATGCCTAGCATATAGTAGACACTTTATAAATTCTTGCTGACTTAGGACAAAAATTAAGATAGACTAGATTAAAAAGTAAAGTACTGGACGCTGTAGAATATGCACAATTATAAAGTAAGGGATGGAAAAGACGTCACCAAATTAAAAAAAAAGAAATGGGTATTTAAGGAGAGATACTATAATATAATATCAGAAAACAGAATGAAAGAGTATCACAGAAGGGGTTTAAACAGTATTTATTGAATATATCTGAGAGATAAAGGAAAACAAGACCAGGTAAAAGTCACTGGGCTATTTCTACAACTGGCCCATTTACACATTTACACAAAGTCCAAGCTTAGCAATTTGAGAGGCCTATTAGAATCCGATAAAAATTGTTATTTAAAGGTATGTACGTATACATATACATAAATGTAAAAACACACTCACATATGTATACATTCACACACTGTGTAAGTCTGACCTATAAATAAATAAATATATATATATATATTTTTCTATATCAAGAAGTATTACACTCCAAAATGATGTGCCAGTATGGCATAGCAAATATGGCAGCTGGTATCAGGAAGATCTTGGTTCAAATCCTGCCTCAGAAGCTGTCTGACCCTGGGAAATTGACATAAACTGTGTGTCATGATTTCCTCATCTGTAAAATGATGCAATTGGATATGATAGCTGCCAAGATCTCTTTCAATCCTAAATCTATGAACTTATGAAATTATTTTTGAAGCACCACAAAAAAGTACTTTTAATCCAAATAATTCAAAGCTGTTACCTACCTAACACCTCACTGCTGACATACTAATTATAGATAATCGACCATGAATGCTTTCACAAAATCGTGTATGTGACTCAAGAGAGGATGCTGCTGTCAATAAAAGCTGAGGAGCACAATTAAAATCATAGTGTTTTATAGCCACAGCAAGTATTAACAGTGCTCTTCACATCACTGCAAGAAGAGAAAGAAAACCTTTGCCCAATGGGGACACTAGGTAGGAAACAAGAAAAAAGAGGAACAGGAAATTACATGTACTTAACAAGACCAAGCTAGCATTGCTGTAAGAATTAGAACACTTTCATTTCCTGGCTTTTGTGGGGCTCAATTTAGGAACTTTGATACAATTCTGAATAAGGAAAATATTCATCTACAAAGGTTCACACCTAGAATTTTAATGCCATAAGAACATCAATTAAATACTTATAAGGGATTGACCATGTGAGGAGCTGTGCCAAGCATAATGGATACAAAATAAAAAAACAAAAATAATGCCTACCCTGGAAAAGCTTTGATTCTAATGACGGAAACAACATGTGCATAAATACGGCTATGCAAGATAAAGAGAGAGTAGACAGAAGGTAACCTTAGGGAGAAGGGCAGCAGTAACAGCAGCAGCAGGAGGAGGACCCAGAAAACCCAAAACTCAGCACTGAGCAAGGCCCTAAGTATCCACTCATATCTACTTAAATTTCTCACCTCTATCAAATATAAAGCTCTGAGGTTCAGTGACACTGTTACCTGTATTTATATTTTAAGTTATAAAACATGGCATTTAAAGATTTTTAGGGAGACTAGGGGAACAAGATGTCATTTCCCTAATACCACACATACAACACAGGCAATTCCCTAACATCGCCAAGACAAGGGAATTTACAGCAAAAGTCATCAAATTACTATCTAAGGAAGAGGAAGGAGGGAAATTTCTACCTCCAAATTTAAGTCTTATGTTGGAAGGTCTCCAAAATTGTCCTCACACTTGTTAAAACCAAATGTACATATGCATCTATAGTGAAAGATAATGAAGGTAGAGTGTAGATTCATTACCGGGTCATTAAATGAGAAATACAGAATAAAAGGAAGGAAAAACTGGTTCCCATCTCAAACAAGGCAAACTAGTAGATAATGTACTACTTAAATAATATTTCATAAAATATTTCGGATGCATCTAACAATTTTAGAAGACTTAAATAATAACCATTCAGTAAACTAGATTTTATTTAAGCTCCTACTATGGACCAGGCACTGTACTAAGTACTGAGAATACAAAGAAAAGCAAAAAGCAATTCCTATTCTCAAGGATCTCAGCACCTAAATGGGGAAGACAACATGCCACCCACTGTGGACAAACAAGATACATACACGATAAAGTGGAGACAATCTCAGAGAGAAGGCATGGAGATTATGAAGAACTGGGAAAGGCATCCAGCAAAAGGGAGGACTTGCAGAAAGAAGCAGAACCAAGAAGGGAAAGCATTTGAGGAATGGGGGCCAGTCAGGAGAGAGAATAAGTTGTTTGAGGAACAGCTAGGAGGCCAGTGTGGCTGGATCAAAGGGCCCCTGCAGAGGAGCATGCATAAGAAGCCTGGAAAAGTAGGAAGGGTTTTCAGAGCCAAAATGAAGATTCTACATTCCTGACTCCCATCTCCAACTGCCTTCAGACAGCTCAAACTGGATGTTCTGGAGACATCCTGAACTCAGCTCATTATCTTTTCTCTCCATCTTCCCTAGAATTATCAAGGCCATCATCCTCCAGGCACCTAAGTTCACCATGATTCCTGACTATCTCTCAACCCTCAATTTGCAATCTCTTGCCAAGGCCAGCGGATTTCACCTTTGCAACATCTCTGAAATATCCTCCCTTCTCCGTGACTTTGCCACCTTCTCTTCTTCTGTTACCTGCTCATAGGGGTCTCCCTGACACAAGTGTCTCCCCACACCGGTCAATTCTCCACTCAGTCACCAAGTAATTCTCCTAGGGTGCCAGTCCAACCATCCCCTCCTCTGACTCAATAAACTCCAGTGGTTCCCCATCACCTCCAGGATCAATTACAGAGTCCTCTGTCCACACACTCTCCAATCCAATGACCCCTGGCCTCCTGGCTATTCCCTCAAGCCAAATACTGCATCTCTTATCTGCAGGCATATTCTCTAGCTGTCCCCTATATCTGGAATGTTCTGCCCTCTCATCACCTCCTGGTTTCCCTAAATTTACTTCAAGTCTCAGACAAAAGTCTACCTTCTCCAGGAAGACTTTCCCGATCCCTCCTAATTCTAGTGCCTTCGGCTGTTAATCACTTCTTAGTTATCCTGCACATAGCTTTTTGTACATACTCCCATTAAAAGGGGAACTCCCTAAGGGCAGGAACTTTCTTTTGCCTTTTGCTGTATCTCCTTATTTAACATGATGCCTGTCATACAATTGGCACTTAATAAATGCTTCCTGCCTGAGTGACCCCTGGAGATGACCGGGGTCAGGGGAGGGATGAGCTAGAGAAAGAGGGCTGGAGGAGGGTACGGTGACATGGTCAGGCCTGTGCTCCTCCCACCCCAAGCAGGTTATGGCAATAGTCCAAGTTTGAGATGATAAAGTTCTATACCAGGGTGGCAGCAGTGTCAGAGGAGAAAAGGTGCTATATACAAGAGATGGGAAAAAGGTAAAAATGACAAGGACTTAACAACCGATTGGATGGAGTGTAGGGAAGTGTGAGTGAGGAGTCAAGAGGTGACAGATTACAGGTGTGGACCACTGTACATCCTTTCCAACTGGATGTCTTTTTCCTCTCTTCTATTCTCTCTTTCATGAAAGGCTCAAAAGGTCAGAGATAGGAAGAAGAATGTATTTTGAATGAAAGTAATGGAAATAAAATAAAACGTTAACTTGAAAAGACTTTAGAAATCTTTCTTGGGGCGGCTAGGTGGCGCAGTGAGTAAGAGCGCCGGTCTCCGAGTTGGGATGACCTGGGATCGAAACCGGCTTCAGAAAATGAGCACCCACACATAAATCATGACTAACCGTGTAACCTTGAGCAAGTTACTTAACCCCAATTGCTTTAAAAAAAAATCTTTCTTTAAAGCAGGATAAGAAATTTCACAAAATGCTTTACTGAAACACCCTTAAGTTCTAAGATAAAAAACTATGAAAACACTCAGAAATATCTACCTTAGGCAGCCCAATCTCAGACATTGCATTCAGCCACTGAATCACGTTATCGGTATGCCGAAAGTGAAGGCCAGTTGCCTGAAACAAACAAAAAAAACACATTAAGCATAATGAAACCACATTGAGACAAATTTCAAATAAATGCTGTTCCTTCCAAAAATCTCAGTTAAAAACACCCCAAAGTCAACTTAAAATTTAATTTCAAAGTGCAGCATTATACATCAATTCCCTCCAGCCTCTACTGTCATTCATGTTTCAAGAAAAACAAACCAGAAAGTCTTAATTCCATTTGGTGACAACACAAGTAGTGGGTTTTCTCATATACATTTAGTCAATAAAAGCCTTTTTTATATATATATATATACTACCATGTAAATACCACAGCACCTTACGACCTCCCCTTAGCTCCACCTCTCAGCAGCCTCATTTCCTGCTACTCCAACTAGTTATTTGGCACTCAGTACTTTCACTTCCTTCTTATCTCTGCATCTTTGTTACCAAGGAGATCATGAACTCCTCCAGACCAGGGACCATTACAGCAGAGGAGTGAGTGGCACAGTGGAGAAGGGGTTACATTTGCAGCCAAGTGGATTAAAACCCCCAAGTCCCCTCATGTCCCAAAGACTTAGTTTCCTCATCTGTAAAGTAGGGACACCTACACAGTTGTCATCAGTCCTTCATTTTCAAAGCAGAACAATGACATATGGGTGATGCCTTGAATTGGATATAAGTGAGACAGAGCTGTACACATTCATTAGCCTCACTCTCTTGCCTGAGTCATCAAAGTTCAGTGACAGGACAAAAGTCAAGATGACTGGTGATGGTCAGGGACACAGTGGATCAAGCTCTAAGTGCTCTCATGTGCCCATTCCACCGAGGGAAGTCTTCACATATGTGGAGCAGACATCCCCTAACTCACGGATGGGTCTGAGGCCTGTCAATGACCCTCAGTCTGATTTAGCTCATCTGCCAAGACAGTTTCAGGGGTATGTCCACTGTGCACACTACAGCTGCTTGGAGCCACAGGTGAGAGTGAGGGGAGAGCTAGGGAGAGGTGAACACCAAAGGCGGAGGAGCAGCCCTGAAAAGTGAAGAGCAGGCCCTCCCACCCAAGATGCTGATCCTCACTGAACACCTGTCTCATAAGCAGCTGTTTAAAGGCTGGAATGAAAGGTGCACTTTGGAAATCGTAAAACACCATAAGGATAGGAGGCAGCAGAACATGGTGGCCAGAGCACTGGCTTTGCAAGACAGAAAGGCCACAGCTCAAATCAGACCTTGGACATTTATTAGATGTATGACCCTGGCTAAGTGCAATCTCACCTTGCTCACCTGCAAAATGAGGAGGCTGGGCTTGATGGTCTCTAAGGGGCCCATTCTAGCTCTAAATCTCAAGATCCTCTGATGTCAGTCAGTCATTAAACACTAAGCACCTACTACGTGTCCAGCACTGTACTAAGTATTGGGGGACACAAATGAAGGCAAAAGACAATTGCTGCCCTCAAGGATCTCACCATCTAATGAGGGAAGAACAACATGTACACAACTAAGTACAAACAAGGTTTACACAGAATAAATCAGAAATAATAAACAGAAGGAAGGCACTAGAACTAAGGGGGATCAGGAAAGGCTTCCTAAAGAAGGGGGGATTTTGGCTGGGACTTAAAGGAAGCCAGGGAAGTCAAGAGGAAAAGACGAGGAGGGAGAGCATTCCAGGCACTGGCAACAATGCAAGGAGAAAATGCACAGTCCCCAAAAGCCCTATCTTTTTGAAGAATAGCAAGGAGGCCACTGTCACTGGACTTAACAGTTTATGGGATAGTGTAAAAAGCTGAAAGGGGGTGGAGGGCAACAGGGGAGGATTATGAAGGACTTTCAACACCAAAAAGATTTTATATTTGATCCTGGAGATAACAGGGAGTCACTGGAGTTGACTTAATAGAAAATATGGTCAGACCTGCACTTCAATAAATCACTTTGACAGCTGAGCGGAGGAAGGACTGGATCGAGGAGGAGAAACTTAAAAAGCAGGAAGACCAACCAGAATACTCTTGCAATGGCCCAGGCATGAGGTGATAAGGGCCAGTAGCAGGAGGCTGGCAGTGTCAAATGAGAGAACAGGGCACATTCAAGAGATGTTACAGAAGTAAAATCAAAAAGCTTTGAAAGCTGAATTAAAATGTCTTACAGGTAGCTGGAGATCAGCAGAGATCAGCAGAGAAGTTGAGCCTAGACAGAGTTAAGAATTATTAGCATGGAATCTGAATCCATGGGGGCAAATGAGATCACCAATTAAGACAGTATCAAGAAAGAAAAGAAGAGGGCCTAGGACTGAACCCTGTGGGACAACCAGTTAGCTGGTGTGATCTGGATATAGATCCAGCAGATAAAGAAGGAGCAGCCAGACAGATAAGGGAAGAAGCAGGATAGAGCAAGGTCACAAAAATGTACAGAGAAGAGTTTTGTTGTTTTTTTTTGCTTTTTTAGAGGGCAACTGGGGTTAAGTGACTTGCCCAAGGTCACACAGCTAGTGTGTGTGTGTGTGTGTGTGTGTGTGTGTGTGTGTGTGTGTGTGTGTGTGTGTGTGTGAAGTGTCTGAGGCTGGATCCGAACCCAGGTCCTCCTGGCTCCAGGGCCGGTGCTCTATTCACTGCACCACCTAGCCACCCAAGGGATGAGATTTCCAAGAAGAAGATGATCAACAGCATCAAAGGTTGCAGAGAGGTCAAAGGGAAGGGTAGGGAAAACACAATTGGTCTGGCAATTAAGAGATCATTGATAACTCTGGGGAAAGCAATGATAAACGATAAGGTCAGAAGCTAGAGTGAAGAGAATTAAGAAGAGAGAGAGAGGAAAGGAAATGGGGGCACCTATCGTGGCCAACCTTCTCAAGGAATTTAACCACAAAAAAGAAAAGAAATATGGGAGGATGATTAGGGTGGATGAATGGATCAAGTGAGGGTTTTCTGAGGATGGGGAAGGTATAAGTTTGTAGTCTGTAGGAAAGCAACCAGGAGAGAGAGAATGAATGAAGATAAAGTGGGGTGGGGATGACAGAGGAAGCAATCTGCTGGAGTTAACTGGAATGGGATCACTTGTGCAGATAGAGAGTTGGCCTTGGCAAAGACAAGGGTCACCTCATGGTTTGAGACAAGGTGACTGAGAGAGAGTGGCAGAAAGCATCTGGGTGATGTCAGATGAGGAGGAGAAAAGATGTATCTCTTAGCAAATGGCATCAATTTTTTCAATAAAATGTGAGGCAAGGTTCTCAGCCAAGAGGATCAGGACGTGAGGACCATGGGGGATTTGAGGAGGGATGCAAAGTTCTGGAAGAGTTATTGTGGTGAGTGTGCAAGTGAGCTACTTAAGAAGGAGCAAAAGGACTGCTTTAGCAGTAAAGCCCCAGTTGAGGTTACATAATAAACTTTCTTTTTATCTTTTTTTTTTTTTTTTTTTTTTGCTTTTTGTAGGGCAATAGGGGTTAAGTAACTTGCCCAAGGTCACACGGCTAGGTTTTTTTGTTTGTGTGTGCGTTAAGTGTCTGAGGCCGGATCCGAACTCAGGTCCTTCTGACTCCAGATCACTGCGCCACCCAGCCACCCCCATAATAAACTTTCAATGGACCAAGTCAGCATAGTTTCATGATTTGATCCATTATTGTTCAGAAGCATGTGTATAGGAGCAAAAGAAGCAGATGGTAGAGGTGATCCAAGGCTGAGGCGTGGTAAGATGTGATTAGTAACACTGATAAGGCAACAAGAGACTCAAGAGAGAAAGACGGTAGAGAGCAGTGGGGTCAAATGCAAACAGAAATGGGGGCCACTACATTTCACAGAAGGATCCCTGCAGGTCACAGATTCAATTAGTTTTCAAATGTAATATCATATGTTTCATCTTGTCAGATATTTCATGTGGTTCGGCCTGCACTGAGGAGTATCATGGGCCATGTATAGAGGTGCAGAGGGCAGCATCAGTGATTCCTCTTTAGCAGAATCTTGAATCCCAGACTCAGAACTAGAAAGGTCACCTGGGCCAATCGCCCCATTTTACAGATGCGGAAAAGGAGGCCCCCAAGAGGGGAAGTGATCAGCCCAAAGTCACTCTTCTCATTCTTGGCAGAGTTCCCATTGGAATATAGGTTCTCTTACTGAAGAAGAGAGCTCTTTCCCCTGACTTCTGCTACCTGCCTCAAGCATTTCTCTCATATTCCTGAAGCACCCAGCATAGTGCTCTGCATCAGGAAGGGTTTCAGGACCTAGTGAATCCTCCTTAAGAGTTACCCCTGGACTGAGATTCCTTTAGGTTCTCGGGGTAACTCTATGAATCTATGTTCCACACAACAGGGCTCACAAGCCCCTACCAGTGTTCTTCCCATTAATAATCTGCTAGTAGACACCATCAGCTCTGAGCAAAGGCATTTATACAGGTAGCAAGCTGCTTCTTTCCTCAAGTGATTGTGTCACTATCTGTGACTGACACAGAGAACTACCATCCTATCCCTTCCATATCTTAGCAATTAGGAACCCAATGCCCTGGCAATCTGGAAAATCTGTGTAAAGTTTTAGCCCTCCTTTCATACCAGAGAAGAAGTCTGGATTTTTTCTTCTTCTTTAATTGGGTGTTTACAGTATGTTATTGTAAAATCTAGGTTGGTATTATACAACACTATACATATGTTTTATGCATTTCTGACTTCCTAAAGTTTTCTGTGTCATCCTCTGGCTCTCATGTGTCGTCTGTCACTTCTGCAAAACTTCCCAAAAATTCCCATTTAATTCCTTATGCCAATAAATGACTCTCCAACTATTCAATGGGGGTATCTTCCTCTGTGCAAGGTGCTGATAGACAGAACTGGTTTAAAAGCCTAACTTCTTCCATAAACTACTTCCCAGCCTGGACTTTTCTGAAATAATAACTTTGTCCCTAAAACTTAGCTATTTTAAGTTCTGCTTCTTCAGTAAGATTATTCTCTTTAATTTCTTCACAGAAAGCTTTAACAACTGAATAGCATGTGGTGATACCCCACCCCCACCACCTCTGGGAGGTCACTGGTCAAAAAGTAATCCCCTTACAAATGAACATCCACATTTCTCAATCCAAAAAACTCAGTTACTCTAGTCTTCTCTCTATCAAGTCTACAGACATTTTTAAGCCTAGGAAATAAGGAATTCGCACCTTGTATCTGGTCTGCTCCCGATCATAAATCTTCTTCAGGGACACCACTTTGGGAGAGAAGAAGTTTCCAAGTTTGGCGAGGTAAACCCCATTCCTTAGACCCTCCTCCAGTTCTGTAGTAGGAGGCAGCTCTTCATTGAGACAAGCCTCCATCCACCTGCACACACACACACAAAAGGACATAAAATAAAAGATGAACTTTTAGTTTGTATTTAGAATTTTAAGGATCATTTCCTTACTTTATGGGAAGGGTTAGGGTTAGTCCAAGCAATAATTCAGAACACAGTACAAATGTCCTCTTCTCCTAATTGACCTAAAGTTGTCAGGAACAGGAGATTCAGGGGGAGATGGAATCCATATATACCTATTCTTCATGAAATCATAACTATATGGCTGGAAATGACCTGAGAGATCATATGATCCAATTCCCACCCCCCACTTTTAACTGATGAGGGAGCCAAGGCAAAGATAGGCTGACTCGACCCAGGCCACACAATGTCAGAGAAAAGATTTGAACTCAGGTCCTCTTGTTTCAAATCTTTCCACTCTGCTCCAGTGCTTTTTCTGCCCTGCTCCCCTCCACTAAAGTAGTAGAAAATGCTACCTACTGACAATCTGGATATTTCCCTAACCAGACATATGCTACCCCGTGGATGTCAAGGCCTTTTGCTACCTGCCCTCTGAGATGCTCTTCAAGCCTTCTGAGGATATAATCATGGGAACTCAAGCCTGACGGAGGGCCACCACCCCACCTCCTCAGAAGATTAAAGAAGTTGCTGAGGTCCTCCTCTATTTCCTAAAATACAGCGTATTTCTGAACTTGGTTTTAAAGTTCCTTTCTTTTTGGCTAAAAGAATAAATGAAAAGTTATCTTAGGTAATATTTAGGAACAATGAATAATCAGTCCTCAAGGTACTTTCATATATCAAAAATCTATTATTTCATTACAGTACATGCTTCCTCTATTAACACAAAATGCCACTTCTCTGCACCTTAGTAGATGACTTGCAAGATATATCTTGGGAGAAAAGGAAAGTCATCACATGATGGCTAAAAGTTTAGTTATCAGCCATTCTAAACCAGCAAGGACGGTCTTCACATCATAGCCATGTAGTTCATCATCTAACATATACTTAAAACTATTCCAGCTAGAAATGCCTTGTCAAAACTTTAGAAAACCAAAGTCACCCCGACACCACACTGGGACGTCAAAGAATTCTTAAGGTTTGTTTTTTTTTTTTTTACACAAAACTTCCAATGTCTCTAGGAAGGTCAAACTAATACTTCCTCATTATGGTACAGATGGATAATATAATGAAAACATAAGGAAATAACATATAAGTAGACACTATATAAAGACATTTTTACAAAGCTGTCCTCACAATCCCACTCCCTTCTACAAATGAAAAAATCCCGACAGACTAACAAGATTGAGATTTGGGCAAGAACAAATTCATACTTTGCACAGGAAGCAACAGGCTGGCTGTCACCTTGGTACCGTCTTGAAAGGAATGGGTAGAGCAGAAGGCAGAGACGGAAGAAGAAAGTGATCATGCCAAATGCATGCCACAACACACAATACCTCTCAGCTGTGGATCAGCAGCAAAGAGAGGATGAAGCCACTCTGCTAGCACCACTTCCCGACCCAGTGTTCTCCTTAGCAACCTGGCATCCAACTTGTGGGAGAATGCCATGAAATAGTAGAGTTTAACTGAGCACAAGTAAAAGGAAATATGACCTCACAAATTAAATAACTTTTAAAAAGTCTCAAAAAGTAGCACTGACAAAACATAACAGACGTTTTCAGACACAACTGATGCACGTGTTTATTTTTCTAGAAGAGAAGGTATGGGGGGGGGGGGGGGAGATAATGATGTGGAAAAAAAAGCAGAAAAGAACCTCAGTGAAAAAAGGTCAGATGCACAGAAGAGAACAGTAGAACACCAGAAGGAGAGAGAGCAAAGCTCCAGTTTCATGCAGTCTTCTTTTTCCATCTTTTGCATATGGAAACAATAATGATGTTGACAATGCTAACAATGGCTCACATGCCTGCAGTGCTTACTCTGTGGCAGGCCCTGTGCTAAGCACTTTCCAATTACTATTTCATTTGATCCTCACAATAAGTGTGGGAGGTGGCTGCTATTCGGATCTCCATTTTACAGATGAGGAAACAGAGATCAAGCAACTTGCCGTGGGTCACACAGCCAGGAAGCATCTGAGGCCTAATGTGAATTCCAATCTTCTGAACTCCAGGCCCAGGGGTTTATCCACAGCACCAACTAGAGCCCTAAGGCATGATTCGATTGTCAATGTCTATTAAGTTTATAAAAAATAATAATAATCTAAATTATCCAGTCTGTTTGACAAACTCCAGAGGCCCCTTTGTACCTCTAGGATCAGTCCTCTGTTTGGCTTTCAAAGCTTTGCTAGGCCTTCCTTCTCCAGCCTCCTTACACCACACTCTCCTCCATGAACTCCGTGATTCAGCCACACTGGCCTCCTTCCCATTCCTCACACACACTGCTTCCAGTCTCCATGCCTCTGTATTGCCTGAAGTGCACACCAGCCTCATGGCCATCTCTTGGGATCCCTACCTCATTTCAACATTTAGCCCACGAGCAACCTTCTACGTGAGGCCCTCCCTGATCTTCCTGCTCGTGGGCTCCCTCCCGAAACTCCCTTCTACTGATTTATAGAAATAGACTCTGCACTCATTTGATAGATACAGGCTGCTTTCAATGCTTCTTCAGAACAATGTTTCTTTCATCTTTGTAAAGCCCCTGGGCTTAGCACAGTGTTGGCCTAATCAATGCTTGCTGACTAACCGATTCCAAGTTATTGGTCTTGGTTAGTCCCTGAAGACACAGAAATGAAATGAAAATAGTTCCTGGCTTCAAGATGCTCATACTTTATTTAACACTAAACATAAACAGAAATTGTAACCTTTATTGCCTGAGTTCTTTGAACCTTGATATATCTTTAAAATGACCTGCATATGGGCTTCTTTTTTCAAAACAAAAAAAGGATTCATTTGTAAATCTGCTTTTATCTACCCAGAAGGCCACGCACGCGGAGTTCATAACTAATATTTCTTCTCCTACATCCCCAGGTAGAAATACTTGTCAAAGCACTGCACTGACATTCAATCAAATGGCTTATGCAATATTTTCATTCTTTGTTCAAATGATTAAAAATAAATTTTTAAAAGAAAGTAAATGCTTATCCCCACCCATTCTACCCTCAGCAAGACAAAGAAGTGACTGATCAGAGAAAGCTACCAGTGAAGACAGAAAACAAGCCAAGCCCAGAAGTAGAAGCTCAAAAATGAAGGATTGGAATGTGAATTGGGGGCTAAGAAGAAACCAGTGTAACAAGTTCTGAAGAACATGTGATGAAAGTAGTTTCCCCAGCCTCATACAATCCAGAAAGGGAACATACCAATGCCGGAAATGCCCATTCCAAACCACTAAGATTCAGTTCCTCCTCCAACAATCTTGCAGCTGCTGCCTTTACTCTCATCGAGGGTGAATAATAGAACATCATTAGAGTCCTGGAAATCTGAAGTTTCTTGTGTGGCCTGAGTAATTTGTTAGCATTGGTTTAAAATGAGGCTATTATCTATACTTATAGCCAATCTAAACTGTAGGCCTAAAGAAAAGGAATATCAAAGAAGTAGGAAAAAGTCATCTTCCTTCCTAAGGGATTGACCCTAATACAGACTCACTCCCGTATAAACTGAATTGGATAGATTCACCAGTCCATTTGCACTAAAACTGATTAAGTATAATCAAGTTCCAAAAATTGATTATGTTATCATAAAGGTCTATTAATTTCAACCAGGATTTTCAAGATCCTCAAATTTAAAAGCTTGGGATAGGAAGTGATAGCTTCAAATACATAACTTTCATAACTAAACCCATATTATGTTTGCCTGTAGCTAAAGGTATATTGCAAGGCATACAATAAACTTTTAACCATAAAAGAAAAACTCTCCCAAATCGTACTGGACTTAGGTCTATCAATCCTCCCTCCCTGAGCACTCTACAGCTATAACATGCTAAATAGCTAGCAATGAGTAGTTTTTATTGGATTTTTTTGCGGGGGGGAAGAGACAGAAATTGTGAACCATAAGGGTGTGGCAACAGGTGAACTTCCTGTACTGGGAAAACAGCCATATAGTTTATTCCACAAGGAGCAGCCCATACAACAATATTGGTCAAAACCTAAGTTTTTATAGACAATTACAAGTCAAAGTCCCCAGTCAGACTTAATAAAGTACAATGCAAAAGAAACTGGATTTGTAGCAGAAGGGCCATGGTTCAAAGACTCGTTCTTACTCTTGCTACTTACTCTCCTCTCACTGGGGTTAAATCACAACTTCTCCTCCTATGGAAGATGAGTGGACTGGCCTAACCTGACCTCTACATTCCCTTCCAGTTCCACATCTCTGACCTTACTATAATCAGAGCTTTCCACTTCTCATTTTAATACTATTATTTAATAATAATAATGACAGCTGGCTCTTCTAGAGCGCCTTAAGGTTTGCAAACTTTACAAATATCTCATCTGATCTTCCCAACAGCCCTATCCTCATTCTACAGACAAAGAAACTGAGGCAGGCAAAGGTAAAGAGACTTAACCCGGGGTCTGAGGCCAAATCTAACACCAGGTCTTCCTGACTCCAGGGGCAGGGCTTGATCCACTGCACCACCTAGCACTGCCGACTTACTCTGTGCCTAAAATCCTGATTCTTAGCAGTTTCCCAAACTGGAAAAAAAAAGTGATTAAGAAGCTAACACCATTCATTCATTTCAATAGACATTTACTGACCACTTTCTATGCACAAAAGGCCTGGCTGAGGCACAGAGACAAGGACAAGTCCAATTCCAGTTCTCAAGGAGTTTAGAATCCAGCACAGATTTGGGGGAGGCAGGGAGAGGACCAAAGTGCCTGGCACACAGTAAGTGTTTAAAACCGACAACCGATTGATAGTACTATCAAAACCCCAGTTCAGATCTCCTTAACTACTCTGTGAGATGTTACTTTGACATCCCCAAATCTTATCAGGCAGGTTTTTAACAAATTACTTCCCAGAAATTGGCCCCCTTTCTGAAAGATAAAATTTCGCACCCCTTTCTCTTTATCATTCTAACATTTCTCCTACCTCTGTCAAAAGATAAAAATCTATTTTCATCAGGTCAAATCCTCTGCCCCCTAGCCTAGAAATAAATGTTGCAGCTTAATTACTAAGCCCTTCTCAGGGCAAAAATACTGTCATCTTTTTAAGTGTGCATGTTAGAGCAACACACACACGTTAATCTACAACTGGGTCAAATATACTGAACAACTTTCCTATATCATT
The DNA here is from genome assembly GCA_011680675.1 of Gymnobelideus leadbeateri. Classification (NCBI taxonomy): domain Eukaryota; kingdom Metazoa; phylum Chordata; class Mammalia; order Diprotodontia; family Petauridae; genus Gymnobelideus; species Gymnobelideus leadbeateri. The sequence goes on along the minus strand of WOXC01006407.1, from coordinate 271,138 downwards.
TTGAGTCAACACCTTACATCTTTCTCATTTATATCCTGGATCTAATTTCTTCAAGATTATTTAAAAAAAAAAACACCCTGTTTCCTCCCTACTCCAAAAATACAAACAGGATCCTACTTTCCTATGCTGCATTTTTGTCTCTGAACTTAACACAATGTATGCTTGCAAAGGTTAATCTGTTTTAAAGCAGGGAGGAATCTTCCAAGACAGGAAGATTCAATATGACCAAATAACTTTCCCCACCACCAAAAAAAAAATTGTCATGGCCTTAAAAAAACAATTGGGCCCCACTTATCCAGAGATCAAACACTGCTAGAAACCTCAATGATTAGCAACATGGTCAAGAACTAGGAAGTATATGCACCCCTGTGCATGGGCAGACATACACACAGTTATATCAGCCATAAATTCATGATTCTGAAACCGAGGTAAGACTAGAGACATCTAAGGCCCATACCCAGACAACTGCATACAAAGGCAGCAAGTAAATCAGAAGCCCTGGAAATGGAGTAGCAAGAAGGGATGGCAGAGGATGACAGAAGTATAAAAAACATTCTAAAAACAGTATAGGCCCAAAGCGTTTAGGAACACTTCTGCAAGAGGCAAAGGCTGCTGCATATGTCCTCTCCTACTGGAGAGGAGGAATGATACCCTCCTATCATGGAAAGGCTGACCTGTTCAGAGCCTGAGAAGCAGCCTCTGACTTGGGGCAAATTCCTTCACCTCTGGCGCCTTTATTTTCTCAACTGTTAAATGAGAGCACTGGACTAGATGGTTTCTGAGGTCCCTTCCAGATGGAAATCTATGACCTGCCTGAGAAGGGACTGCTGCCAACACTGCTCAGGGAGGGTATATGCAGACTGATACTGGAAAGTGACCGTAATGGGGAGGGGGGATTAAGCATCAATAATACATTCTTAGAGTACATGGGGAACACCACAATGAGCTCCTCAAGGGCCTCCTCCTCTCCTTGGACACTGCCTCCACCCAGGTGCAGGTGCCTCCCCCTCCAACCTGAATGACTACAATAAGCTGCAGAGGCGTCTGTCTGCCTCCAGCCTCTCTCCATTCATGATGTCCCTAACATTAGCACACTTCTTACCCCAGTACTCTCCTACTCAATCAACTGCCAAGGTTCCCTAACCCCTCCAGGATCACACATGGAAATTGCTCTTTTTGACATTCTAAGTCCCACACAAACTGGTCCCTCCCCTCCCTTTCCAAATGCTCTTACACACAGTGCTCCCACCAGGCCTCAGATCCAGGGACAGGGGCGTCCTGGTTGTTCCTCAAACAAGACGCTCTCTTGTCTTGGCCATTTTACTGCTGTCACCTCTACCTGGAATTCTCTCCTCCACCTTCATCTCCTGACTTCCCTGACCTCCTTCAAATGTCAGATAAAAGTCCATCTTTCCACAAAAAGCCTTTCCTGATCTCCCTTAATGCTAGTGATCACCTCATATTCTGATAGCGCCTTTCCTTGCAAGCACAGATTTCACAAAATAAAAGAGGAAAGTGTTATTAGACTGAAAACAAACTGGAAGCCAGACTCCTTATAAAACAGCAAGTGCATCCCCTGATCCAAAGGGCTCCTCAGCCATGTATCACCCTCACCCTTCTGCTATTCCCTGCCCATTCCCTCCCACAGTTCTCTCCTGCAGTCATTCCACTGGCTCCTCAGGCACTTTGGCAGCAACCAGAAGGCACTGCTTTTAGGCAAAGACAAAACCCAAATGCAATCTTCTCTTATTTCACATAGGCTTCATCCACACTTGGTGGAAAACCTTCTGGCAGGTGACATTCCACCTCTGAAGACAAGAGTTCCAAATTAGGGACTTTCTTTCCCAAAGGCTATGTCTCACAGCCACAGCTGCTAGAAAACTGCAGCTTCACAGACACCCTCAATCATGGAACAGGACCCTCTCCAACTTCAAGGCAGGTCCCTGGTATTAATTCCAGGTCAAGAGACTACAATCTTAATGTCCTTTCTCTCTGTGACACCTGCAAGGGGCTGTCACTTATCCTAGAGGCACTCTTCTCGTCAGCAGTCTACCAAGCACCCCAATTTCTCCCAAATTATTACTCAAAAATGCTGAAGAATCCCTTGTGGCTACTGGGTGAGGTGTTTCAAAACATCCCAGCAGGGAGATGAGGGAAGCTAGTATTCTCCAAATCTTCCAACATATCTAAGCTCAAGTGACAAAATTCACTATGAGAAGAAAGAATGAGAGAAAAAGTCTGAGCATCATGGAAAATACCATCTCACACTTGCATCCTGATGGGAGTTTACAAAATATTCTACTAATTATCTCATCTGATCCCCACATTAACCCTGCAAGGTCACTGAATTTCCAAGCAAGTAGGGATCTCTAGTCCAACATATGCCAGCAAAAAAATGAGCCCTTTTTTCATAAGAAATCATAGGCACCCACTACCTTCCAAAGCAGCCCATTGCACTTCTGGATAGCTCTAATTGTTAGGAAATTGTTCCTTATATCAAGCCTATATTTACATCTTTGCAACTTCAACCCACTCCTAATTATGACTTCTGGGGTAAGTCAACCCTTCGAATATTTGGAACATCCCTCCAAGTCTTCTACTCTCCAGATAAAACACCTACAGTTCCTTCAACCAATCCCCAATGTCAAACTCTAAATCCTTCACAATCCTCTACACTCTCCTCTCTCTAGTTTATCAATGTTTTCTAAAATATGGTGCCCAAACTGAAACGGCCTGAGCAGGGCAGACTGCCATCTTCTTAAATCCCAGAAACCAAACCTTTCAATGGAGTCCAAGACTACATTAGGTTCTGGGGCTGTGATACCATGTTATTAACTTATATTGATTCTAAAATCTACCAAAATACCCAGATCTTTTTTCAAGACTACTAAATAACCATATTCTCTATGTTACAATCCATTTCATATGTAATAAGACTTTATTCCTATTAAATTTTATCTTATTCCATTTGGGCCAAAACTAAATATTAGTTATTGCTCTCTCCTTTGTGTTATATGCAAATCTGATACTAGAGCCTCTATCGAAACCATGGCTAAAAAAATGTTAAGTAGCACAAAAGTCAATCACAAAAATACTGGACACCCCACTAAAAAGTTCCTTCCAAACTAAAATCAGCATCAATGATTACTCTTCCATTCTATCTACTTAACCAGTTTCAAATCTAACTGGAGTAGCTAGTCTACATCTGGCCATCTCTTCCACAAGAACAGCATAACAAACACATCAAATGCTTTGCTAAAATCTAGGTAAACTACAGTATTCCCCTGATCTATCAGCTTATCAATCCTATCAAAAAAGGAAACAAGGTTAGCCTAGCATGACCTATTTTTGGTAAATCCAAGCTGAATCTTTGTGATCACCATTTCCTTTTCTGGATGTTCACTAACAATCTCTTCAATAACATATTCTAGAATTTTGCCAGGAATCAAAGCTCACTGGTCAGGCATTTCCTGACCGCATTCGCTTACTTAAAAAAAATAAATAAATAAGGCCGATATTTGCTCTTTCCTAGTCCTTTGATCTCTCTCGTTCTCCAGTCTTTAATATATCACTGAAAATTGGTTCAGCAAGCCCAGCTGTTCTTCCAACAGCTGATGATATCATTTATCTGGGTAAGGGGATTCAGTTTAAAGGGAAGCAAAGTGTTCTCTTAATCACTGCTTTACTTATCTTGGCTAGCTAGTCTTTTTTTATTCTTTCTTTTCCAGGTCTATGGCATTCTCCTTGGTAGAAAAACAGAGTTAAGTCACTTTTCTGCCAGTGTCCCATCATCCCAAAGCAACAACTCTATCCCATCTTTAATCCTCTCTTCCCCAAAACATATATAATTATTTTGCTCAAAGGGCAACCTAGGAAGAAATGCAAATTCCTCAGCCTGATAGTTAAGAGCTCTCCACAATCTGGTTCCAACCTACTTTTTCAGCCCCATTTCACATTATTTCACTTAGTGTACACTATGTTCCAGGCAAACCAGCTATTCAACATTCCATTCCTCACCCCCTACATGTAAATAGGATGGGCTCTCCTCCAGGCCTGGAATGCTCTCTATCCTTAACTCTGCCACATCCTTCAAGACTCAGAAAAGTGTCATCTCTTTCACAGAATCCCCTGATGTCCCTCAGTTGTTCTCCCTCTCTCCCTTCTTTAAATTACCTTGCATTTACATTCTTATTTTATCAGTTGAATATAAATGTAGTGACTATTTCAGTTGTTTCTATATCCACAGCACCTAGCATATTTTCAGAGACCTGTGATTTCATGAAAGTGAAGAATATCATGTATGGAAACTCCTTCCACCAATGCACATCAGAGAACCATCTGCCATCCAGAGAATCAGCTGGAAGACTGATAACAAAAAGGACCTGTCACTCACACACTCAGGATCAGCCCAAGGGTTTTCCTGACTTTGACTACCCCTGCTGACTCTCACCTTGCACACAGATAACACTGATATGTTTGCTGAACTGAACTGTCCATATCCTTGTATAAATCCTCCAAGGAAGATCCACACAGAGTGTTAAATATATTCCTCTAGTTCCTACAGATGCCAGGGTAACAGAAAAGCTGTTGGTCCACTGATTAACCCTCATTCCCAATATCTGACTGGCCCACCTCCTTTTCCCATCAGCCACTTCCTCAATATTATCTCCTGCAATGACTTATGTTCAAGTCATTACTGGAAATCTGCTGCAATTTACATTCACGAGTCTTTCAAATAACCATTCTTAATGATACTACCATGTAGTCTTTTCCATTTCTTAGGAAATCTTCCCCTCTATAGGATATCTTAAAAACTGATCCCTGGATGATTTTAAAACCTTCTTACCTCCAGCATCAATTTCTTTTTTTATTAATCTGGTCAATAACCTTCCACATATTAGGTGCTATGCTTTGGAAAGACCAAATGTGACAATTCCATTGTCATCAATGAAGAGAACAGAAATGCTGGCAAATCTATCTGTCCCTTGTCCATCTTCTAGTTTCATCCTGGTATGGTTGAATCTTATATCAAACTTTCTAAAAGCTCATTTTCCCTCCCACTGCTTTTCTCTGGTTTGGTAAGAACCATTAAAATACTCCAGGTGCATAGAAAGAAGGGTCTCTACTAGGAGGTTGTCTGCAGAAAGGTCAAATGACTTGCCAAACAAAGGTCAAAGAATTAGTTGGGACCAGAGAAAAGACTAAGCTCTTTAGGGCTGTGAGCTTTCTCCTTCTTCTATAGAATCAAGGTAATTATTATCTATCTTTACAAGCTCCTACTGGGCATACATTTTGTATCTTCTACAGTGTCACATTGGAGTAGCAGGCTCAATAAGTGCAACTAAATTAATAAATTCTGCATTTGTACCACTTTATAGTGTTGTCAGAATCATCTCTCCAGTATGTACTAGGCTTGTTTGACATATGATTTATTTTGATGCAAATCCTTTAGGTCAAAAAATGCCCAAGATTTTAAAAGGAACATTTCTGGGGAAGGATTACTCTATATCACCAAGGCAATAAAGAAGATTCATACTGAGTTCCTTCAGTCATATATAGAAGTCTCAAATATAGAAAGGGAATAGGCAATAGGGTATAGAAATCCATGGGGGAGATATAAAAGAGGGCACACTGGGGGAAGGGGTATTCAGGAGGCTTGCCATCTTGGCGGGGCGGGGGGGGGGGTAGGAGAGAGACAGGGAGAAAATCTGTAACTCAAAATCTTGTGGAAATGAATGTTGAACACTAAAAAATAAATTAATTAATTTTTTAAAACTATAGAAAGGGAGTCCAATGCTGGTCAAAAGTGGTAGGGCCCTTGCTTTCCAAGTATCCTATATTCTAATCAAGCTTCAAATTCAGAATGCCTGTCTTCTTACAAGAAGCTAAAAGGACTTCAAACCTGGAACCAATCAGAACTAAATGGTTAATAGAAGTAAAAGGAAAGGTGGATGGGAAAACATTGCCTTTGGCACATCACTTATCAAAGTTTTTAATTCCAGAACAGTTTATGAAACCCAGCCCCACAACTTTCTTTCCTGTTCTTTAAATCTTATTTCTAAAATGGTGTAAATTAAAAGACCAATCAACATTAAAGATAATAGAAAAGCTCAACATCAATACTCTTTCCTCTCAAGGAAACAAAAGGAAGAATGCCAAATTCTAGACCAAGAGTTGATTCAATTAATTTTTTCTGTTTCCACAAAATATGAAGTAGAAATGCATTGCTATTAAGTCATATGGTGGGTTTACCACTAACTGCTTAGGTGAATCTGAGAACATTGAACTTCTATGGGTCTCAGCTATCACATATGTAAAATGAGGGAGTTGGACTAAATGATCCTTCTGGCCCTAAATCGATGCTCCTAAGATCCCTTCTCAAATTATGATTCCTATAAAACTCTCCTTACAATCCTCAAGGTCAGCACGTTCAGATCAATTTCTTCTCTACCTTTTCTCTTGTCTGTTGTGCTAAGCTCAGGGGAGGTCATCAAGATGTCTAAAGTCCTAATAGGGTTGATCTGGAAAGGGTGATTTGATTAATAAAGTCACAAAGACAGTAAATGGAGCAATAGGACTTATCAATTGACACCCTCTTACAATGGCAGTGTGGATTTTATTCCAATTTCCAGAGCAAGAGGTAGAAAAGGGCTGGGAGACAGTAAATTGCAGGCAAGATGCATAGGGAGAAAAAGGCCAGGATGAGGTGAGGCATGGTCAGTTGGGTCTAGGACAAGTTAAATACAACGGGCTCTCACCAATCAGGTTTCCCTAGTCTGAAGGAGGGAGTTCCACTAGCCTTAGGGAGGGAGTTCCAAGGGAGTTCCCCCAAGATCTGGTCTCAAGAGGTTGAGTTTGTAGGGTAATCAGCTACAGAATACATGGCAAAAAGATGACCAGAAGTGAAACATGGCCATCTTCAATAATTTTAACATCCAAGAAGAGGCCCTTTAAAAAACACTGGCCCCAGCTTCAGATCCCTTACCTCTTCAATTGCAATGACCTTAATCTCCCTACCACTTCAGTTACTCCAAGTATAATCACCCACCATTCTTTGGGTAGGGCTGCAGTATAATGGAGGGAACAATAGGCTTGAAATCATAAGACCTGGGTATGATTTCCAACTGACACAACTTATAAGATCCTGGATAAATCCCTTCAGCTCTGTGCACCTCATTTTTCTCATCTACAAAAGCTAGATAAAGATCTTAGAAAAAGAGACAACACGTCTTCGTGCAGTGGGCTCCTGCAGCTGTTGTTGTAGAAAAGCACCTTGGAAATCTTAAAGCACCTTGGAAATCTTAAAGCACCAGAAAAACAAGAGTACTCTTATCAATCCGAACGGCAGTATCTTCAAGATCTTGAATTCATGATCTCCTTGCCTTCCATCTTTTCTTACCTTCTAACTTTCCTGGTACTCCTGGAAAACCTGCTGTTCCTCCTCATCCAGTCAGCTAGTACCTAGAGGCAGCATAATATAGTCCATAGGAGACTAGGCTTGGACTCAGGAAGACCTGAATTCAAAGCCCACCTCAGATACCTACTAGCTGTGTGACCCTGAGCAACTCATTTAACCTCCTCATGCCTACATGTATTGATCTGTAAAATGAGGGAGTTAAAACATAAGGTCCAGAGTCAGCTAGGTGGTGCAGTGCATAGAGCACCGGCCCTGGAGTCAGGAGGACCTGGGTTTGGATTCAGCCTCAGACACTTAACACACACACACACACACACACACACACACACACACACACACACACACACACACCCTTGGGCAAGTCACTTAATCCCAATTGCCCTCCAAAAGAGCAAAAAAAAAAAAAAAAAAACCCAAAAACATAAGGTCCTTTCCAGCTCCAAATCTATGACCCTACTACAAACTTTGTTTCTTTCCTCTTCTCTCAGTCTATCACCCTGCTTCAGGTTTTATTCACCTCCCCACTCAACTGGACCCCAGGGACAGCCATTTCAAGGACGGAAACATCAGTACCCTAGAATCCCTTCCCTGGGATATTCACTTCCAACCTCCTCCTTGCTCCCCTCCTTCAATGTTAATCCCCAACTCTGGGTAAAGTCCAGCATCTGCTTTTTCTATTTCTAGCTACCTACTATCCAAGAGGTTAAAAAAAGAAAGCCATCAACTACTAGGTTCCATGCTAGGCCCGTAAGCTGAGCCCTCAGTATTGCATAGAAATTATTTTACTCATCAGTTGATTCCTGAATACATTTCCAGGATAGGTCAAAGCCTCTACTCTTCTCCAGGATTCAACTGCCTCTCTAATTCCAGACAAACAAGGAAAGCCACTGGGATCTCCCTCACTTTCTCTCCAAAATTTCTCTATGTTCCATATTTCTAGTCACTGAAGATTTTTAGCCTGGGAAGAGATGATTGAGAGAAGGCACTGTCTCTGTTTTATGCTTGGCACCAAAGGACAGAGCAATAAGTAAAGTCTGCAGAGGAAAATTTGAGATAGTTTCCCAGTAACTGGAACAATACAAAAACCAGACAGGCTACCCAGGGAGCTTACTGCCTGAGTAGGTCTTTAAACTGAGGCTGGAGGATCACTTGGTTAGAGATGTAATATCATAAGAGGGATTATTATTGGGGTCTTTGTTAGCAACAACTCACATTTACATGAAGCTCTGAGGTTGCACAAGACCTAGGCTTTGATCTCACCTTCTCTGATACTTCCTGCCTAAGTGACCCCTAGGCCAAGACACCTCATCTATCTCAACTAGTTTCATCATTACAAAATGGGGCCATTAACGCCTTCATTGACAAAATCACAGGGTTCTTGGGAAGGTCAGATGACAAAATGCATGTAAAGCAATCTGTGTGTTAGTGAAAAATAAAATCTCCAACCTTGGAGAGGAATTCTCTACTCCCCCAAACACCTCTGCAGAAATCTGAAAATAGGGGGTGGCTAGGTGGCACACTGAATAGAGTACTGGCCCTGGACTCAGGAGGACCTGAGTTCAAATCTGGCCTCAGACACTTAACACAAAAACTAGCCATGTGACCTTGGGCAAGTCACTTAACCCCAACTGTCCTCCAAAAAGCAAAAAAAAAAAAAAAGACATCTGAAGATATACCAGAAGGAATCCTAATAAGAGACAATCCAAGAGAAGCCTTGACTCTAGGCACCTCCATCTAGTTTAGGCTTCATAAAGCCTTCAGAGACTCTAAACAAAGACAAACTATGGTAGGCAGCGGAACAGCATACAAGCAGCCGAGAGCCACAGTGCCAAGGTCAAACCCAGGCCCAGGCAGCCTGTTCTGCACTACAGCAAGAAAGGTGGCTAGACCAATACTCAGAAAGCCTATGCTCAATCCTATCAGAACCCAGACAGCCGGAACCTCCTGCGGCAAAACCCCAGGAGGAGCTCATAGCTCAGTCACAGAAGGAAGCAGCACAAGGGATCCAAACAGGAGGCCTGGTACTGGTGAAGTAGGTATCTGGAAGGGACCTGTCAAGAGTCACAGCGAGGAATGGAAACAACTAACTCCTGATTCACCTGACAAAATTGAGACTAAATCCTACAGAAAAAAAAAAGACCTTTAATAAAATAAAGAATTTTCAGGTACTTCTGATGAAAAAAACAGAGCTAAGCAGAAGCTCTGAAATGGAAACACAGAGTGAAGAGAAAAGCTAGAAAAGTAAAAACATTTAAGTATTAGGAAGGGTTCATATCAAGTATTACAAGAAAGGCTTAGAACCCAATAAGGGAAGAAGAAACAAACATCCCTTCAGAGCCCTATGTCTTCAATGGTCCTAAAAGGAGCTAAATAGGATAAACAAGAAGGATAAACAAGGTGGCTTTGTGCTACTCTGATGGTTTTAAAGAAAAAAAGAGGGAGGAGACAGGGAATAAACTAGGGAAGAAAGGAAAAAGAAGAACTTACTACTCTACTAGCTAAATGGCACACTGGATAAAAAAGCCATGGGCCTGGAGACAAGAGGACTTGAGTTGAAATACTGAAGTATTTACTATATATGGCAAGTCACTTAACCTTTGTCGGCCTCAGTTTCCTCAACTGTAAAATAGGGATAATAACACCACCTACCTCCCAGGCTTGTTGTGAGGATCAAATATGATAATATTTGTAAAGCACAGTGCACGGCATACAGCAGGGACTTAATAAATGTTTGTTCCCTTACTATCTTACATATGTACAAGATGAAGAATGTAAAAACATAAAGAGTGGAGGAATAGGCATCACATGAATCTCACTTTCATCTAAACAGAAAAAATTATATACTCACACATACACACAAAAGAGTTTAGTATAGAAATACATTAAACTCGATAGGGAAATAGGCAGGAATAGGAAAAGAATAGAGAGTTTAAGCCAGGAAAACAAGATCATTGAGGAGTAACAAGCAAAACAATCTCACTCCATGGGAGGGTAGAGTCCAAAGGAACTATTAAAGGGGGAAGGAGGAGAGAGGGTGAAAGAGTTAACACCTTTAATTATAATCAGGGGAAGGGAAAAAAAGGACAGAAGAACAAAACAGGGAAATATATTGCTTCAATTATATATTAAGGTTAAGTCAGTCTTTCACAATGACTATTATGGAAATGTTTTGCATAACTACACATGTATAACCTATACTGAATTGCTTGTCTTCCCAGTGAGGGTGAGTGAAGAGGCAAGAAGGGAGAGAATCTGGAACTCAAAGTTTTCAAAACAAGTGTTAAAAAAAAAACTATTGTTACATGCAACCAGGAAATAAGATACACAGGCAATGGGGTATAGAAATCCATCTTGCCCTACAAAAAGGAAGATGGGGTCCTCCAGAGCAACCCTCCAGAGGGAAGGGAGTAAGGGGAGGGATGGGAGGGATATATGAGAGGGCAGACTGGGGAAGGAGTAATCAGTATGCTTGCCATCTTGGAGTGGGGAGAAAATTTGGAACTCAAAATCTTGTGGAAATGAATGTTGAAAACTAAAAATAAATAAATAAATTCTGAAAAAAAAAAACCTAGGGCTAGGGGCTTTTTTAAATGCATAAGATAAGGCTATTTGTTGTTTTTTTTTGTTTTTGAAGAAAAGAAAACCAAACCATCAGCCATCAAAAATTAAAAAAAGAAATTCACAACAATTTGAACGTGAAATGTAAAAAAAAACCTCTCTTGCCCAAACACATGCCAACAAAGCTGATAATTTAGATGAAATGAATGAATACTTACAAAAAATATATAAAATACTAAGAGACTCAGAACAAGAAACAGATAATTTAAATAACACAAATTTGGGAAAAGAAACTAAATTATGTATAAATGAATTCCTAAATGGAAAAAACCCAGGATCAGATGAAACAGATTTTCAAGTGATTTCTACCAAATATTCAAATAACAATTAATTCCAATATTATGTAGACTATTTACAAAAATAAGAAAAGGGATCTCACAGAACTTCTTCTATGATAAAAATCTAGTATTGACACCTAAACCCCAGAGAGACACATAGCAAACTACACACTAATGTCCCTAATGAACATTAATACAAAAACGTTAATTTTTTTTAAATTCACATTTTAAAATGAGAAGACTATAGCATAGGGAAGTTAAGTGATTTGCCCAAGATGAAATGGTGAAATCCAGAAATAGGATGTGAATCCCAAAATGGAACAGAATGCCTTAAGACTTCCCTCAAGAGTTCTTTGGGCAAAGGCTAGGATCACTTGATGTGTGAACAGTAAGGAGAATTTTGTTTTCAAGTACTGGTTGGTGTAAATGTCTTCTAAGGCCCCTTCCGATTTAAAATTCTTTGATTCTTTAATCACAGATTTTCTGATTCCAAATCCAGTACCCTTTTTATCAGAACAAGCTTCAACTGTAGGTTGCACTACATAAGGTCCCTTTTATTAGATTCTGTACTTCATCCTTTCCTCTTCTCCTTCATCAAAATTATCACTCTTCCTTTCAATTAGAATACAGAAGAAAAAGCAATGAACTTGGATTCAAAAAACCTGTGCTCAAATTTTTCCTCAATAATTACTAGTTGCAGGAAAAACAAAACCAATGCAGCCAAGATTAGAAGGGAAGCAGGAAACAGGAAAAAAATTTTGCACCAAGTTTCTCCAATAAAGGCTTCATTTCTCAAAAAACAGAAATGAATCAAATTTGTAAGAATATTAGTCATTCCCCAATTGATGAATGGTCAAAGAACATGAACAAGAAGTTTTCAAATATAGAAATCAAAGCTATCTATAGTCATATGAAAAAATGCTCTAAATCATTACTGATTAGAGAAATGCAAATTAAAACAACTCTGAAGTACCACCTCACACCTATCACATTGGCAAAAATGACAGATGTTGGAGGGGATATGGAAAAATAGAACCGATCCAACTATTCCAAAGAACAACCAAGAACTATACCCAAAACACTATAAAACAATATATACCCTTTGACCCAGAAATACCACTCAGTACTAGTTTTGTACTGAGGCTAAAGAAAAAGGAAAAGGATCCATATGTACAAAAATATTTATAGCAGCTCTTTTTGTGATGACAAAAAACTGGAAACCAAGGGGATGCCCATCAATTGGGGAACAGCTGAACAAATTCTGGTATATGATTGTGGTGGAATACTATTTTAAGAAATAGCAAGATAGTTTCAGAAAAACCTGGAAAGACTTACATGAACTAATGATAAAGAGAAATGAGCAGAACCAGGAGTACACTGTACACAGTAATATTGATACTGTTCAGTGATCAACTGTGAAAGATTTATTCTCAGCAATACAATGATCCAAAACAATTCCAAAGAACTTAGGACAAAAAAAGGTAGCCACCTCCAAAGAAAGGACTGATGGCATCTGAATACAGATTGAAGCATATTTTTTTTATTATTCTGTGGGTTTGGGTCTATGTTTTCTTTTGTAACATGGCTAACATAGAATTATTTTGCACGATTATACATGTATAATCCATTTCAAATTGCCTTCTCAAGAAGGGGGAAGGGGAAGAAAGGAGGAAGAGAATCTGGAACTCAAAAAAAATTTTTAAATGTTAAAATTTTTATTTACATATAACAGACTAATGAAATAAAAATTTACTAATTGTGTGACTATGGGCAAATTATTAACCTTCTCTGTGTAGAAGTTTCCCCATCTGTAAGACAGGGATAGTAATATTTACAAAACCTAGCTCACAGGGCTGTCCTGAAGAAAGCACTTTGTAAACAGATTATTATCAATGATCTTCTCTCTCACACCATCCTGTTCCCCTCCTAGCTCCTGCCACTTTGCCACTATCTCCCCAGTGAATAAGCTTTTACAGAGCAATTGAAGGCATGCCATGAACACATTCAAGTCTTCCACATCCTAAAACAAAACTTCCTTCTATGTCATGTTAGTTTCCCCTTCCTTTCATTGCCAAATCTACCTTCTACACTTCTCACCTCCTCCCATTGCACTGAAACTCTCAAGACAAATTCAATGGCCTTTCCCTTTTGATATTTCTGCGTCACTGGGCATCGTGTCTCTGTCTGGCATCTGTCCCCTCCTTTTCAATCCCACTGTCACTACCTCAATTCAAGCCCTCACTTGTTCGTCTTAATTCCCTCCTAACTGGTACTTCTGCTTCAAGCTTCTCATCCCTACAAACCACCTTATGCTCTACCAGAGTAATCTAACTAAATAAAATAAAACACTGATTATAGTACCTTTTCCTCAAAACTTCCAAGGTTCTCCACTACTTACAGAAACAATTCTAAATTTGTTAGCCTACCATTCAGCACCAGGACCATCCTACCTTATCTGGAAGATCTTATCTCCCATTACTTCCCCTCACACACCCTAGGATCCAGCCAAGCTTGCCAGAACAGATGATTATGGTGGTGACGACAGCTAGCATTTATAAAGTTATCTTAAGGTTTGCATCACTGTTTTAATACTTTTGCTCATACATACTGTCCTCTATACCAGCTTCTCTCATGCTCCTGTCGAATCATTCCCACCACTCCAAGCCCCTCCCCACCCAACCTTAGCCTACTCAAAAGTAAAACTCTGTGCCTTCCTATCACAACCATCAGCTTCTGTGTGTGCATGCTTTATATCTGAAAGCCTCTGGACCACAGAAATGTGTCTTGTTCATTAATGCATCTCACTGTCTACAAAGTAGACGCTCCTTAAAACGTTACATTTGTGTTCTAACTCATCTGAAATCTGGAACTCTTCATTTCTTCTGTCACTAGGACCTCCCTTAGCTCTAATCTCTTCGATCTCCACTGGCTCCTTCCCTTCTAAGTCTATTCCACCTTAAAAATTCTTGGCTTTGCAGCTTCTTCTAATTATCACTTCATTCCTCTTCTTTTCAATGAGAAAAGCCTTCACTGCCCCACTCTCCATTCCTACTCCAACCCGGCTTCCATCTCCTGAGGCGCTCTCTCTCAGTCACTAAATGACTTGCTCTTACTCAAACCCCATGGTCTTTTACCATTTCTGATCTTCCTGGATATCTCTGTGTCATCTCATACTTGACCTCTTCCTTCAGAAGCACCCTTCACCTTTCATCACACTGCACTAAGCTCATGCTTTCTTCCTACTTCTGTCATTCTGCCGGCTTTGCTGGCTCCTCCTCTGCTTTCTCTTCTTAAATGTGGCCACTCACTCTGTTTTCTCTTGACAAGTCTCTCTCACTTCAGACACAGTCCATATTCATTATCATCTCTATGTTACTGTTAATGCTGCTCCCCTCATCAACTACCCAATCCTACGTTGATTTTCCTCTCCTCTAAACTCAGAATGAATTTATTATCTTTATGCACAATTTAGCGCCTGCCTGTCTGATTTCTTGTTCTCTTCCTTTCCTACTTCCTCCAAGGCGTGCCTCCTCAAAAATACTATCAACTTTAGCAACAAAAAACACATTTCAGATACTACTCTACCCCTCACAGCCCTAACATAATGATGAGCATTAGGAGGTGCTCAACAATCATTTCCTGATGACCAAATCTCTCACAGGAGGCAGGAGGCAAACTAGCAAAGGCATCTGCCAAAAAAAAATGACACAATAATGCACTTTTGCAAAAGAAGCATGACTAAACTTCACTGTTAAGAAAGGCCAGAAAAAACATCTGAATGATCAATATTCAGAGTCAACTCTCAATTATCTTCAACAAAGGAGAGAAGAAACTAGGTAATCCAAAAACAAGATTATTCAAAACTATTTATATTTTGCTTCAGAATGCCTTTACCAATTTAAGCACTCTATAACCAGTTTCCTTCAGGACCAGGTCAATTAAGCTGGAGCCTGAGTTGTGGGAGAACAGAAGCTACAGATAATCAACAAAGTGGATAAATAAGAAGTGATTGTGAAAGTATTTGTTCCTCCTCCCAATTTGCCTAACAACAGCCCACACCTCAGCCCCAATGGAAAAAAAAAAGGAAATGCTCCCCAAAATCCATTACTCTGTTACATAGCAAGCTATAAGATTTTCAAACCTCAAACCCTGACTCTCCTTAAAGACAAGCAGTAACTATCACTCTCTTTAGAGTATGCCTCCCAAGAAAGCTGCCAGAATTTGCTCAGTATAAACACAGCTGCTTTCTCGATGACAACTTTGCCAAACTTTATAAACCTAAGGGCCTGACAAATTATCGGCAGCTCAGTGGCACAGAGTACCAGTCTTGGAGTCAAGAGGACCTGAGTTCAAATCAGGCCTCGAACTTGACATTCACTGTGTGACCCTGGGCAAGTCATTTAACCCCAAATGCCACGCCTTCCCCCCTCAAAAAAAAAAGGGGGAGCCCGACAATCATTTCTCAAATACAGACAGAGAGAACTGAGTTAAATTTGTAAGGATACAAGACATTCCCCAACTGATAAACTGTCAATGGATAAGAACAGGAAGTTTTCTGATGAAGAAATTAAAGCTATCCAGTTATACAAAAAAAATGCTTTAAATCACTATTGATTAGAAAAATGCAAATTAAAACAACTCTGAGGTAACACTTATCAGATTGGCTAATATGACAGAAAAGGAAAATGATAAATATTGGAGAAGATGTGGGAAAATTGGGACACTAATGCACTGTTGAAGTTGTGAACTGATCCAACCATTCTGGAGAGCAATCAGGAATTATGCCCAAAGGGCAATCAAACTGTGCATGCTCTTTGATCTAACAATACCACTGTTAGGTCTATATCCCAGAGAGATCATAAAAAAGGGAAAAGGAGCTACATGTGCAAAAATATTTATAGCAGCTTTTAATGTGATGGCAAAGAATTTGAAATTGAGGGAATGCCCATCAATTGCAGAATGACTGAACAAGTTGTGGTATACGAATGTAATGAAATACTATTGTGCTATAAAAAATGGTGAGCAGGCTTTCAGAAAAATGTGAAAAGACTTACATGAACTGATGCCGAGTGAAGTAAGCAGAACCAAGAGATCATTGTACACAGTAATAGCAATACTGTGTGACGATCAACTATGATTAACTTAGCTCTTCTCAGCAATACAATGATCTAACACAATTCTAAAAGACTCATGAGGGAAAATGCTATCCATAGAGAAAGAACTGTGGAGTCTGAATGCAGATTGAAGTATACTATTTTCATTTTTTTTGTTTTTTGTAGCTTTTCCCTTTTGTTCTGTTTCTTCTTTCACAACATGAGTAATATGGAAATATGTTTACATGATTGCACATGTCTAAACTATATCTTGACTGCTTGCCATCTTGGGTAGGGGGGAGGAAGAGAGGAAAAAAATTTAAAACTCAAAATCTTATTAAAAAAAGAATGTTGAAAATTATCTTTACATGTAACTGGAAAAAATAAAATACTATTTACCAAAAAAAAATCTACAATGCCTACCTCGTGGGGTTGTAGACAATGTTAAATTAGATGCCACATTAAGGCATTTTGCAAAATGTTTTTTAAAAATAAAAAGAAGAAAGGTGTGGCAAACTCCAACTAATGTCACTAAGGAATAGTTAAGCAATATATTTCTAAAACAATTTCAAAAGTGACTACCACCTTGTTCTCCAAGAAATTCTCCAAGCTCAGCACAGAGAACCAACAATTCTCACAGAGCGCCTTAAAGTTTATAAAACACTTTCCTCACAGTGAGCCTGAGAGGAGGTGCAAATACTATAATCCTCATTTCACCTACTGGGAAACTCAGATTCAGGGGGAAGAAGAGACCTGCCTATGGTTACAGTCATTTTAGAAGCAGAATTCAAATCCAGGGGTCCTACCCCCAAGCTCAGCTCTCCTTCTGCTACAAGGCAGAAACAGAGGCCATAGGAACCCCTCCCTGATACCGAAAAACCAAGGATCTTCCCAGAAAACATCAGGAGGGCCATTCTCGTTTTCTGAGGCAATTATAATTATTCAGAGGGAGGTAGTACATTAAGATTTATAAAATGTTTCCTCAGAGCAATGGCTTACAGGGTCTATATCAAGCCTCTCTCCAGTCCTTTATGTCTGTGTGCAACAGCTACACACACTGATCAGTTTAATATGTGGACTTAGATTTTAACATATTTTTCCACCTTTCAAGTTAACGTGCCATGTGTTTTTTCTCTTTCCCATCTTTTTTCTCTAATTTTTCCCCAATCTCTTCTTTCATTGCTCAGTTGTTTCCCACATAGAACTTGGAAGGAGGCCTTTTACATCAACAAAATTAACGACCTCTAATAGAGTGACTGACAACTCTCTTTACCTTAAAAACAATTATGTATCCCAATAGTATCAACTTCCTCTACAACAAGCTCTATGATGCTTGTGAAAGGACTAGAGCTTTCTCAGGACCCAAACAAAAGCCAAACCCTCGGTTGGCAACTGCCTCTCTCCATCACTCCTGCTTTTAGTTACTCTTTCCAGTGACTCAACAGGAAGGTATTCAGAGTAAAGGAGAAATAGAGGCCTTTAGACAAGGCTTTTCCTCCACCCACAGCCCCCAAAATATAGTTCTTTGCCACATGATCCAACAGTCTCCCATCCAAATTGCCACTCCCGTCTGTATGAGGTCATCAGTTAACAAAGAACAAGAAGCTGGAGAAGCATCTTTCTGCTAGAGAAGAAAGAGGAGCCAAAAAACCCCAGACTATTCTGTTGAAAAGCAATTAGGAGCCCTTCTTAGCTGCCACAGAAAAAATCAACCACTACAAGCCACTTCCAGAGAGATACTTGTTGAACAGGAGAAGTGAGGTCAGAAGGAAAGTTAAAACTGTCATCTCAGAATATATCTCAGAACCAGCTTGGTAACTGGAAATTTAGAAGATTCAGGGAATACATGATAGCTGTCTTCAAGCATCTGAATTGCATTCATCTGATTAGCCACAGAGGAACAATGAGAGAAGGAGCAAAGAGACCGATATGGGCCTGATATAAGGAAAAATCTGTTCATTAGAATTGTCCAAAAGGGAATGTGTTGCCTTAGGATATATTAGGTCTTCTCAAGGAGGTTTTCAAGAAAATGCTGGGTAACCACTTGGTGAGTATGACCTAGGAGAGAATTCTTGTTCTGAGACAAGATGGCCTCTAAAGTCCCTTCCAACTCTCATTCAAAGACAAGTTGTCTTTGTACTAGGGTCCCTAAAGCCACCACTTCCCACAATCTTTTCCCAATCAGAAAGTACTACAAACGCATGCTATAAATTGAACAATGTATTAAGTTTTAATTGAGTACCTTTATGCTTTGTTTATGGTTAGCACCTGGGCACATTAGGGCATAAAAAAAGAAAATGTGATCAGTGTCACATGAAACTTACAATGTAACTGGGGAGACCGAACTCTCTTAGAGGAAAAAAAGCATAGAATGAGTACAGCGTGGGGAAAGAATACTGGAGGCATGATTTGGTGGAAATAAAAAAGAACTCTGCATTTCCATGCCATCTCCACTACGAAAAACTGTAGCTGTATGGAATCCACGTGTCATCTCTAGGCCTTGGGTGCCTCACAGTAAAGTAGACATAAGGCCGCTCCATTAGGCCACAGAGTCAACTCTTAAGGTCCATTCCAACTCTTAAAACATGGGATCATATGGTATGAATGAGGAGAAAGAGAACATACTTGTGAGCAGGACTGGCTAGGAAAAGGCTCAAAGGCCTGGTAGAAATGATGAAGCTTTGATGAATGGATAAAATAAGGCTAGAGAAAGAGTAAAGGATAGAACTCATGATGGTTCCTCAAAGCCAGTTCCCCAGAAACACCACTGAAGAACTCATAAACAGGACAATGAAGAGGCTCGTGGATCTGGCTGGGAGTCAGGAAGGCCTAACTCCCAATCCCACCTTTGACAAAACAAGTTTTGTCAGTCAACATCCTCTGTGAAACCGAAGGAATAAAGGTAGGGCCTCCCTCACAGAGCTGGTATGAGTCTCAAATGATACCCTGTATAAAGAAAACACACTGAAAACTGCTAACAGCTATAAAAGTTTCAGTTATCATCAAGCTAGAAAGTGTTTTTAACCTGGAAGAAATTAATCAGCTCTTCACAGAAAGGCTGAGCAAAATGCATTGAAAGAGCTTTTTTACACAAAACTCTAAAATTCTCACTTTTTTATTATGATAATATAGCATCATGGACAAAATCAATAAAACTCCATAGCAATTTGCTGCCTTTGATAACAAGATAAAGCATGAACGTTCTATAGTTGCACAAAGTGGTCATCACTTTTTGCTTCTTCTTGGTAATACAAATCAGAGATAAAATGTACAAATATGTTAATAGACCACTGTCTAATAGCACAAGGCAAATTATCACCAACTTTTGGTATTAATAAAAGTACGGTGAGCTCCAAAGTTAAGAAAATTAACTTTTTTCTTCAAAACAAACCACTAACCAAATTCTTCATTTAAGTTTTTTAAAGTTTCCTTAATTTGCATCCTACAAAACCACAGATTAACCCTAACAGAGGCTTCTACAAAGCTGAAGCCACATTGAAGGGCACTGATCTGGCCAAAAGCTTTATGCTGCCCTCCTCCAAGTGGCACAATCCTACAAACCAGCAACAGATATGGTTTCTAAGCAACAAAGACTCAAAACAAACCAACACCAACCATCATATGAGTCACCTCCAGACCGTCTCACTTTGCCTACCAACTCTATCTGGCACAAACACTTCCTGTGAGGGAGTTCAGAAAGCAGCCTCAACTTGAAATAACTAGGAATTTGTCAAAGGTCAGACTATAAGTACCATCACCAAACTGTACGATGTACCAGTACCCAAAAAATACTCCACCATGGAGGAGCAGGAATCACAGAGAAGACGATAAAATTCTACAAGGGAAAACTGAAGTACACTCCCCAACAGCTCTGATAAAACACATCTGTATTCTTATCTTAAAGAATCACAGCAGGCCAGAAAAGAAAGGGTCAACAGTGCAGACTGTCAAAGAAGTACAGATCCAATTCCTAGTCAAGTGTCTGGGGCTTATCAGTGCACTGAAAACATCACAGAATTCTAGGTCAAATTTAGTACAGGTATATTAAATATGGGATATTAAGATCCCATATATCCAAAAGTATATTATATTAAGTGCAGCCCACCTCTCTGCCCTCACCCACTCCAAAGCTACTCCAGAGAGTCATCAAGCTACCCTGGGTTGTCTGTCTTACCCCATGACTAATATATGGGAACTACATGACCCAATGTCTCCTCCTTCCTTCTCTGTCAAGCAGATGAAGCATATATCTTTTTCCTCTGTCTTTAAGGAGGGTATAAGTGGTGAGTTACAGGCTCATGTGTGTATGTCTGTCTTTCTCTCTTTCTCAATCACATACACACATACACACACACACATTCTGTACACCCCAACTCCTTTCTTCCTTCTCCCTTCCTCAATTACCCCAGAAAAAAAATCTCTCCCTCTCTTTGTCCCATTTACAAAATAAGTGATCACTGGGCTAAGCATAAAAAAGGTGGTAGTAATATGCCTACGTTATAGGAAATTTTAAATTTTTATTGAAAGCCTTTGTCTTTATAGTCCCCCTCATTTCATAAGCTTTATCTTTCCCCTCCCCTAAAAAGTGAGATATCTCTTGTAACAAAACAGAAAAGAGAAAAAATGGTACAGCAAACTAAACAACACATTAACATCATCAAAGTATGACATCAAAGTACTATGCCGCCCCCACTGTCCACTTTTCTCTGAAAAGAAAAAAAAAGGAATGAAGAAACAAAGAAGGGAGAGAGGAAGGAAAAGAGAAAAGAATGGCATTTTCTCTTCCGAGTGGTCATTATAAATACAAGAACTCAGTTTCATTTGTTTTGGTTCTTGCTATATTCGAGATATTGCTTCCATAATTCTATTTACTAGGGGCGGCTAGGTGGCGCAGTGAGTAGAGCGCTGGCCCTGGAGTCAGAAGGACCTGAGTTCGGATCTGGCCTCAGACACTCAGACACACAAACAAAAACCTAGCCGTGTGACCTTGGGCAAGTTACTTAACCCCAATTGCCCTCCAAAAAAGCAAAAAAAAAAACCCACCATAATTCTATTTACTTCACTCTGCATCAGTTCATATAAGTCTTCTCATGAAAAAATTCATAAATTTTAAATTAAATTTGAAGGCAATGAATGTGGAGTAAAAAGTCTTGTTTTGAACCCTTGTTTTAAGAGTCTGACACTTGAACAAGTCACTTTATTTTTCTAGGCTTCAGTTTCCCCACTAAAAATAAAGTACCACCCACCACTACATCTTATGGTTTTATGGTCCAAATCATCACAAATCAACCTGTAAACACCTTTGAATACCCAGAAATGCCCTCTGGATTCTCTATAAAAACTTTTATCTATCTCTTAACTGTCCTCTAATTAAACCTGCTTTTCTTTAACCACCAGTATATGTAAGATAAGTAAAATCCTATGATTTCACTTGTATGTATTTCTTCCACCAAAATTGATTCCAATTTCTCCATTCCTTGGCAGATAACTTCACAAGTTGTTACAGCAGAAAACATTCCCTATTAATGGCCAGTTTTCTTAACTCTCAAAACTAAACTAAGCTGGTTCTTCAGTCGATGACAGTCGTCTGTCACTAGACTCACACTAAAATCCTCTCCAGACAGGCTCTTCCAGAGTTTGTACCTCACTGGCTTTGCCTTTGAGAAGCCAGGGTCACCTTCAGACATGATGAGGCATGGAAGTAAGCCTTTAGTAGAAGAATTACTAGTATTGAAACAAATAAAATTTTTTACAACTGTCCACTGAAAAACTATCTCAGCTATACTCAATTAAACAGGCTTTTGTGAACTAGCCTGGAAACCTAACCAGCTGGGGGTCCAAACACTGACTCTCAGTAATGTGACCTTGGGTGGGTCACAGAACTCCTTCAAGCTTCAGTTTCTTCATCTTTAAAATGGAAATAATGGTATTTGTTCAGCCTCCCTCACATAGCTGTTGTAAGAATCAATTAAGATAACGGTAAAATGCCTTGTAATTATAAAGAATGACAAAACTTTTAATAACTCTTATTAAAAACATTGTTTCTACAGAAAATGAGCTTGAAGCTTTTATGACACAACCACTGGCAGGTGAGAGCAATCTATACTGCCTCTGATCAGGTGTGGCACTAAGATATATTTTCATGGGAGAAGGCACCAGCCTAAGAGGTTACACATTTGCTCCCAAAAACTTCTTCTTCTTCCCTGCCACAAACAGATGAACTTATCAAAATGCTTCTGGACCTGGCTGGGTTTTCCACCTACACCCCAGTCTCAACTGCATCACTCCCCTAAGAGTTTTCTTGGGCAAGTACTTCATCTCTCTGGCCCCAATTTCCTCATGTATAAAATTAAGAGACTGTGACAAATTACCTCAAAGGTCTCTTCCAGTTTTATAAGTCTATCCTGTGTCATTTACTCCCCACTGTGTAAAGAAGCCTCTTCTATTCCAAACGTTATGGGACACTCACCACTTCTGATAGTATAGAAATGGATAAACAAGTCAGTTTATCTTATCCATACCTTCACGGTATCACAGACTTCAATCTTTAACTTAACTCTATTATTTTCATGGAGCCTGGTTTCAATGACCACCACTATAAGCTGTCTTAAAAACCCCCACTTGAAGATTTCCAGTTGTTATCATAGACTCATTCAAGAAGACACAACACTCAGAGACCACAGGTTTTCCAAGAACCAGTCCTAGACAGAGGCCTGATCTTCTCAGCTCTGCAAAACTCAGTGCCTCACAAAGCAGTTCCTAGTTCTGGGCAGGGGCTGGACCACCAAGTCAGAATGAGAAAAACCCTGTCCTTGGTGCTGGCTAGCAGATCTACCTGGACTTCCTTCCCAAATATACAACTTGGATGAAATCGCTCTAATTGGGAAAGCCCAGTTCTGCTAATGTTACTCCTCTACTCAAAAACCTTAAATAGTTTCCCTTGCTTACAAAATGAAGTCTACAATCCTGATCAAGTACTTTCACGATCTGAGTTCAACCTGTTCAATCAGCCTCCCTCCTCATCCAAACCAAATAAGACTATTCTCCATTCTTCTCTTGCTACCTCCAGTCTTCATGCCTTTACTCAAACTTTCTCCTATGCACCAAATAGACTCCCTAGACCATTTTCACATTCTGAAATGCCTCTTTTCAAGACCCAATTGAACTGCTGCCTCCACCATGAAGTTTTCCCTCACCAACCCCATACCCAATGGAGTAAAGGTGATTTCATCCTCCTCAAATTTCTCATAGCACTGTGAATTTACCTCACTTTCCCTTACAACAATTATTTGTGTGGCTGTGCTTCCCCACTTCAATTTTCAGTCTGAAAGAGGGACTAAGTCATAATCTGTCTTGGTATTTATTCCCTGTGCCCTGCAAATATTAGGCACTTAATACAGCCTTAGTGAATATATGGATTTATGCACAAAAGAGAATTTGCTCCTAAGCAGTGATGACTTCCAGAATGAGATGATCACTTACAGATAAAGAGTAAAAAACATTTTTAAAGTAGCTCAACTTGGAAAGAATGAAAAAGGTCCATCTCAGCAAAGAATGGGAAATTGAGGGGATGTCCATCAATTGGGGAATGGCTGAACAAATTGCAATATATGAATGTAAGGAAATGCTATACTATAAGAAATATCGAGCAAGGTGATTTCAGAAAAACCTGGAAAGACTTACATGAACTAATGCTGAGTAAACTGAGCAGAACCAGGATGTACACAGTAACAGCATTACTGTGTGATGATCAACTATGATGAACTTAGTTCTTCTCAGAAATACAATGATCCAAGAAAATTCCAAGAGACTCATGATGGAAAATGCTATCCACATTCAGAGAAAGAATTATGGAGTCTGAATGCAATGGAGACTTAAGCATATTATTTTCACTTTTTTTGTTTTCTTCTTTCTCATGGATTTTCCCCTTTTATTCTGATTCTTCTTTCACAACATGACTAATGTGGAAATATGCTTAATATGATTGTACATGTATAACCTATATCAGATTGCTTGCTGTCTTGGGGAGAAAAGGAAGGGAGAAAAAATTTGGAACTCAAAATCTTATAAAAGTGAATATTGAAAACTAAAAAACTATGCTAGAAGTCCAAAACCTGACAGAAGTCTAAAACCGGATAGAAAATAAAATGTTCTAAAGGGAATAAAGTATGGTTAAGCATTGAAAAGCACAGATAGGGGCAGCGAGGCAGTGCAGTCAATAGAGCATGGTGCTGGAGTCAGGAGAACCTGAGTTCAAATCCAGCCGCAGGCACTTAACACTTACTAGTCATGTGACCTTGGGCAAGTCACTTAACCCCAATTGCCCTGCCTTCCCCCCTCCAAAAAAGCAAAAACAAAAGCACATACCAGAGGGAGGAGACTTGAAATCTAGCCCTAACTCTGCCCCTAGTTAGAGAAATATCCTGAAAGAGGTGGGAGCCTGAACTAAATGATCTTAAGAGATTCCTTCAAACTAACCCTGAGCTCATTCCCCCATTTACCAACCTAACCTCCCACAAACACACATACCAAAGAGAAATTCACACAAACCAAGTTCCTCGTCCCAATCTGTTGCCAACCACTTTTTCCTTACCTCTTTGCTTCCTCTAGGTGACAAAGGTATTCATAAGCCACATTCTGACGTCTCCTCTCATCCATCTCCTCTGCAGTGAGTCTTTCATTATCCAAGACAGCTACAAAATAAGAGAAATCATATAAATATGGAAATCTGTAGCTTTCATAAGAGATGTAAGAAAGCCCGATCAGCAGGCCCTGCTGCAGCTCGGTAACTTCCCTCCGCCCCCCCCCCCAACAAGTGTTGCCAGGTATAATGACTGTATTCATGCAAGAACTTTGGACCCCACCTATATTACTTTTAATCATTTTTAGCAAAATACAGTAACATAGGCATGCATCTATTTGACTTTGCATTTTACTGGTTTTGATTAACTTTTATCCAAAGCAGCCTAATATATAAGAACCTTATTTCCACTGCATAACTTGAAACTAAAACCCCTACATCATCAAAAGGCATGGCCTCTTAAAAAAAAAAAAGGGGAACTGGGTTGGGTCTCCCTTTTCCCCTGTAGAACAAATGTAGTAATGTCCAAAACCCTAGGAAAGCAGAATTACTTGACAGACTGAATAAGGAAGCAAGTTCCTTCCCTCCCCTTCCACTTCATTACTTTCAAGATCCTGGTGAAAAGAAAACTATGCCCCTCAAAGGCTCAGCACGTTTTAGAAGCAAGCTTGGATGTAAGAGAGCTTTGAGAAGGCACCTCCCAACCTCCCCCCTTTGCAGAAAGGGGGGGGGGGGCACTATGGAGCAGAACACTGCACGTAACATAAAACTCCTAATATATTGGCTAGTTCTGCTTAACTGTTTTTCCCTGGCTGTTATTCTTTGGCTCTGAAGTAGAGATGGGGCACACTGGAAAATATAGGTGATGTAAAGGGAAATCAGTAACATTTTATTTCTCCTTTAGAAGACTTGGAATCTCGGAATACAGATAGCTCATGTGATCTAGAGATCATCTACTCCCATTCTCTAGTTTCGGAAACAGGCCTAAGCAAAGGTGACCTGCCCAGGGTCCCACAGCTAGCAGAGGGAGCTGGAGCCACACCAAGGTGCCCAGCCCTCTGAGCTCCAAGGGTTCGGGGCCTCCTTCTGGTGTTGGGGGCTCCTCTGGGGAGGCTTATGGGAACCCTTCTTCAAACTGCTTTTAAACGTATAAAATACGTGAGACTACAAAGGGGATGAGTTCATTGAAACATTTGGCAAGCTAGCTTAAAAAGAGGCGCATGGACCTGCGCTCTTCTGGGCATGCAGGGAGAGTCCAAGCGCTGCTTCGGTCAAGGGTCCGAGCCCAAAGCCCGGGGGACTTTCCGGGGTCCCAACACCCAGACCTGGGGGCTGGCAGGGGAGGCACTTCCGCGGCCACTCGGCGCAGTCCAGCGCGGGGCAGAGGGGGTCCTACCTGCCCGGGGTGCCGGTGCCCTGGGCCACGCCGCTCTCGGCCCCGGGCACCCGCAGAACGAGGAGTGAGGCAGGGGGGCGGAGGGAACCTTCCCTCCGGAGGGTCCGGACCTGCCCCCTCCCCAGGGGCTGGGTGCCCCCCACACTCACCCACCCCCACGCCCTGAGCCCGTTCAGCCGGACTCCTCTAACAGGCGGAAGTGTCAGGACGGGCCCCTCCCGGGGTGGGGCCGGCAGCCCCGGAGCGTAGTCGGGGAGGGGGCCGGGGCCTGGGCCCCCAGCCCGGACAACGGGCACGCCCTGCCCTTCCGGGTCGGCCCCGGGAGGAGCCCGAGCCACCTTCGCCTTGGGCCGGCCGGAACAGCGAAAGGGCCGGGCCGCCCGAGGCTCACCCTCCCACCCGTGCCCGACCCCGGACTCACAGCCGTAGTGCGGCCGAACCACCCCCAGCCCGTCGACTTCGTCCGCGGCGGACATGGCTGCAGGAGCGAGAGGTGCGCGGCGAAGCCTCGGAGGGAAGCGGCAAGCGGCGTAGCGCTTCCCGGGCGCGGCAGGGGCAGCGACAACGGCGGAGGCGCGCTGGGTGTGACCGTGCCCGCGCCCGCGGCCCCGCCCCCGCAGCTGGAGGGGGAAGAAGGAGGCGGGGGGGGGCGTGAAGGCCGACGGAGGGGGCGGGGCCTGTGCATCTTCGCCCCGCCCACTCCTCCCCTCCCTCGTCCTCCGGGGGCTGGAAGGCCGCCGAGACCGCGGCTGTACTCCCTACGGAGGCTGAGCCATCCCAAACTTGCTCGGCTCCGTCCGCGCACTCCTCGGGCTACATGTGCTCCTTGATTTCCTGATGGCCAGAGTTCAGTGCGGCCCGGCCCTCCGCGACCTGCGCCTGCGCCCACTGAGGGTTGGGCAGGTGGAGCGCTCTGGGGAGCCCGTGGTTAAATATAAAGAGAGCGCATTTACACCTCGGAAATTGGCGGGCGCTGCAAATCCACAGATAGGGACTTGATATCTTGTTTTGTTGCAGGTGACGGAGAAAATGGTAGTAATGGGGGAGGGTACTGGCGTTTATTAAGCGCCTGCTAGGTGTCCGTGCGCTTTGAGCTTTGCGTAATGCAGAGGAAACTTCAGAGCGTATCCTCCCTACTTTTTCCGGGGAGAGCAAGTTGTTAAACACTTATCAGCGCCCCACCCCGTCCCCCCCTTCTGCGGAGGTTTGGTGCAAGCCACGTGGTCCTCCAGCCGGCGCTATCCAGTCCCATTCCAGCTGTGCGGTGGGGGAGGGGGAGCCTGCACCTGCCTCTGCAGTGCCCCGTGACGTCATCACCCTCACCCTCCTCCTCGTCCTCAGCATCCTCATCCTCCTGATACACTAGCGCTCTCTATGCCCCAGCTTACTTGAACCTCATTATCATCCCCATTTTTACAAGGGAGGAAACTGAGTCTGAGACCCGCCCAGGGTCACCGGGCTAGTAGGGGTCCGAGTCAGGCTCTGCTCTTAGGTTTTCCTCCTGACTTCACTTTGGGGATCTAGCACTATGCACTGCCTTGCTGGCTTTCCTCTTCTAAAATGAGGAGGTGGGGCTGTATGACTCTGCAAGGCCCCTTCTAGCACGAGGGCAGCCGTCAGATGGGAGTCCTGGGGAGGTTTTAAGTGATTGATCAAATCTGCACTAAAACTGTCGGGACACCCCAGACAGATAAAGCACTTGGCTTTATAGAAACACTGTTGTATAGTGCTTCAACGCTACATAAATGCCAGCTATCATTATCATCTAATGACAAAACCCCCTCTAAAGGAATCAGGATTATAGGACTATACTGTAACATTGTATATAATCAGCTAGATGGCTCAGTGGATGGAGTCAGGAAGATTCAGCTTCCTGAATTCAAATCTGGCCTCACACACTTAACCTGCTTCGGGGCCTTGGGCAGGTTATTTAATCCCATTTGCCTCAGTTTCCTTATCTGTAAAATGAACTGGAGAAGGAAATGGCAAACCATTACAGTGTCTTTGCCAAGAAAACCTGAAATGGGGTCATGACAACTAAAAAAATAGCTGAACTGAAATTATATATTATCATATCAATTTAACAATTAACATAGGATGTTTTGTAATATATTGATTTTTAGTGTCATGATTAGTATAAGATTAATTATAGGTCATAGGATAGCAAAAGCTCTTAACCTGGTCCCCATGGAGAGATCTATAAAAAAAACCCCAGAGGATATATAAACTTGTATGAGAGAAAAATTACATCTTTTTTTTCACTCACCACTAAAATCTAATATTTCCTTCAGTTATCTAAAACTATTATTCTGAGAACAGATCCGTATAAGTTTTACTGGATTGTTAAGAGGTATTTCTCACACATACACACACACACACACACACACACACACACACACAGGTTTAAAACCCTGAATTATAGGATTCAGAGCAGGAAAGAACCTGACAGGTCTTAGAATCAGGTGGCTCTTATGGTCCTGGGCCACCCTGGACTCAGAAATGTTTATTTTGAGTATTTACACATCAGAAATCAGCAACAGCTGCAAATCCAGGCCTGTTTTTTGAATTGTCTAGACAAAAGAAAGTAATGAAAGAAATATTCATGTCAATTAAACTTAATAGTGTTCACTGAGTACCTTTTTTACATTAGGGAACCAGGTGACAAACATTTACCAGCACACCTTTGGGTGAGTGTGATGGTAATGATGGTAGTTGTTTAGTTTAGCTCCTTTTTAACATCAAAAAATGATCTGAATTGCATCTGCCTCTCTCCTTATATTTGTTGACCTATTAGCATGAATTGATAGAGAAAATACTTGACAAAAGTGATTGTGTGTCCAGTAACATTTTAAAATAAATTTGTAACTCTTTTGTTGTTGTTTTTGGAGGGCAATTGGGGTTAAGTAACTTGCCCAAGGTCACATGCTAGGTTTTTTTGGGTTTTTTTTTTTGTATTTAAGAGTCTGAGGCTGGATTTGAACTGAGGTCCTCCTGACTCCAGGGCTGGCTCTCTACTCACTGTGCCACCTAGCCACCCCTAAATTTGTATTTTTAATCACAATATTATCTGCATGCATTTGTAAAGTAAGACAGAATGTGTTTTGCCTGATTATGAAATAGAGCGGGGAAAAGAAAATCATGGAGGCAACTTTACAAAAAAAAAAAAAATCCAGAAAAAAGAAACAGAACGAAGGCCAGAAAGACAAGCAGAAAAGCAGGACAGCTTTGAAAACTAAAGGCTAAATGTATTATATACTTTCAAAGAAAAGTGAGCGGTAGAAAATGAAGATCTTCAGTTCCAAGAACCGTCTTCTTATTCTGTTCCATTGTGTATATGTATATGGAAATACCCATTTCACCTGGTGTTCAGAATATTTTCAAAAATGAAAGCAAAGTAATACATATTTGTGTGAACCCTGGAACAGAGTAGCAGGCATTATAAGCAGACATGATCCCTCTCAGTGCTTCTCAGGGGTAAGATGGCAGCTAACATCCCATTTATATACAGTTTTGTCTGCTCATAAAATATTTCACAGATTGTCTTTGGCAGCCTCTGACTTGCCCAGGTAGTCACCAACTGCAAAGACATAATGAGTTCAAGGGGGAATTTAGGCATGATTGACTGCCTGGATTTAATTTGCTGTTGTTCAGTCATTTCAGTCATGTTCAACTCTTTGTGACCCCATTTAAGGGTTTCCTTTTCTTTTGAGGGGGAGAGGTTTAATTCTTTTTCCAACTACATGTAAAGACAATTCTTAACATTCATTTTTTTTATTCTGAGTTCCAAGTTTTCTACCTCCTTCCCTCACCTCCCCTTTCCTTGATTTGTTATTTGTTGATTTGTTACAATTTGATATGTTATATATACATAATCATGTAAAACATATTAGCCATATTGTAAAAGAAAACATGGACAAAGAAAAAAATGCAAAAAAAAAAAGAGTGAAAAACAATATGCTTCAATCTGCATTCAGACTCCATCAGTTCTTTCTCTGGATGTAAATAGCACTTTTCACCATGAGTTCTTTGGAATTGTCTTGAATCATTGTGTTGCTGAGAATAGCTAAGTCATTCACAGTTAATCATCATACAATATTGCTATGACTGTGTACAATGTTCTCCTGGTGCTGCTCACTTCACTTTGCATCAGTTCATGTAAGTCTTTCCAGATTTTTCTGAAATCTGCCTATTGATCATTTCTTATAGCACAATAGCTTTCCATTACAATCATATACCATAACTTGTTTAGCTATTCTCCAATTGACGGACATCCCCTCAGTTTCCAAATCTTTGCCTCCACAAAAAGAGGGAGATTTATTCTATAAATATTTTTGTAGAAATAGGTCCTTTTTACTTTTTAAAAAAATTTCTTTGGGATACAGACCTAGGAGTAGTATTGCTAGATCAGTAGTTTCCATTTGGGGTTTTCCTGGCAGAGATACTGGAGTGGTTTGTCATTTCCTTCTGCAGCTCATTTTACAGATGAGGAATTGAAACAAACAGGGTTAAGTGACTTGTCCAGGGCCACATAGCTAGTAAATATCTGAGGCCAGATTTGAACTCAAGAAGACGAGTCTTCCTGTCTCTAGGCCCAGCACTCTATCTGCTGTGCCACCTAGCTGCCATTGAATAATTGTTATTCTTTTAGAAGTCTGTGTTGGGCAAGTAAATAATAATCATCAGTTATTGGACCATGCAATGCCAGACAATAACTTCTCAGAACCACTAGAAAGAAAACGGAGTGACTAAGCATTTTTGTAATGCTTCCCTACTAAAACCCAAAGGAGTTTGGTCTCTTGGGTCAAAAATCCAGACTAATGTAGCCACCCATTCTTTGTTTTAACTACCACCAAGGAGATACAGAATGATGGAAACATTTGTTCTCATTGAGAAATAATTAAATCCACAAAATTTAGCCAATCCCCTATATCCACTAAATTTGGTACTCACAATACCTAGAAGCATAGTAGTTTAAATCTGAAGATCCAGAACATATAGGCCATGGGATAGAATGTAAGGATTGATTAGGATGGGAATGATTAGGTAGTATGAGCCTCTCCCCTAATATCTACCATGGTACTTGTGCTAATCAGTGGAAGAACTTGGACCTCTATAGTATCCAGTGTCTGAATACCAAAGAGAGAGCTCAACCCAGAGTCCCCTGAATCCTTACTCCTCAAACACCCCTTCCCCTTTGTAAATGCAATGTGAGAGAAAGAGAAGAGATATGTAATTTTAGCTACCCATGAAGGAAGCAGAGAGAATATAACACACTTGGCCACTCCCTGAAACTTGAACTAAAAGGCTCAAAGTCAGAAACAGTTGGGGAACAGAGGAAGCAAGATGGTGAGTAAAGAAGAGAGAAGTTCTCACTAAATTTGGCCTGGCCTTGCCAACAACTGTTATTTGTAAGCAACGAAGTAAATGCAGAAAGAAATATTTAAGGTGCCCTATCAGAAAGATGCTAGTGAAAAGAAAAAACAACAACCATCAGGAATTTTAGAACCACACCTCAAGTGCATGTCCCATGCCATAAGGAGTCTAATCTCAGATATGGGGTTCTTGAGTCTTTGTCTAAAGACTGTTCCTACCAGAAGGATCTTAGAGACTTTATTATGTTTCCTATACTCTTTTGCCCACTCACAGGATGCCCAGTTGCAGGGAACCATACAAAGTAAATTGTACCTTCCTTAGAACTCCTAAGTTCAGAATGACCTATCTACTGAGTTGAGTTGCATAAGTCTCAAAGATGTTGAGGGTATGCTGCCCAATAATAAGTGTTTTATTTATATATTCATTTATTGCTTAAAATATTATTATTTGAATGTCTTCCTATATGAAAAGCTAACATTACAAGGAGTATCTAAATCTGTTTTGTCAGTTCCTGGGGTGGGGTAACTTCATTTTGCCAAGAATACATTACTAGGTTTCAGTAAAATATGGAAAGGTCAAGTAAGAGGCATGGCTTTGCCAGGAGGATGGGAAATATGAGCTGACTTGATTGGTTAAATCCATATTACCCACATCCTTCTAGACTGGTGTGAATTTGTATGACTACTCAAATAAAGCAGAGCTGGAGAATAGAACTTCATTCAATCTTCGAGAACCATAAGAGAGTTTGGTAGTTCATCTCAACAGAGTGAAGAACCTTAACTATCAGGATGAATATGGAACTTGTCCAACTTCTAACCCTTCCAATTGAATGGGATCAGGTGAGTGGCTAATAGCACCACTTAGTGGTCAAATACAGAATACACTCTATCACAAGCTGAACTACTACTGACAAGTGGATAGACCTATGCTGAAAGTAGTGGCAACCATAAGTGACTCACTTTAGTCATTTTGCTAGATAAAAGGAAGCAGCTTGGTGGTTACTTCTACTTAGGACAATCTACTTAGGCAGATAATTGCACCCAATCCCTTAAAAAACTGATCAATCAGAACTGAGGTATTCCATGTCAAGTGGTGATTCAGGGTCTGGATAGAGCTAGTTATTCATAGTGGATGGTTCCTTGCCCTATTGAAACTGGAAAATCAGGAGGATGGCCACTTCAAGCTAAAAGGGGGAGCAATGTCAAAAGACTCTTGGAAAAACCCCTCCACACTGTGCAATAAGGGGTTTTCTTCCATAAAATAAGTGTAGCCTGTCCCACCAAGTAAGACATAACAAAGGCTATACTTGCTAGAGCTATGGAGAATCATTTCAGTTGAGATCCACTAAGAATTCCTATTTGCCGGCAACTAGGTAACACACTGGATAGAGCACCAGCTCTGAAGTTAGGAGGACCTGAGTCCAAATCTGACCTGACATTTAATAGCTATGTGACCCTGGGTTAGTCACTTAACCATGATTACCTTCAATTAAAAAAAAAAATCCCCCCCCCAAAAACTTCCTCTTTGGCCAGAAGAGAAGCAGTGTAGTGTGATGACAAAGGACCAGCTTTGGAATTAGGAAGATCTGGGATCAGGTTCTGCCTCTGACACACAGTGACACTGTGACCTTGGGCCAAATGCCTCAATCTCTCAGGCCCTGAAGTAGCTCACCCAGACTATGAGTTACAAAGAAGTTGCTGACATGTATCAGTGGAGAGAATTCCTACATCTGGAGTTGATGAAATCTCAAGTCTAGACTAAAAAAATTTTAAAACAAGTGAGAATCCATGGAAAAACCTTCTGATCATCTGGCAAAAGAATCTGAGGAACTTCTAGCACCATGAGAACACAGAGCTGCCAACTCCACCCTGCTTCCGGAGCTACTCACAGACTTCCTTCAAGTCTACAAGTGTTCCCCAGAGCATTGTTAGTTCTACAGAAGTTTAAAGATTTACAGTGGTGCACACAGGGTTCTGCCAACTATAATGGAAACAATTTATTTCCTGACAGTAAAACACAATAGAATCCATAAGGGGAAGGAGATCATGTGTACTAGTACTTTAGAGCAATCACTGGGACCCTAGAAAAGAACCTTCCCAGAGCAAAGAAAGTTTGTGTCAGGGTCTGATCAGAGATCAAAGAAGATATTGAGCAAGGTCAAGCTATTTCCATTGGACAAAGCACCTACTATGAGCAAGAGTCTAGGCTAGCTACTGAGGATACAAAGTCAAATATGAAAGTTGCTATCTTCAAGAACCTTACATGCTAAGGGATCTTAGGATTTGCTCTTGTCTCTTTTCTCTTTCAAAGACTCTGAAAGAAGTAGATACTGCTAGTCCAGTGGCAACCAGCCCAGTTAACAACATAGCTGAAACAAGGCAAGAATGACTGTGTCTGTTAGAAAACCCAAAGCAAAAAAAACCCATGGCAAACCAGGTTGGGTACTGCCCTAAAGACAAATTTCTCTTCCCACAGCTCTGAGCCATAAAGAAGGCAGCCACCCTTAATTGCAACACTCCTCCAGAAGTTATGCTTCCTTTCTTCTCTCTGGGTAGAATGAGTTAATGCAGGAAAGTCCTGGTTCCTATGGCAGCTGACAGTGTCTACTCAACATATGGCCACAATATTTCCCTTTTCCCCATTGCAATTTTTGATTATTCCTTTGCCACTGTTTACTTTAGTGATACATGAACTATGTTATCGGTTGCTAATTATAATTTATGTGTTATTGGGTAGATGATAGAAATTGAGAGCCAATGAATTCTAGAATAAGGAGATATTTATCTAGTACCCATCATGGAGGCAAGCACCAGGCAGGGGAAATGCAGCTAAGCAATGGACTCTCCCTGGAAAGTCCAAATTGTTGTTAACTGATGGTATTATCTGTGACCTTGGGCCCAAAGAGGTGAGAGCCATTAATAACCTGAGGTGAGTCATCTTCCCCTAGGCTAGTTTTGTTGTGACTCAGAAATCTAGGTATTAGAAAAAGAGGAGTGTTTTTTATCTGATAAGTCTTAAGGTGTACACTCCTGAATTTCTCTCCTTTATCCCTTCTTTCTTATTCATTGCTTATACAAAGAGCTACCTAACCACAGTAACCCTGTTGTACTTATGGTATCTGTGATGGGTGATCCCTATTACCCTCTATATAGCCTAAATTTTTTCAGGAAGAGAAGAGGTTCATGCTGGAAATGACATTTTTTTTGAGGACAATGAGTTTTTGATTCTCAAGATTGTGGATGATGGAGGGAAAATAAAGTCTTTGGGAGGAGGAATCGCAATTTTAGTATTATTTTTTAAAATGATTGAGAAAGCATCTGTAACTACCAAATTGTGCCTGTTTTCTCATCTCTCTCAAGTACTTATAAGTATAATCTATACACATTTAGAGAGTATACTGAATGAAAATATGAGAAGGAAAACAGGCTTCCACTGAAAACTACTATTATTCCATAGCAGAACTGGGTCATAAAATTGACCAAAAAGCCCAGAAAATACAAAGTCTTCTTGTGCCTGTTTGACTGTAAAAAAGCATTTGAGTCCCAGAACAAAATGCTATATTTTTTTTCCAAAAGCTTTATTAACTTCTGGTTTATATCATTCATTTCTGCCAGATTTTGAGTTACAATTTTTTCCTCATTTTTCCCCTACCCACCACCCCAGAATATCCCACAGGATATCCCCTCATCCAATCTGCTCTCTCCCATATCTTCTCCCATACCCCCTTCGACTTTTCCATTAGGGCAAGGTGAATCTCTGTGCCCCAATGCCTGCACATCTTATCTCCCAGTTACATGTAAAATAGTATTAATAATAGTATTTATATATATTTGAAAATTTTAATTTTAAAACTTCAAATCCCAGATCCATTCCCTTCTTCCCTTGTCACCCACTCCCTCTGGGAAGATAAGCAATTCAGTATATGTTGTACATGTCTAGTTATGCAAAACATTACCATAGTAGATGTACACTATATTTTTGATATTCCCTTGACAGTGGTAAACACCTTTGGCAAATAAACTTCTCCCTGTTTTATGCCTTGCTCAATATTGTTTCATTTAGACTACCAGTCAAGTTACCCTGTCAAAAAAGGAAATGAGTTTAGTCTCACATGACCTCTTCTTAATGAAGTCATCCTGGCATTTAGTGATCACTGCTTCCCTTTCTAAATGCTGACAAAGAGTCATCTAATATGTCATAGGATTTTGCCAGAAAGAGAAGTCAAAATCATCGCTCTATAGTTTTCAGTCTCCAACCTCTTCCCCTTTTTGAACATTTTGACATTTATTCTTGTCTAGTTCCATAATAAGTCATATTTGCTATTCTCCACAATCTTCCAGAGACCACTGACAGAAAGCTGGGTGGAGAAAAGACAGGCACTCTAATTCACAGCTAGTGGAACTGTGAGTTGGTCCAATAGTTCTGGAAAATAATTTGGAATTATGCATGCAAGTTACTAGATTATTCAATTCATCTTATCAGCAATCCTACTCTTGGGTTTATACCACAAAGAAGGTCAATGACAGAAAGAAAAGTCTTAAATGTATCAAAATATCCATAGTGGCACAATTTCTAATAGCAAAAAGCTGAAAGTCTTATGAACAAATCATGGTATTTTAATGTAATGAAATATCATTATATTCTACTTGTAGTGGGGATAGTTCATCAGGTGACCCATGACCAAGTAACTTCCTCCAAAACCAGTGTAACGGAGCAGGTAACCATGACAAAAATGTTTTAAGGGTGTTACGAGGTTATATAGTATTAGAATGCTGCTAGTTATTGGCAATCAGACATGTCCTTAGTGCCCCTTTAGGAAACTGAGAAACATCTTCTAGTAGAGATTCTTAACCTAGGATCCATAAACTTGGGTTGCTTTTTTAAATATTTTTGATAACTATGTTTCAATATAATTGTTTTCTTTAGTAATTCTTATCTATGGATTTGATTTTTTAAAATATTATTCTGAAGAGGAATATGCTTTATCAGAATGGTCTGTGACATTAAAAAAATTTTTAAGAACCTTTGCTTAAGGCTTAGAGCACAATGCCTGGCACACAGGAAGCATGTTATAATTGCTTATTGACTGACTGACCCCTGGCAGCAGAGAAGACAGCCACCTGAAGAGGAAGAACCAGAGGTGTTTGCTTTTCCCTTTTACCCTCTTTCAGAGGACAGCTGGTGAGGGAAGAGGTGATCCTTAATTACTCATTGGTCATAGTGCTTTGCAGTGGAGCTACTCACCCAATAAGAGATACCACGAGCAAGGAGTAGGCTCAAAAGAAAGTTGGAGGAGGAGATAGCCTTGATGAGTGTGACCCTTGGCAGCAGAGAAAAGAGTCAGCTATAGATTCAAGAAAGAATTAGCCCTCTCAATGAGGAATCAAAGTTCAGAGGGAGCCTTGATGAGCCACTTGCCTAGCAGAGACACTATACCAAATGGTGAATAGAATAGGGACACCTCAAGCAGAAAAAGAATTAATAGTAGGACAATGTAGTGCCAGAGGGGAAGGGGAAAGAAATAAGCATTTATTAAGCACTTACTATGTGCCAGGGATTGTGAGAAATGCTTTACAAATATTATCTCATTTCATCCTCACTACAACCCTCTGATGTGGTCATGAGTAGCCTTGGTCACATGTCTCTCCTAAATGTGTACCTTTCCACAAGTTTATAGAGAAATGTTTTGTACTCTTGTTCTTACAATTTGATATCAATAAATACCTGAACTTTGAGCTATTTGTATCTACTGGTTGACTACTAAAAGTAACCACAGCAGATGGGGTTGGGAGGTGTGGTAAGTTTATGAGTTTTAGTTTTAGGAGTGGATCCATAGAACACCTTGAACCCTAGGGAAGTCCATCCATAAGTGTGAGATGAGGGACTTATCCTGGTATAAAACATAAGGAATGATAACCATGAAGAACTGCAAGAAAATTCGTGTGAACTTATACAGGAAAAAAAGCAGAATCTAAACAGTTTATAGGATGAATACAATAGTGTAAATAAAGGCAACGAAACTCAAAATATAATAGATAAGGCTGATTTCAAATTACTAAAATTAAAGCATATATCCTCTTTCCCCCCAACACGTTTTTATTTCATTAAATATTTATCAATTACATGGAAAAAATTTAACATTCATGTTTAAAATTTTGAGTTCCAAATTCTCTCTCTCTTCCAGAAAGCAAACAATATGATATAGATTATACATGTGAAGTAATTAAAAACATATTTCCATATTAGCCATGTTGCAAAGAAAGCACAGACAAAAAACACAAGAAAAATAAAAATTTAAAAGTATGTTACATCTGGATTTAGATCCCATCAGTTCTTTCTCTGCAGGCAGGTAACATTTTTCGTCAAAAGTCCTTCAGAATTGTCTTGGATCATTGTATTGATTAGAATACCTAAGTCATTCACAGTTAATCATTGTACAATATTTCTGTTAGTGGGTACAATGATCTTCTGGTTCTGTTACTTCACTTTGCATCAATTCATATGTCTTCTCTGATTTTTCTGAAGCTATCCTGCTTGTCATTTCTTATAGCACAATAGTATTTTGTCAGAATCACATACCAACAACTTGTTCAGCCATTCCCCAATGAGCATTCCCTCAGTTTCTAATTCCTTGCCACCACAAAAAAAAGTTGCTATAATATGTTTGCTCCCACGGGTCCTTTTCTTTTTCTTTTGATCTTTTCAGGATATAGAGCTACTAGTGGTATTGCTGTATCAAAAGGTATGCACAATTTAATAGTACTTTGGGGCTCTCCAGAATGGTTGGATGCATATATCCTTTTAGTTAAC
The DNA here is from genome assembly GCA_011680675.1 of Gymnobelideus leadbeateri. Lineage (NCBI taxonomy): Eukaryota > Metazoa > Chordata > Mammalia > Diprotodontia > Petauridae > Gymnobelideus > Gymnobelideus leadbeateri. The sequence continues at coordinate 232,572 of WOXC01006407.1, read as the reverse complement.
AAATAATAAAGTATATAAATGAAAAATTACATGGATATATAATCACTATATTGGGCAGAGTTGCTTAGCTTTAGAAAGATTCAAAAGGAGTTTAAAGTGAAGTTTTAGGAAGGTTCAAAAAATTTATTGTGATATGACCGATGTGTCCAAACAGAATATATCAATAAATGTTTAAAAGAATACTGACATCAGCTTATCAAACACATCCACAATGTATTTAAGTATGTCAGGATATATAGTTACTTTGCTAGGCCTGGTGGGTGAAATTCATTGACTGACAAAAAATGCATTAATAAATGTTTTGTTAAAAAAAAGTTTTGTTCATTGATTGAGTGAAATTGACTTCTCATTTATTTTAAGGTTTCAACTCCTTTTACCGATTTTTGCCCCCCTACATAAGTGCAAATACCTACCCTGGAAGAAGTTGGCTCTACCCCCTGGAACGGAGTCTACACATATACCAGACTCCTACTACAACAGCATGAAGCTGGGAGAAAGGAGAGTGTAATGGAAATGCAAATTTAAAGATCTTCCCTGCCCCTTTGATAGGCTTAAGAGACTCTGAGAACCTTCCTTGGTTTGAAAACATACTCTGCCTCCTAATAGGCTGAATGTGGTCACATGGAGCCTGTGGCAGGAAGCTTGGTTTTCAGGAATGCCTACACCTTGATGCTGTGTGATTGGGCAGAGTGGGTCAAGAGAGTTGTTACATTCTCTGACCCAGGAGAAGGCTATATAATCCCTGATGTGAGGCTTTGCTTTGGGGCTCACTTTGAGAAGTGTTGTGTGATTTGGCCAGATGAGACTCTGGGCAGCTATTGAGAGCCCCCTGGCTTTGAAAACCCAGACGTTGATGCTTCCCTTTCTGATAACTATGATTTGGTATGGATGTGATAGTTGGACAGTTTGGAAGCCTGTCTGCTTGATCTGTTTCTCTGTCTTGTAACTTCTGTCTGTATATTCTAAAGTTCTGGGTGCTGACCTTTTTTCCCCTGAACAAGGTAAATGATATATGTTTGACTGATTAAAGTAATCTTGTTAACCCATTTTGAGTTGCTTTCTTTTAGAAAAGCAGATCTAAGAACCTGTGCTGGCAGCAACCCTGGGGATGTTGGGGTGTTTGCTGCTACAGAGAGGTTGATAAAAAAGAGATTCAGTGGAAACCGCTGACATGGAGGAACAAGCCCTCAGTCATCCTCCTATGCCAGGGCCCCCCCCAAGGTGGTACTAAAAGTCATGAAGACTCTATGGGTCCTCATTAGAAAAGGCAGTGACCCACAGAGGTCAGGTTTTCTTGAATCTCTATGAGCTCAGATGCAAGTAATTTTCTGCAACTTGTGGCCCCAAGCTAGAATATTACTGTGAGTCACATGGACTAAACAGGTCTATAGGGAAGGGAGTTCCCACCAGAGAGGAGAAAGTGGTCTCTTGACTCACAATGAACTTAGATACAATCCTTTAAGTGTTCTTACTGTGTAAATAAGATTTCCATGTTTTCAGTTCAATTAAATTTAATTCAACAAGCATTTATTAAGCACCCACAGTATACTAGGCACTGATTATATAAGGACGGAAATGAAAATTGTCCTTACCCTAAAGGATCTTTGAAATTTTGTGAGCCTGACTGCTTGACCTACAAATTCTTTATCAGATGCTTCATCCTGGTATAAAGATGACCATGGATTTAAGGTGATGCCAATGAAACAGAAGCTCTGGCAGATTGATCATTCTGGAAAGGATTCAGGTATGGTTCTAGCAACAGTCTTCCAAGGACCAACTCCCCAAAATACTGAGAGACTCATAACCAGTGAATGATGAGTTCTTTGTCTGTAATGAGGCAGGAAACAAGGAAAAGTTAAAAATGGTCAATCTTCTATAATCCTGTTTTCTACTTCTCTCGTGACTACTTTACAAATTGTGGAAAAATAAACAAGGAGTGCTAACAATGACATAGTCTTTGAGCTGTCTATAAACTTTAACTTAATCACTATTATTCTAATTGTGAGGTCTTTTTCCAAAGATCAGTAAACTGACATACCCGTGGAGGAATAAAAACACTAGTTTTTATATTCTCCTGATGAACAAAACCAGAAGACAATGCACCTAAATGGAGGCTTGACCCACCGGTTCTTCTTGGAAAGACAAAGGAGTTAAAAGAGTAATAGTCAAACATTTATTAAGTGGTTACTATGTGTCAGGTAGTGTCTAAGGCTGGAGATACAAATAGAAATAAAAATAAAAACAGTCTTTGCCCTCAAAGAGCTTACAGTCTTATATTTAAATGTATTTTTTCTTAATGAGAGAATCTTTCCCATCCATTAATAGGCCCATGTGACCTTCCTGAGTCACATGGCAGTCTGAGTCACGTTAGTCTGGTGGGATGAACTTGTCAAACAGGTGGAGTAGGAAGGGTGGAGAAGAGCTGAGAGGAAGTTGGTTAGAGTAGTTAGAGCTGAGGGAGAGAGAGGAAGCAGGCAGAGAGCTATGAGTGTTCATTTGTGGGAAGACCCTAGTAAGGGGAAGGCTTGAGGATGGTGGGCCCCCTGGATTATTATTATGTATAGATTTCTTTGTTGCGGGGTGGCTAGGTGGCCCAGTGAGTAGAGCGTCAGCTGGAGTCAGAGGGACCTCAATTCGGATCCGGCCTCAGACACTTTATGCACACACAAACAAAAACCTAGCCGTGTGACCTTGGGCAAGTTACTTAACCCTAATTGCCCTCGAAAAAGCAAAAAAAAAAAAAAGATTTCTTTGTTGCTATGATAGGTTTGGCTTTCTGGTGTTGGGATTTGGTTTTCTGGTGTTTGGATAAATGTTTTGGTTCTGTCTTCCATGTGAAGAGTCTGTTATGTTTTGCAATGCAGAATTACACCAGCATATTCATAGCCACCATAGGCATTGTAAATATCATCGTGATGCTACAAGTCTCTAAAGGGAGAAGACAGCACCCAAAAGGAAGCTGAAAATCAGGGAGAGGTAGGAGGAGAAGCTCCCCCCAGAAGACTTTCAGAGAAATTGAAAGGTAGTATCGCTGATCTCCCTCTTTAAATAGAGGCCCTGGGGGCCCTGGTCCTGCCCTCCCATCATGGGGTCAATCTGAGAGGCAGAGAGGATACTGGTGAGAAGTGAAAGAAAGCAAAGGATACAGGACCATCTGGAGATGGAAAACCTCCCAGAGCTGATTTAGTCCAACCCCCTCCTTTTACAGATGAGGAAATTAAAGCTCAGGTAGGCTAGGTCTCTCACCTAAGTCACATAAGTCGTAATCATCAGAGCCAGAATATGAATCTAGGTCCTTTAACCCCAGAGTGAGTTTTTTTCCACAATACTCAGAAGTCTCAGATCTATCTATATATCATTAATATTAAAGGAACCAAACTCAAAGTAACTGTATAAATTAATGTTGGTTTCCTCTACCCCCAAAGAAAAAACATAATGAGATTGGCTCTCCTCTTCTTCAAGAGAAAGGAAGCAGGTAACTTCTGGGGCAAAACATTGCATATATTGTCAGATATAGAATCGAAGTTGTTTTTTTTTTTTTAAGTGCCAACTATGGGCCAAGCACTGTGCTGAACACTTTATAAATATCTCATTTGATCCTCATAACAACTCTGGGAGATAGGTGCTAGTTTGATCTCCATTTTATAGGTGAGGAAACTGAGGTAAACAGAGGTTGAGTGACTTTCCCAGAGTCATACAACTAGCAAGGATTTGAACTCAGGTCTTCCTGACTCCACATCCAATATTCTAACCCACAGTATCACCTATGACCATTTCATTGGTCGGTTTTGCTTTAACTTTGTTAAATGGGAGGGTTTAGTTCTGGGATGGAGGTATATTGCAGAAATAATTGTGTAATATAAAGTCATCAAAAACAACTTTTTCCTAAAAAAAATAGAGAGAAGAGAGTTTGAAGTTGTTGGATATTACAAGCACTAGACAGCAATTGCCAGAAAGAAAGAAAGAAAGAAAGAAAGAAAGAAAGAAAGAAAGAAAGAAAGAAAGAAAGAAAGAAATTGCCTCTAAGAAATTGACTAGTTACGGATGAAAATCACATTAGAACCAGCTAATGTGTATAGTCAGCATCAAATTAGAGAAAAAGGAAAAATGAGACAACACTACACACAATTGCAATAACTTCAAAATGACCTACTCAAATATAATAATAGAAATAATAGCTAACATTTACATAACACTTGCTACGTGCCAGACATTGTGTTTTACAATTGTGATCTCATTTGATCCTCACAACAACCCCGGGTGGTAGGTGCTATTATGATCCCCATTTCATAAATGAAGAAACTGCAGAAAACAAAGGTGGGGTAACTTGTCCAGGGTCACACAGCTACTAAGTGTCTAAAGCTGGATTTGAACTTAGGTCTTTCAGACTCAGCATTCTATTCCCTGTGCCATGTAGCTGCCCAAATGAGCTGAAAAAATGGGACATGGAAAAAAGGAAAAGATAATGACTTTGACTTCTATTTCCTGCAAAAGAGAAGAAAAATTGCCTTAGCCAGTAAACATTTGATCTCCTTGCTAAACAGGGATATTACAGCTAAGGGCAGTACCATATCAGAATATAATCAAGCAGTTAGGTGAATATGGCACTAAACATGAAGTCAGGAAGACCTGAGTGAAAATTTGATCTCAGACACTAGCTGTGAGACCTTCGATAAGTCACTTAACCTCTTTCTACCTTAGTTTCTCTATCTGTAAAATGTAGATAATAATAATAGCACCTACAACTCAGGGTTGTTGGGAGGATTAAATTAAATTAATTTAATTTAATGTTTGTAAAGCACCTTACAAACCTTGAAGTGTTCTATAAATAGTATTTATTATTAATCTCATTTGTAAAATACTGTGCAGGAGAGTGGTGAAAGAATATGTGCCAGTCAGCCTCCTATGACAGGGCAAAGAAGTGAAAACAAGTCTACAGGAAGCTTGGCATGGGGCCAGCTAAGCCACATCATCCCAAGGGCATTCATGGATGAAGCTGGCAAGAGGACAACCAATCAAGAGAATGGAACAAGTTTGTCAGTATTCCCATCATGGTCTATTTTCGACATCACTGACGTCACATTTGGACCTAAACATCTCAGTCCGAAATGAACTATATAAGGAAAATGAAATAGCACTTAAGAAAACAAAGTCAGGAAGAGAAGTGGAAATAGACCAAGGAGACCCTAAGGAAGTCTGTTCTGGAGGCAACACAATTTTGAAAACATTGAGGAATCATTTTATAAACTATCTCAAAGAGGGAAAAATACCGTACCTGGAAAATATAATGATGACCTCAATACCCTCCAAAAATCACTGAGAATATCAATAATTACCATGCCTGCTTTTTCATTTTTATAAGATCTTTGTGAGAACAATCTGTGTGAATGTGAATAAAATTATTTTCATAGCAAGTCACTTTTGCAAATGATCAGACCACATTTTACATGCAATTGACTGAGAAATGCAAAGAGAAGATCCCACATTATCAGGTATCTCCCCTCACTATCTCCTCCTTCACTCTTGTCTTGCATGAAGAGTCGGCCCTTCTCAGCAAGGCATCTTTAACTCCATTCCCTCCCATCTCCTCCAGAAGATTGACCCCATTATCAATATCACTCTTTCTCTAATCTTCAATCTCTCCCTGCCTAGTTGGGCCCTTCCCTGCTACCTACAAACATGACTGTGTCTCCTCCATCTTTTAAAAACCCTTCTAGTTAGTTGTATCTCTTCTTTCCTGCTAATTCCATAAGAAAACTGTCTAAACCAAGTGCCAACACTTTCTCTCTTCTCACTAAATTTTAACCATTTTGAAGTCTGGTTTCCAACCTTTTATTTGACTAAAATTGCTCTCCCCTAAGTTACCAATGATCTCTTAATTGCCTAAACTAAGGTACTCTCTTCTGTTTCTCCCCTTACCTATTGACCTACCTATCTGACCACATTTTCTCTCTTTCTCTTTCCCCTGCTGTTGTACCACCTAACACCCCTTGGGTGTCCCCCAAGGCGCTATGCTGGGCCCTTTTTTCTTCACCCTTTGGACTTTTTTGCTTGATGATCTCATTATCTCCTGTAGGTCCAGTTATCATCTCTTCGGAGATGATTTCCACATCTAAATATTAGTCCTGATCATGACCTCCATTCCCACATTACCAATTACTTTTTGGGTATTTTGAACTGTATTTTCCATAAGTTTCTCAATCTCAATGCATCCAAAACATTGACTTGACCCCCTATCTCTCCCCTAATCTTCCTCCTTTCCTATTGTTATCCAGGACATTAACATCATCCAGGTCACCCAATGTTGACAAACTCAGAGTTATCATCCACTCCTCACTTACACGTACCCCACATATCCAATCTATTGTCAAATCTTGTCATTTCTACCTCTTGTATTCTCCCCACCACAGCCATCACCCTAATAGAGGCCCTCATGACCTCTCTGTCAGATCATTGCAATAGCTTTCTAACTGGTCTTCCTGCCTCATGTCTTCCCCCACTCCAATCCATCCTCCACAAAGCTTCCAAAATGGTCTTTCAGAAGCACACAACTGACCGTGTCAGCTCACCTGTTCCTATATATATTCCTGTGGCTCCCTGTTACCTCCAGGAGCAAATATAATATCCTCTGGTATTTAAAGGCATCCATGACTTGGATGCTTGTAACTTGTTCAGTCTTCTTACACTCTGGTGCTTTCCACATCCTCTCTCATTAATCCACATTGGCATACTTGCCGTTCTGCACACAAGATTTTCTTATCTGCTGACTCCATGACTTTTTGTGGGCTTTTGCCCTTGCCTGGAATTCTCTCTATCCTCCCTTCTCCTCGTCTTGGTTTCTTCAAGAGCTGACTCAAATCCTACATTTTGCAAGATGGGAGATTTTCCCAGACCCCTTCCTCCCTTCTTCCTTCTACCACTCCTAATTAGTGCCTCCACTCTGAGATTGCCATCCATCCATTCTCTATATCCTATATATATATACATAGTTGTTGGAATTTTGTTTCTCCAATTATATGTGAGCTCCCTGAGAACAGAGTATTTCTGCCTGTCTTTCTATCCCTGACACTTAGCATAGTGCTGGGCAAATGCTAATTGCTTAACAAATGCTTGTGGCCTGAGTGTGATTATTTTTTATTGATTACAAAAAAAGCATTTGACCCTGTAGAACAAAACATAATCTTTTTTTGTTAGGTTTTTTTTGGGAAGTAATTGGGGTGAAGTCTCTAATATAAACATAATCTTAAAGGCTTTTCTCGAACAAAGAGTCTCCATAGGGTATATTAAAATCATTTAAGATTCCTTGTGGAAGCAACCACAGAGATCACTTTGTTGAATGAACCTCTGATTATTAATATCAAGCAAGGAACAACCCAATACGTAGCAAAGGTGTTTGCCTCTATCATGGAGGATGTCTTGTGCAAGGCCCACATAGAAGAGCTCTTCCCTATCTACAGTGGAATGAGATATTCTGGATGCTTTTATCATCGAGTTATATTAGATTAATTATATTAGGGCCCTAAACATTCATTAACCCTCATTAAAGAGAGATTCACTGACACTGTAGAAGGAATTTAATAAACATTTTTGACTGACTCAAAAGAGGTTGATTTAGGAGTCCATACAGAAAAACACTAAATCAATAAATATGCCTATTGTCCAGACTGCAACATTTAGTTGGAGGGCCTGGTTCATTGAGTTAGTACATGAATACCTGTACTTGGGACAGACATTGCTATTGGACACAGAATTAGGACCAGTATTTAACAGGAAGAAGATCGTGGTTTGGATTGCATTTAGGAAACTGTTCTGTGCCTTTAAAGATCCCGAGCCACCCCTCAGTACAAAGACTCATCTCTTGTCCTATTGGCAATGTTTCATGGTTACAAAGCTCAGCTAGATGTAGAGAGCACCTCCCAAGAAGGGCAGATGGCATTGACTGAAAAACCCAGAACTCCAGACTTGAAAGGTCCATCTCTCAGAATCTCTGCTCAATCACCTGCGCTCAGCAAAAGAAAACACAAACAGGGGAGGAAGCCAGTGGCTTGAGGTTCAGTCTCAGGTTCACCTAGGCAAGCATGTGTTCATTGTTCATCTTCCTAGATGGGGAAGGGGGAGAAGACGTTGCCCTCCCACCTTCTGGAAGTCCAAGGGAAGAGCTTCCTGCATCCTAACACACTCAACAGATGGGAAAGGAGAAAGATGTACTGGACTTCACTTCTCCTTACTAGCCTTTGGAGGGGGCAGCTATCCCTACTTAGCTGTCAGTCATTTTGCATTAGTTATGGAATGAGGTGGTAAAGCCTGGATTGGCACCCAGGTATGGACCAGATGACTCTAGCATTTTTAGTTCAGAACTTGTGCTCCCAGAAATGAACCAAGCACATGCTCAGCCCTTTCACCCTTGCCCCCTTCCTCATGGGAACCAAGGGCATGTGTCCATCCCCCTTGAGTCTGAACCTACACTCCATAGGGCTTGCCCCCATTAAACAATAAGAAAGAAGGTCAATGTTATTCAAACAACCAAGAAAACAAAAAAGAACCATTACAAACAAAATAGAATACTTGGGAAGCATGAGCAAGTGGAAAACAGCTCTGGTTTTGAGTCAGAAAAATAATTGGCTCAAATCCTACTTTTTTTCCTATAGATCAGTGGAAGCTTTGCTTAGGAACTTAAGACACACACTCATAGTTATAGGGAGACTTTCCCTTTTTTTCCTTAATAGTAATAAATCCTACTTCTGCCACTTACTACTTGTGTGATTTGGGGCAGAGTTCACTAATCTGAACCTCACTTCATCATCTGTCAAATGAGGAGGTTGGACCCGATGGCTTCCATCTCTAAAGTCCATGATCTTATGACAATGCAGAAACCCTCCAATGAGCAAACTTCTAGCAATGAGCACAAGGGTGGAGAAACTCAATCAGGTTCCTATTTCAGAAATGAATCGTAGTAGGCGAGGAGCCAGTGCTCAAGCTGGATTTGCATTGCTTTTCATGCTAGTCTACCCTGGTCAGACCAGTCTATCCTTGTAAGGGCACTAAGTTATGTATGAATGGGGAGGAGATTGGCCCCAAGAAGCTTGCAGAGCCTTGGCTCTGCTCCTCTGGGGTTGATTTCCCACCTGGGTCTGTATGCTGCCCTAGCTGATGTGCCCTTAGGAAAGGTGATCTCATGTGGTTGAGAGTCTGACCTACACTGCTGGAAAGAAACCATTTTAGAGAGGATATGAGCAATGATGATGTGTCATGCAGATTCAGTGGGGGAACTCTCTGCTTATCAGATTCTTCATAACTGAGCTCAGTTCCTTGTCACTAGGGAAGATTGCTCAGATGATGAAATGATCCATGTAGATTCCCAGTCACTTACAGATGTGCAAATGCAGATTCCTCTCTGCAAATACCCATAAATGGTTTCATCATGCTGATTTCTTACAGTCAGCCTACTGTCGTTTGCTGCCCAGGAGTTCCTAGATTTCTTTCAGTACCTCGTTGCTCCCAAGAAGTGTCCCAGGCACTGCTGTTGGCCAGGTCTCCTGCAGCTCCAACTCCTTGCTCCCAGGAAGTAGCCTCACCTGGAGCTCCCTCCCTCACCCAGTCCACACAGCTGTCTTCTTATCAGTTGAAGCCAGAAAGCCTTCTTTGCTGAGGTAACACCTTTCTTCATCATTAGGAGTCATCTCTCAGGTCTGGCAGGAGACATAGTCATATCTCCAGTGATGTGGTTTGAGACCAAAGACTTCCTCTTCCTGACATTAAGGTTTTTCGTCACTGCTTCCCTCTGCCTCTTGGCCACAAAACTGAAAATAGTTTGCCTAGGAACAGGGGTTCCCCTTCTTTTTCTTGACACAGAAAAAAAAGTCCTCAAACAGATTCCTGTTTCTGATGTGACGAACAAAGATCTGGATGCCCGTCTACCATCTAACACCCAGGAGGACTATCTTCTACCCCAGGGAAGACTCCCTATTTATTCAGGAGCCAGCAAAATATTCTGACTGCCCCCAAGTTAATATTCTTAGACTCCTGGCAGGCAGTCTAATCTAGTGGATAGAGACAGAGCTGGATGTGGGAATCAGAAAGACCTGGATTTGAATCTTCCCTCATACCCTTCCTAGCTGTGTGCCCCAAGGGATGTTTTCAACCAAGCCTTAGTTTCCTTGACTGTAAAATGGAGATCATAATAGCACCTGCCTGACAGAATTGTCCTGAGGATTAACCAAGATAATGTATATAACTCGCTTTGCAAACTTAAAGGGCAATATAAAAGTGAGCTATAATTATCCAAGTCACCCTAGGCTGCAAACAGTCTGCTAATTGCCAGGCTGGTCCACAGTAAGACCTGGCTCCAGCAGTCCTCAGGAATGCATGCCTTCAAGTGGGCAGTCATTCCTCTAAATTGTTCAGTGGTAAAAGGAGAGGGGGGGAGGAAAAATTCTGTAAAAATCTGTAAGATATTTATATCACCCTATGTGATACAAATCAGATATTGAGAAAAAGTGTAAATTTACAAGATGAATGAATATCCATTCCTTGATGAACAGATTCAACAAGCTTTTATTTTTATTTATTTACTTATTTTGCCTTTTTTTTTTTTGGAGGGTAATTGGGGTTAAGTGACTTGCCCAAGGTCACACAGCTAGGTTTTTGTTTTGTGTGTTCGTTAAGTGTCTGAGGCTGGATCCAAACTCAGGTCCTTCTGACTCCAGGGCCGACGCTCTACTCACTGCGCCACCTAGCTGCCCCACAACAAGCTTTTATTAAACATCCTCTGCGTGCAGAACATCGAGCTAAGCATTAGAAAAAACAAAAAGTTTATTTTAGACCCACGACCTTCCCTCAAGGAACTGAAAACCTACTGCATGAGTTTAACACAGACATATATAATAATAATATAATAGCTAGCATGCATAGAGTATGTGTAAAACACTTTATAAAGATCTCATTGAGCATCACAAGAACCTCATGAGGTAGGTACTATTACTGTCTCCGTTTTCCAGATTAGGGAATTGAGGCACACAAATATTTAAGTGATTTGTCAAGGGTCACATAGCTAGTAAATGTCTGAGGTTCAGTCTTCTTGCCTCCAGGTCTAGGGCTCTATCTACTGTGTTACCTAGCTGCCTCTATATAACTATAAGACACATAATTGAATAATAATTGCATTAGAAAATTTCAAAACACATATATAACCTATATCAAATTGCTTAGCTGCCTCTATATAACTATAAGACACATAACTGAATAATAATTGCATTAGAAAGTTTCAAAACACATATATAACCTATATCAAATTGCTTACTATTTTAGGAAGAGGGGAGGGAAAGGGAGGAAGGGAGGGAGAAAAAATTGGAACTCAAAATTTTATAAAAATAAGTGTTAAAAAACTGTCTTTACATGTAATTGGAAAAAATAAAATATTTTTAAAAGGAAATTGCAAAACAAAGTACTTACATGATTTCCAAGAAGTAATTTACATGGAGAGGAAATCTCATTATTTGGAAGTTTTTCCTTACAACAGTTTGTCTCTTTGCAGCTTGCATCTACTGCTCCTGGTTCTGCCCTCTGGAGTCAAACAAAGCAAGTCCTATATCATAGACCTAGTGATGAAATGTCAGAGGTCATTTAGTCTACCCAGCCCCACTTTAAATTTAATCCTTCTCCCACATCAGTTCTTCAAATACTTGAAGACAGCTATCATTTTCCTACTGAATCAATCAATTAGTCCATAAACATTTATTAGTACTAATTTGTACCAGGCACTGTGCTATACACTGGAGATACAAAAGGAGGCAAAGAGGGAGAGAATTTCAGTTGTCCAAGGTTGAGGCTTGGCAATGTGCAATTGGCTGTATAATGAGAGAGCCAGGGACTCAGGAGAACAATGTAGAATTGAATTGGTTCACTAAGAGGTCAAGCTAGGGAAGAGAGGAGAGTGTCTAGTACAGAACAGATGGCCTAAGAGAGAACTGAAGGTTCAAGGGATTTGAGGTTGAGGTATGGAGGAAAAGTAGGGTTTTGTAAGAGAGGGCAGAGGAAGAGGTAGAAAGTCGGTAGATTATGCCTAGCATAAGGGAATTTGGTGACTCTTAAATATGGCGGTGGTGCATTTGTGGAAGATGGTATTTGTGGATGGTTCAAGTGTATAACATCTTTTTGTGTGGCAGAGGCAAGGTGGAGGGTCATGGCAGGTCATGGAAAGTGAGTAGGTAGAGGAACTGAGTGGTTGGAGTGTTTGAAGGAGAGAAAATGTGTGTTTTGAATTTCCCTAGCATGAGGGTAGGAGTTGTGGAGGACAGAAAAATTGTAAGCTAGGTACCAAACTCATTGAAGAAGGAAGGGAAATGACCTGGGGAGTCTGTAGACAACAGCAGACAACAGCTACTGGGATTTTTATTGGGTAGTAGATATGAATAGTGTGGAGCTCAAGGGAGGTGGTAGAGAGAGAACCTGAAAGTTGGCAATGTGGAGGGAGCAAAGAGCTAAGGGAGCCGAGCGAAGGCGAAGCCAGTAATGGAAAGGGTAGTCAAAGAGGCTTGTGAGGAACAAAATTTCATTGATTTCTAGAAGATGGAAAGAGTGGGAGAAGAGAAGATTTAAGATGAAAGGACATGTATTGCCTAGGGAACAGACATTCTAGAAGGCACAGTGTAAGGGGTTTGGTTGGGCTTTGGAGTGGGAGGGCTGAGGAGAATAGGAGTAAGGAATCACTGGAGTATGAATGATGATCTACAGTATTTCAGAATCACTGAGATATGTAGGGTATGACCAGGTGTGAGGATGTTTGTCATTGAGTAGAAGGCAATACTCTTCAGAAGAGACTAGAGGTCCATGGTCATGGAGCCAGATGGGAAGCCCCATCTTACTATGCCTCTTCCCTCTAAAGGCAGGAGCCAGTGCAGCAGGAGCTGGAAGTTCTCTCTGCCAATTTTCCTCTTCCTCTTCCCTCAGGAGACAGAAGGCCTGAGGTAAAAGGGAAGTCCACTTCTCTTTTCCCCAGATACTCCCTAAGCCACAGTTGGGAGATCAGGCTGGCAACAGAAGGTGGAAATCGCCTTGTGCCGGCAGAGATGAAAATTAGCCAGGTCGGACCCAAGCAGCCTTCCGCCAGAGACCATTTAGAGCAGGAGATGGAAGGGGCAGTTTTGTCCAGAGGAAGCTCTTGCCCATATTTTCACCCATCAGGTGGGCACAACAAGAGGTAGAAAGCTCTCAAGTAGAGTCAAAATCAACTAGTCCAAAACCAAACTCATCCTCTTTTCCCCTAAACCCTCCTCCTCCTCCCTTGCCTATTACTGCAAAGGACACCATCATCCTCCCAGGCCCCAGAAGTCAGCCTGGATTCATCATCCTCTCCCTCTCTCTCTTCATATCCAAGCTGTTACCAAGTTCTGCCAATTTCATCTCTGCGACGTCTCTCAAATATTCTTCCTTCTCTCCTCTGACACTGTCACTACCCTAGCATAGACCTTCATCACCACATGCCCAGACTATTACAGTAACCCAATGCAAGACACCTGCCTCCAGTCTCTTCCCCCTCCAATTCGGCCGACAAAGTGATTTTCCTAAAGCACTTGTATGACCATGTCAACTCTCTACTCAAGAGACTCCAATAGCTCCCTATCACCTATCACTGCTGTAGCCAAAGTCTGATTATAAAGTATAGTGTAATCTGAGATAGGGCTTTGTAAGAGTAGTTGATCTGGGAGGCCCTAATCAATTTGACGAATTTGACAATCAACCTGGTGGGATTAAAGGTCATGGACCTTTATTTGGAGTAACCTGAGGGATGCGTCCCCATGGAAGGGGGCATGCCCACAAATGCTGTACTGATTGGGTTTCAGAGTCTGGGGTTACCTTCCCCCCATAATTAGTTGACTGAGATATAGGGAGGCAGATGCTTATTACAGGAACTGCCTCCCTCTATAAAAATGAACTAAAAGAAGATTTTTCCTCCCTCTCCTCCAGCCTTCCTACTCCCTCCCTCTTCCCTCCTTCTTTCTTCTCCCTTAACCATTATAAGTACATACAGCTCACCTTGTGCTTCTGCCACAAGACACTATTGCCTGCTTCTGGAGGGAGCAAACTTCTGCTATGCAGTAGGGGCATAGCTTCCTTCTCTCACCTCCTCCCTCCCACCACACAGGTCTGCCCTGCTATGCAATGAATGGTCTGTATTCTGAAGGCAAAAAGGGAGGCAAAAAAGGTGTTACCTGTGCCTCCCTTTCCTCACCTTTAAAATATACTTATTATTTGTTTTGTTTATACATTATGCTAATTTCCAAATACATCCACTAACCCGGCCCTGTCCAATGGCTCTTCGTTCTCAGAGAGTTCAGCTTGGGACAGGCTGGGGAGAATGCTCCTGAGAAGATATGATTCTGGGTGACACTAGGACCCTGCTCCCCACCTCAGAGAAGATGTAGGTGCTAACTGTGTGATGAAGAGATGGAGTGTTGATTGGATGCTGAACCAGAACTGCACTAACCAGTCAAACAGAGACACCTCTGGCCCTGGCCCTCTCCTATCTGGTTGCTTTTTGGGTGCTAGAGATATGCTGTAGGCCTCTGGATGGGGAGAGAGCTCAAGCCCTCCCCCGACCTGAGGCTGACTTGTGGCCTTTCCCTCTATTCTTTGCTCTTTTGTATTTGCTTCTTTTTTGCTTTAGGTGGATGAGTATAGGAGAGGGCTTTGTGAGTTGCAAAAGGTTGGAATGGTGAACACCCTGAAATGCTGGAATCTATGCTGAGATTTGCTAAAAGTTAGACAATGAAGTGCAAAGTTCCAAGTGACCTGCTTGACCCAGCATAAATCAAAGGCAAACAAGAAACAACACCAGTGAGTGATTCATCCACCAGCTATGCTAAATTTGGAAGTGACCTTGGTGGGATGGAGATTTGTATGAATCTGCTCTCCTCTGGATGGAGATGGCATAAGAGAGAGTGTGCCCCAGGTGTTAGGGGGAAAATGTTTATAACTTCCATTTTTGTTATGTCTTCTCAGGAAACATGGATTTGTAAGAACTAATTGGTGCTAATTAGTTAAATAAAATTGGGGAGCTAAAAACTGGTGACTAACATTGAGGAGAATATACTTGAATGAGGGCCTGGGTTGATAATATTAGAGACACATCCCCAATCCTTTGAGGATACCCTTAGAATTCTGAAGAGGAAATGACCTGCCTCGTCACTGTGAGTGTGAGTTGGGATGAGAATCTTTAGTTTATAAGGACTATACTTAATTTTTTAAATTTTTTTTTTTTGCTTTTTGGAGGGCAATTGGGGTTAAGTAACTTGCCCAAGGTGACACGGCTAGGTTTTTGTTTGTGCGGATTAGGTGTCGGAGGCCGGCTCCGAACTCAGGTCCTTCTGATTCCAGGGCCGGCGCTCTATTCACTGCGCCACCTAGCCGCCCCATTTTTTTAATTTTTAAAGAAAGAAAAAAACAGTTAAAAAAAAATAACCAACATCATCAACTATGGTTGACAATATATGCAATATTCCCTACCCTTGTCTCCTACCACTACAACAGTTAGATGTGTACTTTCTCAGCTCTTCTGGGTGACAAAGCTAAGTCATTATAATCAAACAATTTTGTTTTCTTGTTCTTTCCATTTACATTGTTGTTAGTTACATTGTTATATTGTTTTCCTGGTTCTGCTTTCTTTACTACATCAGTTCATGTAAGGTCATGGTACATAAGTCAGACCATACAGCACTACCACATGATATTCTTCAATTTGTTGGTACTCATAATACTCATGACATGCTTCAAACTAGACCTTTCTCATGGGGGAAAAATTCAAATCATCCAGGAGCTGGCTATTATTAAGACAGGTATGGAGGCAGCATTTATAAACAGAACCTGATACAGTTACCATAGAATCAAAGAACCTCAGAGTTGAAAGGATCCCCCAGAAAGGCTCATTGACCAACTGGTATTCATATAAACTGTCCGCTCTAATACCCTCCAAACTTGTGTTTGAAAACCTCTAGTGAAAGAGTACCCACCAAGAAGCAGCCCAGCTGGGAAAGCCCCAATTGTCACAAAGTTTTCTTTTATATCCAACTGGAATCTGCCTTTCTGGAACTCCCAGATGTTGCCCTCCTTCTGCCACTTTGGGCCAAAAAGAACATATCTAATCTGTGTTCCATATGGTAACCCTTCAAAGACTTAAAAGACAGCTATCATGTGTCCCCTTTATCTTGTCTTCTTCAGGTCAACTGGTCATTTCATGGCATGTTTTCTAGTCTCCTTGCCGCCGTGTTTATCCTACCCTGAACCTACTCTAGGTTATTCATGTCCTATATTCTAATGGATAGGGCATTGGACTTGGAGTCAGGAGGACCTCAGTTCAAATCCCACCTCAGAAACTTACTAGTTGAGTGACCCTGAGCAAGTCATTGAATTTCTCTGTGGCTTATTTTCTTTGTTTACAAATGAAGGGATTGAATTCAATGATCACCAACATCCCTTCCATCATATAAAACTGAGGCAGAGTAGAGAGCAACTATCAACTATCAGCATTCTTTTTGGAGGGGGGAGGAGGATTTTATTGGTATAGGAAACTCTAGGTGAGAAAATTCCCTTCAGCAAAGCAGATCAATACCTGCTCTACAACTTACCGTCCTAGAGAGTTATGTGAGGCCCTGAGAAGTTGTAATTTGCTCGGGGTCACACAACCAGAATGTGACAAAGGCAAGATGTCAACCCAGATCTTCCTGACTCAGAAATCAACTTTCTATGCACTGCTATGAACTACCAACTCAATAAAGTTTATGTTCTGGTCACCCACCACGTCATATTGTTGACTCATCTTGAATCTGACAGCTGACTAGATAAAGGGCCTCAAGTGCATTCATGCAAAAATAGTTTCATCCAGCACAACCTCCTCATTTTTATAGAGTAGGAAACTGAAAGGAATCTGAAGGGGTAGAAATATGGGCCTGGGGATGGCTTTTCTTACTTACCCAACCCTCTTGAAAAGTCATACCTTAAGCCTTAGTCAGGAGTATGTTCTAAAGGCTTGGGGCTTTCCTCTCATGCAATAGACTATTTTTGTACACATGTAGTGTACAAAAGGACAGTCTATGTCCAATCTATGAGAGTAAGTTTTGGGGTTTTTAAATTGGAAAATTTCTCGCAGTTGTCAATATGGAAAATTAACAGATTTTTCTCTTCCCCACATAAAAAGTATAAATGTTGACATTTTTAGTAAGCAAGTCACTTCCCCTCTATGGGACACAGTGTCCTCATATGTAAAATGAGCCCTTCAGCCTAGATGACCCAGTCTCTTCAAATGCTAACAATCCATGCCATGCAATTCCTGCCCTTTCTAGCTCTTCAAGAAATTTCCCAGAAAAGTGCCCCCATTCATCACCACATGGACCTACACCAAAAATTATATCAATTTTGCCATATGAATATTTCAAGATCCAAAGAATTTATTATTTATTATTGGGGGTACAGAGAAAACACAATGGAATAAATGATGTTGCTGGTGTTTCTAAGAGTTCAACCAAGACAACTCGGGTGGGGGAGAAGGGATATGCTTACATAAACCTCTCACCTTTACTGAGCATACTCTAGGGCAGAAGAATCATGCAGCATGACCCACACTCTGAATGCCATTCAAACAGATTTAAATGTAATTGGGAAATATTCAATAAAATAAAGTACAACAAAATAAAAACTGTTAGTATGTGGTTTTAAAAGTCAATATGAGCCTATACTGATCCTTATGTATGGTTTAATGGACTATAGTTTCTATAGTTATCCCTTCCACATCACAGGGGTTAGGGGCAGGATGCCCCAATGATCTGGAAAATCTGTAAAAAAAATTTTGACCATCCCTTCATACCAGAGAAGAAGCTTGAATTACTATGGTATTAAAGGATGAAATATGTTAATATTATATAATACTATATATATATATTTCATGCACTCCTGAGTTTCTAAACTTTTTCTGTGTTTCTGTGCTGTCTTTCCTGTCTCATCTGTGGCTTCCACAAAACTCCCCAAAAATTACCATTTAATTTCCATGATATAGCAAAACCTCAATGGGGAAAGTCATGATGTGGAAGGGATAAATATTTGAGTTTGACACCACTGCTCTAGGGAACAGTGCAGTTGAGTGCTTTGCCCTTGAGATTGTGACTTTGACTCAAGGAGAAGAAAGAACGAGTATTAACCTGCATGTTAGAAGAGACCAAAGTGATTAGTAAGGGGGGAAATTAAATTGAAACCAGCAGATAGTGGTAAGAGCATTGGATTTCATGTGAGAGAACCCAAGTTCAAATCTATAAGCCACTCACCTCTGTGGACCTGTTTCCTCATCTATAAAAGAAAGGGGTTAAATGGATCAAATGGCCCCTAAACTCTATAAATCTTTCAGCTCTATAAATCTCATGCTATTTCAGCTCTTTAGTCACTCACGTAATAAACCTGGCCATAGCAGAGTCAATGACCAGTACCTATCCGATATATTTCAAAGATTTTTGATTTTGTCAATGTGAGTGGGTTATTTATTCTGCAGTGGCAGATTCCAAACCCTCTTGGACTTAGTAGATGATCTTTGAGAGCTATTGTACCTGAACTACTAATCGCTATATTGTCAACTGGGCAATAAGCATCTTGAAATTTAGATAGCTAGTCCTCAGACATATAGCCCATTGTCTGCTCCCTACTCTAAAAACCATTCTTGGTAAGATCTGCTGGAGTTTTTACTCCATTTACCTTTGAAAATCCAGGGTTCTCTCCATGGTATGACAAGGAATGGAGGTAGGTAGGATTTTAGTGTAGGACCTGGCATATAGTCAACATTTTAAAAACATTAAATTGAACTGATATCACAACTAATATCCTATATCCAGCAAAAAGGATCATTGCATACTGAAATCTTTCTCTATTTCTAGTTCCTACTTCCCCACTATCTTTTTTTTTTCTGTGTGAGATATTATTGAAGTCTAATTCAGGTCTTTAACCACCAATATGCCAAAGCAAACATCCATTACCATACTGTATCTAGTGGTGACTTCTATCCTGGTCCCAGATAAGCCATGGACACCTCTGAGGTTTTGATACCAAGGAAAAAAACTCAAAATGAGTCATCAGTGGGATGACCCTATACTCTTTGATTCTTGTTTTTCTAGATTTTCTTCAAATTTTGAGGTCAGTGTCATGAGTCCAAGCTGAGGGACTTCTCTTAGAATCATAGAATGGGTTGGAATGAATTTAGGACACTACCTAATTGAACTCTAATTTGAAGTAGTAATTTCCTCTCTAATTTCCCTTATCATAAGATCATTGATTCAGAGCTGGAAGACTTTAAAGCCATGTAGTCCAACCCCTCATTTTACAGATAAAGAAATCAAAGCCCCGAAAGGCAGCCGAGGACTTACAACTGAGGCCTCTGACTCCAAATTCCCTATACCATTGCTATGGTATCCACTGAAGACCTCCAGTGATAGCAAACCCATATTTCCACTTCACTGTGGGATAACTCTGTTAAAAAGTAATTATTTATATAAAGCCCCAACTGTCTTCCTCCAGATTCTACCCAAGCCTAGTTCCCCACTCTGGGACCAAAGAGAATAAGTACACACACACACACACACACACACACACACACACACACACACACACACACGTGATAACCTGTGGTGTGGTTTCATGTATCATCATCATCCCGTCTGTCTTCTGGATATGCTCCAACTTATTAACATCCTTCCTAAAATATGGGACCAGAAGTAAAGGCAATACTCAATATGTAGTTTGATAGGGGCAGGCTGTTCTGTCAAGGAGGGTCTGGGGAAAGGAGAGACCACTGGGGCCCAGTTAGCAACTGGTATCCCATGACTATGTGAACCTAGTCCTATGTTCCCTATTCCCTATAGAACTGAGGGATCTTGTTAATCAGTCAGGAACCCAGGAACCAAAAGCTAGGATCTGGCATTCTAGTTGCAATGCAGTTTCAATAATGGAGTATCTCCTTTGAGAACCTTCCCTTTCTTTAACGTGGAAGATCTCAGAAGCAGAAATCATCTGGTCTTTTTGAGGGACATCTCAGGTCAACTTCATCCCTTTAAAGGGTTGGGAAACTGTGTCCCATTACCTTAAGCCCCTAGTCCACTAGGGAGGCATATATCCTTCATTCCCTTTAGGATTCTATACAGACTTGGTAGTCCTAACCCTCAACACACAGCCATCTCTCTTTACCTCTTCTGGGGAAAACAATTTTTGGACCATTCATGTTCAGTCATGATCTCAAATCCTATAAGGCAGGTGTCAAGTGAAAAAAAAGCTAGGCATGGGCCCTCAAAGAAGTTAATAGCTAATGATAGATAGCATTTCTATAGTGCAGAATGCTTCATAAATATTATCTCATTTGATCCTCAAAATAAGTTAAGGGCTGTGATCCTCATTTTACAGATGAGAAAACTGAGGCAAATAAAGGTTAAGTGACTTGCCCAGGGCCACACATCTAGTAAGTGTCTGAGGCCAGATATAAATGTGCCACTGAGCTGAAAGGTCCCATATACCCCAAATATATTCATAGTAGGACTTTTTCTGTTTGCAACATTGCAAGTGGGTGGCCAACAATTGGGAAATGGATGAATAAATGATGGCATATTTATATGACATATTTTTGTGTTAAAAATTACTTCAGAGAAATATGAGATGTATGTGAACCAATAAGAATGAAGAAATCAGAACCAAAACAATGCAGAACACAATTATTACAATGATGCAAATGAAAACAATACTGCAACGTAAATTAACCTAGTTAAACCCCTATGGTCAATATCAGCTTGAGGGCAGCTCACAAAACACACCTCCCTCCTTTTGAAAGAGGTAAGGCACCAAGAGAACTAAAGTTAACCTACATGAAACTGTGGCTGTTTTGGATGTATATACTTAATTTTTCTTTGGGTCACTCAGTGGTACAGCAGAGAGAATGTCAGGCCTGGAGTCAGGAAAATTCTTCCTGAGTTCAAATCTGGGCTCAGATACTTACTAGCTGGGTGACCCTAGGCAAGTCACTTAACCCTGTTTGTCTCAGTTTCCTCATCTGTAAAATAAGCCGGAGGAAGAAATGCCAAACCACTTCATTATCTTTGCCAAGAAAACCCCAAATGGGGTCTTGAAGAGTCAGATGTGACTGAACAACAGTATTTTTCTTTGTGGCAATGTGGGGTTCTAAGGTTGGGGCTGATGGATCCAGGATAGAAGAAGATCAAGAAATGTCTATGGCATAAAAAATTTTAAGGTATATTTACCCACCATGGTCAAAAGCATTTATTTTAAACACCCAATGATTATAGTACTGTCCTGGGTGTCAAAAAAAGGCAAGTCACACAGTCCTGTTCCTTGCCCTTCAAGAGCTTACAATCTAAGATACTAATATAGACACACTCACACAAATACAGCTAAATAGCACAGAAAGACAACTGTAAACTGGCAAGGACTCTGTGTATAAATTACAAGTGAGAGGCCTGTCTGTGTCAGGAAAAGGCTAGTTATAAGGTGATTTTAGGATGGAGCAGGGCTGCAAAGTGAGATATAGGTTTGTTTGGTCCACAGCCTTGTGCTGAATGGCCCAGGAAACACAATAATCTGCTGGACTAGGGCTATTTCTTTAGCTCTAAGGAAATGGTGAGGAGAAAAGGGAGAGCAGCTGGCTCTTACAACACTTGGAAGCCTGGCTTCCATCTTCCTCCCACAACACTTATTGCAGCACAGCGGATGGGGAAGTGTATTTGGAAGAATATGTTCATCCTCACACATTCTCGATGACTCTAGGAGTCCAACATATGTTGCTTCACTTAGGCTCAGCCAATGAGGGCCTTTGCTCATTTGTCTGGGATTGCTCTGTGGGTTGTGGTTTGGCCTGGCCCTTCCCCTCCCTTCCCCTGGGGTTGTGAGGCCCCTCAGCTTGGGACACTGATCTTTAGGCAGCCTCAATTTCACCACACCAATTCAATCATTTTTCCATTGCCTGTCTGCCTCTTCAGTCACTGCCTATCCACAGTCCTACTTTCATAACTTACTGCTATACATTACCAGTTAACATTATTTTTAAAGAAAGCTATATTGACAGGCACTGATAAACCTAAAATGGCATACTTATATCTTTTATGTGGCCCCCAAAAGGCTGCATGAGGCCACTCTAACAACCAGAAATAGTAGAGCTCTTTGTTTGGAGGACTGAGATGGATACCCTCTCAGTTTTTTCAATGGTCACCTGAGCAATAAATTACTTGTTGAGCGCTTACATTCCTAGCACTGTGGCAGGAAATGGAGCGGAGGAGGCAGCAAATACAAGGGGGGGGGGGGACCACCAGAAAATTGTATATAGATAGTGCACTTAGGAAGGTCCAAGTCAGAAATTACTGCTTCATCGAAAAAGCCTTCAAGATCTGGAAATTCATTTAGATGGAGACCTCAACTTTAACAAGGCTCTTAATTAATACATCAGCAGGAGCAGTCACAAGATTGAATCAGCAAAATAATGTGATTCAACTTTAGGAGCTGGAAAGAGAATGATTATGAGTTTTAAGTCGCCCAAGTCAGTGTTCATACTCTGTATTTTCAGAGGATTAAGATAGCTCTACACTGAATATTTTTTCCATCTCTATAGGAATGAAACATCCATACTTTATCCAGCCCCTTTAAACTGCTCATACCCCTTGGTTCTTTATGTGAAGATCAGGGTCCCCTGGCCCTGTGACAAAGAATGTGGGTAATATAATAGGATAAATTCCCAGATAAAGTTTAAGCTTAACCTGAATGAAGGGTGCAATGCCTTCTTAAAATGCTTTATCCAATGATCACTGCCTGCTTGACCAAATTCTGACTCTTTTATTAGCTATGTGATCCTGAAGAGAAGCAACAACAGAAAGCTATGAAGGCAGTATTAGAAGAGTAACCACATCCTACAAAGATCAACTGTGGACAACTTTTGTTCATTCTGGGGCTTTGTCAGAAAGCTCCTACCAACACCAGGTGAGCAAGCTGTGTTTCATTCAGGAGAAAAAGGTGGGAATCTCAACACAGCAAAGAGGAAGTTCAGCTAAAATGATAGGCTTCACTGAGGGCTTTACTTCCCACAAGTATGGAGGGGAAAGGAAATTATGTGGTAACCTGCAGAGAGTATGGTGTATTTCAATCAGTAACAAATACCAGCTATGTATGTACAAAGTACAGGCCGGCCTATTACACAAGATAAAAGAGCTGTGGAACACCTCTATATTCTTCTTGTCACCCGACAAAACGTGGAGGACATGAAAGAGTGGACTAAGTCTTTTTAAAGAGAAAGCAAAGTGTGAAGAAACAAAGAGGAAGACTAATATGTAAGGAGATTGGAATGTGCTAGAAAGGGAAGGGAAAGAGGACTACTGAACATTTGGCACTAAGTAACAGAGATGAAGCTCTTAAGATCAAGGGTAAGCTTGGACCCTCTGAAGATGAAGCAGCTCTTCCTATTCCCCCAAATGAGATGTGGCTCTAGGGCTGCCAGCAGGTAAAAGTTCATACAATAGTGGCTTTAAGAAAAGACTTGTAGTCATGACTGCTAAGGATGCTAAGGAGTACCAACAAAGCTACTTGTTGACCTAATATTAACAGAGAGGCCCATTGCTTCTCTGGGGTTATGTATTCAGGATGCCTTGAAGACTCTCCCCAAACCCGTTAGGCAAAGTGATGACTAGTCATTCTTGGGGACCAATTTTTTCATCAGAAAGAATGGAGGAAACAGAAGTTGTGAATCACAGGAACGAAACTAAAGTTCTTAGGGGTTCTCCATGATGTGCTTCCATTGTTAATTAAAGGCCAAAAGAGAAAAAGCAGATTTCAGGAGTGAAGAACTAGTTAGGAAGATAGTATCTGTGCTCAGGATCTGTGTTTCTCTGACTTTTTGTCTTAGAGAGATAGTACATTAAACAAGAGCTGGTAAAAATACATTTGCATGGATTCTTAATAAGCTCTTTTTTGACAGGACTCCTAAACTGATATTTCAGGGAACAATAACATAATATGCCAGTATTTTTAGCAAAATATTTAACAGTCCCTCACGCTATGTCTATGGACATAGCTGCAAAGATATACATTAGCTGACAGCATGACTGGGTTTGGAAGTGGTTTAAATAGTGAACTAGAGTCATTAATGGGACAACGTCAACTTGGAGCATTTGTTCTTGGCCCTGTAGTATTTAATATTTTTATGAATGACTTGGATGAAAATCTAGATAGCCAATTTATCAAATGCTATCAAACTCATAGATGACCCAGAAGGGGTAGTTAACATGCTGGATGATGAAATCAGTCTATCTGAAAGTCTCAAGAGGCTAGAACAATGGGCTAAATTTAAGTCAAACAGATCCCATCCTTGAAGTCACATAAATGACTGAATACATACAGAAATCGTAAGATTCTACTATTAGTGGGGCGGCTAGGTAGCGCAGTGAGTAGAGCACCAGCCCTGGAGTCAGGAGGATGAGTTCAAATCCAGTCTCAGACACTTCTCACACACACACACACACACACACACACACACACACACACACACACACAAACTAGCCATGTGACCTTGGGCAAGTCACTTAACCCCAACTGCCCTTCAAAAAGCAAAAAAACAAAACAAAACCAGACAAACCTAAAAAAAGATTCTACTATTAGTTAATTTTATAAAAAAGAATTTGACTTGACAGAGCCAATGCCTCCTTAAAGGCTCACCTCTAGAGAGTCTCTCACACTTAGGGTGAAATCAGACAGCTCTGTCAAGGAACTTACTGTCGTGTAAAGCATAAAATGCTTGCCAAAGGTATTTTCCAGAGTCAAGAAGAATGTCATGAACACGATCTAAATGGAAGGGGTATTCTCTAGAGATGGCAAAGTCTACAGAAGCTCCTATTTGAAGAGGATATCATTCTGCTCGAATCAAGCTACAGAACATTTAAGGATCTCCTCAATAAGATTCATGATTAGCCTAACAATCCACATAGGAAAAATTAATAGACAAAAATGTCTATTGCTCCAACAGATATGTCTGAATGACAAGTCCATCAGTATACTTATTTGGAGCACATGCTGCAGATGGGCAGTGAGGGGTCCAGAATTAAATGGAAGACAGTGGGCCTAACTACAGTTGAAAAATTTTGTAGTCTTTCAATGATTCCATGCTGTTCCCCACAGCAAAGATCCATCTTTTCAAAAGTCTCCCAACAACATTCCAACTCTTGGAAGACCACAGTGTCAAAGTTACAAGTGGGCCAAAGGAGACAAGTAGTAGGTATGAACAAGCTGCATCATGGTTCCAATGATGATGAACACTCAACAAGCATCATCAAAGATGACCCAGTACCATCCTCAATGATACTAGGTGTGTGGTGGGGAGAGAATGGGAGCCAGGTATATGGTTACAGAAAAGAACACATGAAATATAAAAAGACCCAGAGGAAGAGAGCTTCCAATATGTTGGATGTATCTATCTGAGAATATAGCCAAGAAGTATACAGAATGAAGTGAGGATGGGTTTCAATTTGCACTGATGGAATATCTTATTCACTGAAAACTGAAATAAATGTAAACTTCAACACAGGTTTAAAAAACCAATCACAGGTATAAGGAAGCATGGGACAGTTCATGTGGAAAAGATCTAGAGATCTTAGATGGCTATAAGCTGAATTAGTCAAAAATGAATGTCATTATAGGCCGCACTGGGAAACATCATGGCCAGAATGAGAAAAGTCACAGTCTTGCTGTACTCTGTCCTCAGACTGTATTTGGAAGACTGTGTGCAATTCCCTATTTTAGAAAAGACATTGACAAGCTGTAATGTGCCTTGTGGAAGATGACGAGGATGTCAGAAATCATACCATACAAAGATGGACTAGAAGAATCAAGACTATTAACCCTGGAAAAAAGAAAACTTAGCAGAGTATAAAAGACAACTTCACACATTTTATATGATATTACAGGAAATAAACAAACTTGTTCTCCTTAGTCTCAGAAATCAAAATTTGGAGTGAACAGCAGAAGTTGTAGAAAGGTAGATTTTGGCTTGACTTGAGGAAAAACTTCCTAATTAGAGCAGTCCCAAAGTGGAACTGACTACCTCAGGAGGTGAACTAGCCTTTGTTTCAGATCTTCGAGCAGAGAATGGCTACTTTTTCAGGATGTTTTCAGGAATAGACTTCCTTCTTGAATGATCTCGGTCCATCCCAACTGAGATTGTAAAGAAATCACCCAGCTTTTCCAAGTCTTTGTTTCATCTTCTATAAGAAGCCCTTTCTTGCCAAAGAAACAGACACCTAATGGGGTGGTAGTCAGAACTGAGAAGAAGAAAAGCATTCTTAAGACTTAAGGAATTTATTCCTGTTAAATAGTGTAGAGGGAGACAAAAATGCATAGAATTGGTGACTTAGGGTTACATAAGTACACAATTATGGGTGTAAGGAACAAACCTTCCAGCAGATTGAGGAAACTGGTTCTCATTTCCCATTCTGTTGTCATGGAGAGTCCTGTTATCACTTAACCCTTTGGATGATTTAAATTCCACCAAACTACAGTCCTTTTCCAAGTGCCTTTGGTATGCTGAACAGTCTATATTGCCTCAGAAAACTATGATGATCAACTTGGGAATAGCCCCTGGCCTATTCCCTAGTCCAATAAGGACCAGCTTTAGTTAAGCTTTGCAAAAAGCTTCTAAAAAGTCTTCCAGCCTGCATCTTTTCAACCCACCATGCTTTCTTTTGTCACAACTACACAGGTGAGTGATGCCTGGAACATACAAACAGTAACACCCTTTTCCAGCTTTCTTCAAAGTCTTGTTTGCTTTCAGCTAAGCTCCCTTTGAGATACACACTAACTTTTTAAAGGCCATGGGCCTAGGCTATTAATAATTTAGCTAGTCCACACCTACTTCCTGTTTCTTTTGGTAAGTGTGTACTATGTCTCTAGAGTGTCAATCAGCAAGCATTTATTAATTGAACATCTATGTGCCACGCACTGTGCATCAGCATCCAATCACTTCTGCCTGCCCTCTCTGTGCAAAATAACATATGAGGCATTATTTGAGAGTTATCCTCTCCAATCTGAGGAACAGGCAGTCAGGACAGGCTATTGGAAAAATTGTCATGAGAGGATCTGGGATTTCTGTTTGGGGAAGTAGAAGTTATTCACCAGAAGGTTTGCAAAAGTGGACAAACAGAATGAATAAACTAAAGGGTATTACTTAAGTTAAATGGGTGTTTTGATGGGATAAAAGATGTGCTTTCTGCCGAAAGCTCTTCTCACACTTGGTGCACTGAAAGGGTTTTTCTCCTGTGTGTGTCCTCTGGTGTGTTATAAAGTGTGAACGCTGGTTAAAGCTCTTGCCACAGTCTGGGCATTTATAAGGTCTCTCCCCCAAATGGATTCTCTGATGGGTAATAAAATGTGAACTCTGATTGAAGCTCTTCCCACATTCCCCACATTTATAGGGTCTTTCACCTGTGTGGATCCGTTGGTGCTTAATGAGGGCAGAACTGTCAGTGAATCCTTTCCCACAATCATCACACTTATAAGGTCTCTCCCCAGTGTGTGTTCTCTGGTGGGTGACAAGGTGAGAACTTTGACTGAAACTTTTATCACATTCAGGACAGCTAAAGGGTCTCTCTCCTGAGTGAGTGCTCATGTGTGCTACAAAATGGGAACTGTCTCGGAAGCCTTTCCCACACTCAGGACATTTATAAGGTCGTTCTCCTGTGTGGGTTCTTTGGTGCTTAACCAAATCTGAGCTCTGACTAAACCTCTCCCCACAGTCATTACATGTATAGGGTTTCTCTCCTGTATGAATCCTTTGATGGGTAATGAAATTTGAACTCCGACTAAAGCTTTTCTGACACTCAAGACACTTATAGGGCTTCTCTCCTGTGTGGGTTCTTTGGTGCATGATAAGATGTGGCTTCCGACTGAAGGTCTTCCCACAGTCTGGGCATTCGTAGGGTCTCTCGCCTGTGTGGGTCCTCTGATGCTTGATGAGAGTTGAGCTGTCACCGAAGCTTTTTTCACACCCATTGCATTTGTAGGGTTTCTCTCCCGTGTGTGTTCGACGGTGAGTGACAAGGTCTGAGCTCTGTTTGAAGGCTTTCCCACATACAAGACACTTATATGGCCTCTCTCCAGTATGGGTTCTCAGGTGTCTCATAAGATAAGAAGTCTGGTTAAAGCTTTTTCCACATTCAGCACACACATTGGGTTTTTCACCTACATATCTACCTAGGAGCTTACTTAAATGTCTCTCCTTTGAAAGGAGTTCCCTTTGTCCCTCCCCTGTGAGAGTTCCATGTTGTCTCTCTAATACATGTTCCCTTTCCCAGTTTCTTTCCCAATCAGGATTCTGAGAAATATCTTTTGGGGACCTTCCTGAAGATGGTCCAAATTGTTCTGCTGCCTCAGAAACTTCCTGGTTCAATTTTTCCACTTGTTTCTCAAAGTCTGAAAAAGTGAAAAGAGATAATAGATAATCAATAATTTCCTTTTCCACTGCGAAAGGAAATAGTTAAAATGGTTGTTCCTATGATGTATATATCTTTGCAGCAAATTTCAATAAAATTTATTTAAAAACTATAGAACATGATCAACTGACAGTCATGTTTTCTGATGTAGGTGGCCAGACAAAATCAACTAAAAATTTAACTTGAGACATTATCTTTTATTCCCTTTAATAATATAGGGCCTTAGTGTATTGTTAAGCTTTAATAATCTCCATAGAATAAATGTTACAAACTTAAACATCATTTGAAAATGTAATTATTTAAATTTCTTTTACATGTATTTATTTTTATGAATTTTGAATCATAAATTTTAAAGTTTAATTTTAGCAAAAGAGGGAACCCTGTCATTCATTGTGCATTATTTGTGGGATAGTTACTGGAAACACTTTCTGAGACCAGTGGATTGGTAGAGGAGGCTCTCTGTCTTGGCCACCTAAGTCACTGGATCCACCTCTAATATATTTTTTTCTTTTGGGTCAAAACCTCATTCTTTAGATGATCTTAAGTCTAACATTACTAATCTTATCCTTTCAGTCACTGAGCAAGAGCTGTTAAGTTTTCACAAAGTTTGAATATTGAGAAGCCATGTGCAGCACAAAACAGTGGTTATTCTGAATTTCAGTAAGAAT
The DNA here is from genome assembly GCA_011680675.1 of Gymnobelideus leadbeateri. NCBI lineage: Eukaryota > Metazoa > Chordata > Mammalia > Diprotodontia > Petauridae > Gymnobelideus > Gymnobelideus leadbeateri. The sequence goes on along the minus strand of WOXC01006407.1, from coordinate 203,411 downwards.
ATACACTTTAAAAGCTTAAATAATTAACCTTTTAAAATTTTTTTTCTAAGTTTGAAGCATATTATGCTTCTGAAGTTATTAAAGTTTAAAACTATACTAAAACTTTCTAGATATCCAATTTGGGCAAAATCAGTTAGACTCAAGTTAATACAGTAAGGCTTGGTCCTCTAATTCCATTGGTATGAAAATCTCCCCAGTGAGGAAACTCTCTCTACAATGGCATGCTGGCATCTCCTCTGCATTACAGTGCCTAGAGCACTGAAAGGATCACACACACACACACACTATGTGTCAGGGGAGAGACTTGAACCCAGGCCTTCTTGGCTTCAAGTCTAACTTATCCATTTACTACTGTCTCTCACAGACTGAAAGACAATGCAATATGCGGAATGGTCAATTTAAAAATGACTTTGCTCATTTAGATAATGAATCTATTGCTAGCAAATATTAAACTGGTGGTAATACAGCCAGGATGGAGGGGTGAGCTTCCCAAATCCTTAATATGAACAAAGTTCTCACCTGTGTGAGCTCCTCTCAGGATTGCCCCCTCCTCCAAGTTCTGGAGATCCAGTACCCACGGTTCTTTCTGCTCAAGTTGGGAGATCACAGTGGGTCTGGAAATCCTGTTCAAAACAGACACGGATCATTGGTTTTTGTGCCCCAAACTCAGGCCTTGTTTCTTTATCTGTCAGATAAACTAACCTGCTAGAGGGTGATGATGTCTGTGGCTTCTCCCAGTCAAAATAAAGAAAGGACAGACTGATGTGATGAGGTAAAGATACTTCTTCTTCAGGAATAGAACTTAGGTATGAGTGAAAATTCTAGCACTGAGGTTCTACTTGTGCCCATGGAAGAGAAAACATGATGGTAACCCCCAGGAAAGACTTTGGCCTGGGCACTGATTATTGTTTGATATCTGGTTTTTCTCTGTAAGGGGAAGAGCTAAGAAGATGGGGAGATGGAGGAATTAAAAGATGACAACTCGAACAAAATTTAGGAATCAACAACCAGTATCCCTAAACTCCTTAGGGGAATGGATCTTCTAACTGCTTTTAACCTTTGACTCTAAAGGGAAAACAGAAATCCTTACCCATTGAGAGCCCATTCTTCTAACCCTGTCGGACGGCAAGCCGGGAGAGGATTCTCTGGGCAGGGTCCAGATAACCCACTCCTCCCAGATGTGCCCAGCCACATCATCCAGTGTCATCAATCCCTAAAACAAGAGATTTGAACTTAGTATCTGCTTCTTCCTGGATACTGGCTCAGTCACAGACTTTTAGACCTACAATGGACCTTAGGAGAACACCTGGTCTAATCCTCTCATTTTGAAGAAGAGGAACCTGAGGGGAAACAACTTGTTAAATGACCCATAGTAAGTGACAAAGCTGGGACCAGAACTCAGGTTTTCTAATGCCAAATCTAGCACCTTTCCCAGCTTGGACAGCCGATGAATAGCACAGTAGATAAGAGTGCTGGGCCTGGAGACAGGAAGAACTGAGTTCAAATGTGACCTCAGAGACTTACTAGTTGTGTGATCCTGGGCAAGTTTGCCTCACTTCTCTCATCTATAAAATGGGGATAATAATAACACTTACTTCACAGGGTTTTAAGGCTCAAATGAGGGAAAATTTTAAACTACTTAGCATAGTTCTTGGCATATAGTAGGTGCTACATAAATGCTAGCTATCATTAATATTATTGTTATTTTCCAACATATTCTATAAGTTGTTTTCTGACATGCAGTGCTACTCGTGCCATGGGTGTGATGGTAGTAGCACCAACCACCTTTTGTGGTACAGAGTTAATTTGCTAAGTTCTCAAATGCTTATTCCATTAAAGAAATGACCCCAAGTTTCCTAGCCTTAACTGCTAGAGATTTTTCACCATAAATTTTTCCTTGCCCAAATTCCTCATCAGTGCAAAAGGCTCCAAATTTCCCCCAGCACAGAATTTGGACAATTGTTAATATGAATTCTGTATGGAACAATCGTATTAGATGTTTTAAAACAGGGACTATCTTCATCTTCTCATTTGTCTCTTCAGTATTTAGCACAGTACTTGACACATATTAAAGGCTTAATAAACATTTTTTTGTTCTTTAATTCATGGGGAAATCTTAATTTCAAGAAAACCTTTTATTCTATCTCACTACATACTCATCTATGAGCTAGGAAAACATAATTTTAACTGTATAACTATTATTATGTCAGAGTGATTTACATATAAGCTTACTCTAAACATTTACTCAAAGGGTCATTGATGATTTGGCATCTATCTGCAAGGGACAAATCCAGTGGTGTTCCAAAACGAATCTTCTCAGAGAATTATTCTATCCTATAGATTTACTGATGTCAGGAATTTAAAGTCATCTTTATACACTGACAAAATCATCTTAAAAAAAGAAAATGGTGAAATTCAATGGAGGGAAATTAGAAAGTTCATTTAGGGACAAAACTCAGCCAATGATGGGGACAATTCTAGTAGACAGAACAAAAGTTATTTTAGGGAAAACAAAATGCTTTAGGGAATCACAGCTGTCTCTAAGTTGAATCTGTCATTCAAAATGACAAGTATTTACAGAATTATGTGGGGCAATACAAAGAAGTCTAAAGATGGTTGCTGCCTTCAGAGTTTACTTAGGAATGTTGTCAACGTGACCACAAGGAGGCAGCATGGTGCAGGAAGCAATAAAAGTTGGAGAAAGACAACGTGGGTGTGAGTCCTGTCTCCATTTATTAGCCCTGTGACCTCTGGTTTTCCCTCCCTACCTCCTTTGAAAAATGAGGGGGGTTCCAAAATAAAATAAAATAAAAATAAGGGAGTTGTATTAGCTGGTCTAAAGTTCTTTCCAGCCCTAGATCTACTATTCTACTGTTGAGCAGATTGTAATCATATCATTAACTCCTAATACACCCTTAAACTGAGACTTTTTTCTCACCTAGATGTTTTAGAGCAGGAGTTTTTAACTTGGTGTAATCCCCCCCCCCCCAAGGAATCTGTGGATAGATTTTAAGGAAGCCAGGAACTTGGATTGGAAAAAATAACATCTTTATTTCAATACATATAATTGGTTTCCTCTGTAATTCTACATATTTTATTTTACGCATTTAAAAACATTCTGAGGAAGGGTCCATAGGTTTCACCCAACTGCCCAAGCAATCCAGGACACAAAACAAGGTTAAGCTCAGAGCCCATTACAGGTGTGTATGTTGAGACTCTATCCTGTGCTTTTTTAGCTCCCATGAACTATCTCTATGTAGATGGCTCCAGATCCTTTCTGAGCTCTTTGTCTGTCCACTTGACATCTTCCCCTAGATATCCCATAGGCATCTTAAAGTCAACATGATCCAAACAGAATTCATTATCTTCCCTTCTAATCCCAACCTTCCCTGACTTACCTATTTCTATCAACAGTACCACTATTCTTTTTCAAAAATTTTCATTTTTATTAAGTTAATCATTAAACAAAAAAATTACAGAAAATCAGAAATAAAAGATTCCACATAAAACTGTAAATGTCTGTTATGGGCAATTTTTAAAGGTGCATATTAAGTTTAAGTAGTCAAAATTTTTATTGGTTCTGGGTACCTTTCTCAACTTTTTTTTGGTCTGTAAACTCAAAAAATGTTTCACTGCTGCTTTTTAAAAACAAAAACAAAAACAGAAACAAAAAAATCTTTGTTACATTCAAAGCCCCACCCCTTACCTAATGGAGCCCTTTCCTTGTAATCAATCAATAAGAATTTATTAAGAGCCTAACAGGGGCCAGGCAATGTGAGTTAGTTAAAAAAAAAACCAAACAACTCAAAGCCTTGGCCACATCTGAAGATGTCTGCACACCTCTACCTGCCCGTGAGGTACAACATTCTCCTACTTAACTAGTTTTGAAACCTACAAGTCATCTCCAGCTCTTAATTCTCACTCTCCAGCCCATCCAACTATCCACAATCAAATGCCAAATCTACTTCTTCAACATTCTTCATCACCACCCTCGACTGTCATATCCCAACAACCCTAGCAAATGTTCACATTATCTCCATGTGGACTATCTCCACAGCCTCCCAATTTGACTCCCTGCGTTGTTTCTTTTCTCTCAATCCATTCTCCATACAAAACAAGTTGTGATTACCAAAGGGCAGGCCTAACCATGTCCCTCCTCCACTCAAGAAGTTTCAGTGGCTAGCCAGTGCCTTTAGGATAAAACATAAACCCCTCAGCTTGGCATTGAAAGCCCTTCACAATCTGGCTCCACACATTACTCCCCCTCCCTCTCCTACAACACATATGCTCTCCCCAAACTGACTGACTTGCTGTTCCTCATTTGTAATCCACCTCCTGCTTCTGACCAAAATTCAACATGCTCAAGAGAACTGCTTATCTTCCCCCCAAAGGCTCCCCTCTTCTGAATCTCCCTCTTCGTGTAACCTGCACCAACATCCTCCCGGTTAAGCTGGGTCATCAACTCAATACACATACCCAATCTGTGACCAAATTCTGTCATTCCTGCCTTCACATCTTTGATACATGTTGAAGTCTCTTCACTTATGCAGTCACCACAGTGGCACAGATCCTTATACCTCAAGCCTGGATTTTTGCACTAGGCAGATCTCTCCCATTCTTTTTGTCTATGTATGTGTCTCTCACTCCAATCCATTCTCTATCTGGCTGCCAAAGTGATTTTCTTAAAGCACAGTTTTGACCACATCACTCCCCTACACAATAAATTCTGCTGGCTTCCTATTACCCCAGGGTCATATATAAAATGCTGTTTGGCACTCAAAAGTCCTTCAAAGTCTGGCTCCTTCCTATCCTTCTAGTCTTATACTTTACTCCCCTCTAAGTATTTATCTAGAAACATATCTGCATTCTTGCTGTCCCTGGTACTCCTTTTGGTGCATTTTCAATGGCTGTCCCCCCATTTCTGGAATGCACCTGGAAGGCTTATGGGCTTTCCTTCAAGTCTCAGCTCAAATCCCACCTTCAGCCTACCGGGCCCTCTCACAGACGGTGCTTCCCTTCAGAGGCTAACTTCCATACACTCACTATTATAGGCGAGTGCTTAAATAGTTCTTTATATGTGGCCTCTTTTATTTAGACTGTAAGCTCCCTGACGGCAGAGCCTGTTTTTGCATTTCTTTGTATCTAAAGCTCTTAGCAAAGTGCCTGGCCCAAAGTTAGCACTTAATTTGGTGGTTAGACAGTCCTCACCCCAGTCCCAAGCCTTAGAACAGACTCCTTCCAGCTACTTCTTAAAACCCCTGGTCCCTTTCAAGGCTCAGTCCAAGTACAACTACCTTCAAGAGGTCTTTTTGGATTCTACCTTTGGATTCTACATCCTCCTCAACTTATCACCCTCAAACACAGTGTGTTTATTTTATACATATTATGCGTTTTTCTTTGTGAATATGTGTATCCCCCTGTAGAATTTAAGTTCCTTAAGGCCAAGGACAGTCTCGTTTTTGTCTCTGAATGGCCATCACCTGGTACATAGTGAGTGGGCACTCAAATACTTCCAGACCAAATCTCTCCAACACATCAAGCATCCCAAACATTTTGTCTTGCTAAGGCTATACTTATTTCTCTGCTCCCCCTTCTATTCTAGTCTTTGTTCCCAGATTGCAATCCTCAGGATCAGCCTGCCTTCAAAGGTAACTAATGGTTATTCTAACAAACTTACACTGTTGGAAGTGCTATATATAATCTATAGTCTCTGGGCTTTCCCTCCAGTTTCTTCTTCTTCTTCTTCTTCTTCTTTTTTTTTTTTTGGAAAGGCAAGGCAATTGGGGTTAAGTGATTTGCCCAAGGTCACATTTGAACTCAGGTCCTCCTGACTCCAAAGTCAGTGCTCTATTCACTGTGCCACCTCCCTGCCATTTCTAAATCACATATACATTATAACCAAGGCCTTCTGAAGGTACATAACTACTTGCTCTTTTTGTGGGATGAAATGTATTATAAACTACATTAAATAAGAAAAGTATAAAACAATGCATATTTTTCTGGCATCAATTAATATGTAGATAGACTGCATTTCTGAGACATATTCATTTGCACATATGTGTATGTGTGTGTGTATATATATATATGAAATATATATCTAAGACTATTATCTAAAGGGCTCTTATCCCTTAAAAAATGGTGATTCATGTATAACTAATATCGAAGTGCTTGTCTTTTCAACAGGGGGAGAGGGGAGGGAGAAAATTTGCAAATGAAAGTTTTAAAAACAAATGTGAAAAATCATTTTTACATGTAACCAGAGAAAATAAAATACTAAAAATTAAATTAATAAAAAAAAAAGAATGGTGATCTCTGACATAGAACAGGCAAAGGAATGGCAGTCAGAAAACCCGAGTTATAGTTCAGACTCACTAAATGTGCAACCTTGGACAAGTTACTTCACTTTCTAGACCTTGATTACCTCATGGATAAAATAAACAGGTCAACAATCCTCTCCCTACCACTCTATACTGCTCTCTCCCTGATCTTCTCCCATCCTTGTTCCAATGTCACATGGTAATTTGCCCATAACTCTTCTCTAAAGTGTCTCCATTTTCCTTCTGTCAGAGAAGTCATTTGTATACCTGTCTGTTCCCCACCCTTGAAAGCTGAAAATCAGAGTGTGTCACATCTATCTTTGTATCCCCAGTTCCTGGTATAGTATCTTGCCCACAGTGGGTGTTTGTTGAATTGAACTGATCTCTCCAGATTCTTCCAGCTGTGACATTCTATTACTCTAAGTCCCCCTGTGTAAAGATCGAAGGGGAATCTGGTATTAATTGGAGTGCAGCATGCAAGGCCTGAGGAATATACACATCTTTTTACTCTTAGACACCCTCTTGTTTTGAGTATTGAATTACATTCCCTGGACAAACTTTTAAAATACAAAGACTGTAAATATAGTATACATGCCTGAAAGGGTGGGAGAAAAAAAGAAACTGAGGTGGTTTTACTAGGGTTAAGGGGGAGAAAATTAGAGGCCACAGTTCTTCTGGGAAGCAATGAGATAGCATTTAAACTAAACATGTCCTTTCCCCCAAACTCTCTCCTCCTCTGAACTTTACTATGTCTATAGAGGGCATCACTACCCTTCTAGTCTCCCAGGTTCCTAACCAAAGCGTTATCCTAAACCCTACCCCTCCCTCTACATCACCCTAAATAGCCAATCAAATTTCATCCTTTCCATCTTTATACCCAGGCCCTTTCTTTCCACTCACTTGGCTACCACCTTAGTTTCTGGTGGTTTACCTTTTACTTAGATTAACTAAAGCAAAAATATGTTTCAGTACTCTTGCCATTCCCCATCCTACACACTGCTTCTACAATGCCTTTCCTCAAATCCATAACTGACACGATTCCCCAAATGAACAATTCCAGTAACTCCTATTGCTTCCAGGATAAGATATCTACCCCTCTGTTTGACTTTTAAAGTCCTTCACAACCTGGTTTCAACCTGTCCAGCCTCACTGGACATTACCCTCCTTCCCTCTCTGAGACCAGAACTGTCACACATGACACTCCCCCTCCCACGACTCTAGAGGCTACCCCATATGTCCAGGAAGCACTCCCTCCTTACCTCTACTTCAGTCCCTTTCTTCCTTTAAGGTGGCATCTTCTCCCTGAAGAGTTTTTTTTAATCACCACTCCTCCTCCCCAGCCCCCAACAGCTAGTACCCTCCCTCTCACCCCAAACCACCTTCTCTTTAACTACTTGGTATTTACTCACTTTATAGCTATATAAAGGCTGCTAGGCACCACAGTGGACAGCGCATGGTTCTTGGAGTTGGAAATCCCTAAGGTCAAATGCTGCCATAGTAGCAGCATCACTGCACAATCGCTGCCTGCCTCAGTTTCCTCATCTGTAAAATGGGGATAACAACAGCATCCACTTCCAGCACTCCGTGAACGCTATTATTATTTTTATTCATGCTGTATGTATTATATATGTACATGCCGGACCCCCATTGGAAGACAAGCTCCTGGCAAGCAGAGATTCCTGCACTCTGGGTGCCTGCTCCTCAGCTCCTAGCCCAGCGCCTGGCACACAGTAGGCACTGAATAACTGCTTGCTGACTGAGTACGGAGATGCCAGGGGGGACTCTGGGGCTTCCCAGCCATGTGACCTTGGGGAAGACCCTGCGTGGAGCCGGGGTGTCAGCTTCCTCCTGGCAAAGCGGGAGCGGCACCGCCCCTCGCCCCTGCTCCCAGCGCTCCGCACACATGTCAGCTGCCCGTCTGACTGCAGGGGGGAGGTGTCCTCTGACCAGACCACCCACCTGCTTCCCTAAGTTTCCAGCACAGCCCCAGCCCCCTCCCCAGGCCCACAGCCATCCACTCACCGCCCCCGGGCCGGCCCAGCCGAAGGAAGGAATGTTAGGGGCCGGAGCCGGGGGCCGGAGACCAGAGAGTCCAGCCGGCCGCTACCCGGTCTGGGGCGAGCCCACACTGGACTTAGGGAAAGGGTCTGACGTAAAGCGCCCACCCCCGCTCTCTTGCCATTGGTTTAACGTCTCCGCGTCTTACAGCTTCCTTTCTCCATTGGTCCAGATGGTTGTCAAAGAGGCCTGCGGGGCGAGCCAACGACGCGGAGGATGCTAGGAATTGTGGTCCCGGGAGAGCTCCTGGGAGGACTCCGGCTCCCAGCATGCTCTCTAATCACACCCAGGCCAGTGCCCAGCCTCGGTGGGGGGGGGAAATGACACGCACTAGCCAGTCCCAGGGGAACCACGGGCAGGGGGGAGGGGAGGAGGGTCTGCCTTCACTCAGAGTCCACGCATGCGCAGGCACCCGCCCCCTCTACCCTTTCCCCCCCTGCTCCCACCCAGAGGCCTTATTCCCCCTTTAGCGCCCATGGCCATCCCCAAGCCCTCTCTCAGGAGCCCGAGTCCACTCACCACCCCCGGGGCAGGGCCAGGCCCGACCCGGGATGGAGAAGGAAGGGAAATTCCCCCGGAGCTGAAAAAGTACTGTCCGCCCAGCCCGGCTCAGGCCAGGCCACTCTGGACAGAAACTAGGAGTTGTACGCAGGTTGCGGTGTCAGAAACGCCCGCCCTTGCCCTTTGGCCATTGGCCACTCGATCTTCACGTCTAGAAACCTTCCCTTTCCACTGGCGGGGCCAGCTGTCAAATAGGTTCGGTGGCCGAGTAACGCGGAGCACTCTGGGAAATATAGTCCCACATTCACTATGTGCCAGGTACTGGGCTAAATGCTGGGGATGCAAATGTGGAAAGAAAGTCCCTGCGCTCAAAGAGCTTACAGTCTAATGGAGGAACATTACGTACAGAGGTGGGGGAGGGAAAGGGGAGAGAGGGTGATGTCCCGGAGTAGCGAAGCCGGGTGAGAAGTGACCACGAAAGTATAGGAACTCAGCTTCGAAAGTTTAGAATATATTTCCAGCTGGAAGAGACCTTAGAAGGTTATCTAGTCTAATTCCCTCCCTTATACAATTGAGGAAATTGAGGCTCACCGAGAGATAATGGCTTGTCCAGGCTTACAGACTTACATAGATAGTGTAAGTGGAGGGATTTTTACCCAGGAGGTTGGACTCCAAATTCAGGGCTATCTGCACCTCACCTGTCCGGGCAGGTTGCTTTCAGGAGCTGAAAGGATCTGCCCCATTTCAGACTCTGTAGAATTCCTTGATGTTTCTACAAAGCCCTGCCTAATATTAATAATCGTCAGCATTCATATAGTGCTTTAAGGTTCACAAAGTTTGCAATATTTGATCCTTAACAATTCAGAGATGTCGGTGCTATAATTATCCCAGTTTTAGAAATGAGGAAACCGTTGCAGTCAGAGGTTAAGTAACTTGCCCAGGGTCACAGGGTCAGAAAGTGCCTAAGGTCAATTTTGAACTCAAGACTTCGTGACCTAACTGTGCCATCTTCCATTGCCCCATTTACCTACTTTGCTTGAACTCTTGAGTTGTCACTGCATAGATACAATATTGTGGAATGGGAACTGCTTGAGGGCAGGGAATTTTTCTTTTGTTTCCCATAACTGTGAGCACAATACCTTTAATTAGTGTTTGTTGAATTGAGTTTGCTGAATTGACACAGACTCTACCTTGGAGGATCTCACAATCTAATTAAAGGAAAGAGAAAGTCACCTAGAAAAATAAGGAGAGATTAGAGGGGTGATCCTGGCAAAATGCTGTTTGCCAGGTGACTAGGCTATGAGAAATTTTAGAAATAGGATAAGGAAGTCACTTTAACCTGAGCGGATGGAGATGAGTTAGCACCCAAGTTCTTTCTTGAAGGGAGAAATTTTAAAGACAAGGTAAGCAGGAAGGCGGGGAGGGGGGGGGGGGGATGGTCATGAGCAAAAGGATGGAGATGGAAGACTTTAGGATGGAATCAGGTAAAGGAAAGTACTGGTTTGCCTGTAACATAAACTTAAGTAGAAGCAGAATAATTTAAACTTAAGCTCGAAAGATAGCTTGGAACTAACTTGTAGAGGACCTTAGATGTCAGTCAGGAGTTTATACTTTGGAAGGTAATAGCAAGTCACTGATGCTTTCTTAATGGAGAAGTGACATGATTGTAGAGATGCATTGGGAAGAATACTCTGGTCCTAGAGTGAGGGATGAATAGGAGAAGGGGAGATAGACTAGAGGAAGAAAACTAACTGGAAGGCTATGTCAGTAGCCTAGAAGAGATAAAGGTTGAAAGTGAAGAAAGGAGGAAGGCTACAAGACATCATGAAGTTCCTTCTGGCTCTAAATCTATGACCTATGATCTTAACTTAGAAAGGATAAGACTTTACAGTTGCTTGAAAAAGAAGGGGTAAAAAAGAAGGAAGAGTCAAAACCATGACTACAAACCTGAAATACTGAGAAAATTTTGGTGCCGTTAAAAGAAATAGAAAAGTTAGGAGAGATAAGATTTGGAGTGCAGATGGTGGGTGGGATTGTTTTTAGATACCTTGAATTTAAGGGGATGGTAAGTCTGCCAAGTGGTGAGACCTACCAGGTCTATTAGAAGGCTATTAGAAATATGAGAAAGGAGCTCTGGAGAGAGGTTGGGGGTGAAGATAGAGATATTATGGGGATTATCAGCTTTAAAATGATCATTGAAACCTAGGAATAGATGAGAAAAGAAAAGGACCTAAGAGAAAATCTCTTCTAGCTTCCTTTTTCCTTACCTAGGTCCACCCAAGGAGCTCTCCTAGGTCCTTATTTGACTTCTTGGTCACTGACCTTCCCTCCTTCATACTCCAACTCCAACTCCAAACTCCAACACGAAGAGCTTGTAGAAAGGTTTTCTATGTGTCCACCTTCCCAGTGTAGACTCAGTTGCCAGGAATCAGTTTGCCAGTGAATTTCATAAAAACTTTTTAAGGAAATTGAGCCCAGGAAACAAATTCTGTTTCCTTTCCTGACCCTCACAAAACATTCTGTACTTCTAAGCTCTTAATGCATTGTTTTGAACTATTGTTACTTTATGCTTAGGATACTCTTGAAAAGTTACTGTAAATTTCAGTCTGTATCACAATTTCCTCCTGAGATTATAAACTTCATGAGGGTAGAAAGTATGTTTTATTCACCTTTGTGTCTCTCCTGATACCAAATAGCACATCCCATGTGGTAGACATTTAATAAATGGTGATTAAATGAACAGATGCCTAAAGAGTGTTATCTGTCCAAAGATTTTCATAACATTAGTAATTGCAAAAAACTATAAATAACTGAAATATTTAACAATAGGATATCCAATGGTCGAATAAATTGTGATAAATTACTATAAGAAAATGATATATTATGGGCTAAATGTGAAAATATTTAATATGAATGTATATGTAGAGCTTATATCAGCTTGTAGACTGTCTTATGGAAGGGGGAAGGGGAGGGAGAGGGAGAAAATTTAAAAATTAAAACTTAAAATTTAGCTTGTGGAACTGAATGTTGTAGACTAAAATAAATAATTTTTTAAAAATACTGTTACAATAAATTCAACAAATCTGAAAAGACCTTTATGAAAACAAAAAGTGAAAAAATCAATCAAGAGAAAGGAGTGGATACATACTGACTACAACCATATAAGAAGAAAAGTGGTTGAGAATGAATGAACTGAAGAATCCTGATGGAGGTTGAGAGGAACTGGCTGGAAAAAATAAATGCTGATACTTTATACATTGTAATTAATTTAAGTGGCAGCTAGGTGATGTGGGGCTTGGAGTCAAGAAGACCTGAATTTAAATTCAGCCTCAGACAAGCTGTGTGACCCTGGACAAATCACTTAACCATTTCCCTTATTTTCCTTATCTGTTAAATGAACTGGAGAAGGAAATGGCTAATCACTCCAGTATCCTTGCCGAGAAAACTCCAAATGGGGTCAGAAAGAGTCAGACATGACTGAACAAATTAATTTAATATATAGAATTTATTAATAATAATAGTGATAATAGTTAGCACTTATAGAGCCCTTTACATTTATCTTTTTGAGCCTCAAAATAACCCTAATGAAGTGCTAAAATTATTCCCATTTTACAGAAGAGGAGCCAGTTTAAGAGAGGTTAGGTGACTTGCCCAGATCATGTATATAGTAAGTGAAGAGGGAAGGATGATAGTGATGGGGGGGAGGGTAAGTGGTTCTGCCAGGGATCCACCCTGGCATCTGTAATGGAAATGCAGATTTAAAAGATCTTCCCTGCCCCTAGGCCCTTTGATTGGCTTTAAGAGACTCTGAAAACCTTCCTGGATTTGAAAATATGCTCTGCCTCCTAATAGGCTGAATGTGCTCACATGGAGCCTGTGGTGGGAGGCTTGGTTTTCAGGAATGACCACACCTTGATGCTGTGTGATTGGGCAGTGGATCAAAAGGGTGGTTACATTCTTTGAGCCAGGAGAAGGCTATATAAACTCTGATGAGGGGCTTTGCTTTGGGGCTCACTTTGAGAAGTGTTGTGTGATTTGACCAGATGAGACTCTGGGAAGCGTTGTTGAGAGCCCCCCGCTTTGAAAACCCAGATGTTGATGCTTCCCTCTCTGGTAACTGTGATTTGGTATTGATATAATGTTTGGACAGTTTGGAAGCCTGTCTGATCTGTAAGTTCTGTAACTCTGAAGTTCGGGGTGCTGACCTTTTTTCCCTGAACTAGGTAATGTATGTTTGTTTGATTAAAGTAAGCTTGTTAACCCATTTTGAGTTGCTTTCCTTTACAAAAGCAGATCTAAGAACCTGTGTTGGCAGCTACCCTGGGGATATTGGGGTGCTTGCTGCTACAGCATCCAGTCTGGAAGGAATTCACCAGGCTCAAGCAAACTTTGAAGCCGAAATTGTAAAGTTTATTGTTACGCAGTAGAGAACAGCGGGCTAGATTCTTATGGAACCTGCCAACTCGCAGAGGCAGAGGCGCAGGCATAGTTTTAAGGTGTCAATTATTCTAACTAGGTGAGTAAGGGTGGGATCAGGGAGGAGTTAAGGAGTGGTCAGTGCTCAAAGGACCATGCACTTTTAATATCAACTGCGCAGGTGTATTGCCCATGATTCACTGGGAAATAGCTCAAGGGGGGGGGCTAGCTGGAGGTGTGGTTTTAGGCCTGATACGTCACTAAAGAGTGCCCAGTCTGCCACCCACCAAGGTCATCAGAGACAGTATGGGTATATAATTGACTAAGGAGTTATCCTATAGATAAGGTATTGAAGAATTTATGGTGGGGCTGGCCACTCTAACTAAGGGAGATAACATTTACATAATTTATTGTTTCAAGCAGAGATAAACAGGTCATGAGTTGTTGCTGGGCAGAGTGCTGGAAGGGGGAAGGGGAAGAGCCAATGCTCTGAGGCTGGCGGGGGGAGTGGAAATGTGATCTTACAGACTGGTTTTACAAATTGATTTTACAGACATAGATCCCAAAGCACCCCACTAACAAACTGATGTTACAGATTGATACTACAGACATATATACATCACAATGACCCCATCAGTAAGTATCTGAGACAGGATTAGAAATTTAGATCTTTCTGACTCCAAGTCTAGTGCCTTTACTATGCACTAGGCACTGTGCTGTGTCTGAGGAAACAAATGCAAGGAAATAACAAAATTCCTGCCTACTAGAAGCTTACATTGTAATTGTGGAAGCAGAGAGAGAAGTGGGGAAAGGGAAATGGATGGGAACTCACCAGAGAGAGGACAATTGTCCTGATGCTTTATGAGCCACTCCAACCCTACATTTTGTTTTGCTTTTTCAGGAGAGTAAAGACAGTTCTGTATTTCATATTAATTTGTTCGGGCATGCCCCCTTCGGACTAGCAGATTTTTAGGTTGCCATTCCTAAGAGGCAAGTTACATAGATGTATGTGACGTGGACGTAGGTGTATGTCTTAGTCAGATGACATCTGCTCTTTGTAGATCATGAGGTCATTTTTTTTAGGTGTGAGTGATTGTTCTTTGCCAGCTGTTCTAACTTTTTGGATTCAGGACCTTTTACACTCAAAACTCATTGAGATCCTCCCCTTTAATGTAGATTATATCTATCAATCTACATGTCTTAGTACTATTATGAAAATAGTTTTGATCTTTTAGACCCCCTTGAGTCCTAATTTGCAGAAGAAAAGGCCAGTAGTAATGCATTTACCCCCAGAGCATAGATTGTTTAGGTATCTTTGTCCCACAGCTAGCATTTGCATAGACCTACTGGGTATCCTGAGAGTTAAAACAACAACAATTCTAGAATCCCAGGGTTATTTGGTCAATTTTGCACAAATAGCCATTGTCTGGTTATGACTGGCAACTGAGAAATGTACTATATGGCCAGTGTATGTTAGGGTGAGGTATCTTACAGAGGGAAAGCAGTTCTGAACCAGTAAGCGTTGTTGAAAAGAAAGACTAAGGGGGCGGCTAGGTGGCACAGTGAGTAGAGCGCTGGCCCTGGAGTCAGAAGGACCTGAGTCAGACACTTAACCCACACAAACAAAAAAAAAACCTAGCCGTGTGACCTTGGGCAAGTTACTTAACCCCAAGTGCCCTAAAAGGGGCGGCTAGGTGGTGCAGTGAGTAAGAGTGCCGGCCTCGGAGTTTGGATGACCCGAGATCAAATCCGGCCTCAAAAAATGAGCACCCACACATAAATAATGACTAGCCCTGTAACCTTGAGCAAGTTACTTAACCCCAATTGCTTTAAAAAAAAAAAGAAAAGAAAGACTAAAGACTAAAGTTCTATTCTCCCACCTGCTCTCTGGGAAATGATAAACCTTAGACATGAGGTACTAAGAGCATAACTAGAAAGAAATGTTAGTCCTAGGCCAGAATCTCTGCTCTTTCTAAAAAGACCTAGGTAAAGATCAGAACTGACCCTTAAGTTGAAGGTAGTGGAGACTATATACCTGTGCACAGAGAAGTAAATTCAGGTAAATTCATTGGTTTACTCTGTCTAGCAGAGATGCTATGTCCTGTAAAGAGTAAGCCTAGCTGAGCAAACCTTATTTTCCTTAGCTATATGCATCCCTACACATGTGCCATACTACCATTGTATTCTAAGTATGTGTTCACTACAGATACATGTATTTGTGGGAGAATACATCCCAAGTTTATGGGAAGATGTTTTATAACTATTGTTCTTGTTATGCTATCTGAGTAAATGCCTTTGTAAGAGCCAACTAATCTACAGGTTGATTATTAATAGTAAGCACACCAGTAGGGGCTTATGGGCTATATTTTTTTTTGAGAAGTTTTGCTTCTGGAGCCCTGAGAGTCAATGTCCCTCTGGAGACCTAATCCATAAGTGTAAGGACAAATTGGTGGAGCGTCCTAGAGGGGGTGCTATACATTGTTACTTTGAGGGTTTGTGTGGGAACTGAGAACCCTTTTGGTTATCTCTGTGGAGACCTAGACATGAACTATATTCTGAAATTTCTGGTGAAAATTCTGGATAAGGCAAAAATGAAACAAAGAGTTATGATTCAGGAGCACTACCTCCAAGATTGCACCCAATCTGTTATTTCAGTGTTTGGGCTGAAGGGTCATAAGTTATATCTTCATTTACTTTGTTACAATCATTGTGAACATTGTTCTTTTGTCCCTAGCTTTCTTCACTCTACATTACTTCATACTGGTCTTCTCATGTTTCCCTGAATTATTCATAGTGGTCATTCCTTTCAACTTAGTCATATTCCATTCCATTTGTATGCCATGATTTGTTCAGCCATTCCCTAGTTGTTGGGCACATAGTTTATTTCCAGCATTTTGCTGTTATAAATAGTGCTGATATGAATACTTTTGTACATATGGGTCCTTTCTTTTTGTCATCGACCTATTCAGGCTGCCTAGTCATGTGATTGCTGGGTCATAGGGAATGAATAATTTAGTAACTTTCTTGCATAATTCCACATTGTTTTCCAGAACAGTTAGATCAATTCACAATGCTATCAGTGGTCAATAAGGTTTCCAAAAGAGTAGATCTGATTACAATCATGCCCCACTTTAGCCATGTGGACTTGAGCTGCCAACAAACAATTGGAAATGGTCCTTGAACTATTAAGAAACTTTGTTCCTGTCACAAAACCCATGGACTTCTTTCTGTAAGAGAAAACACAGCCTATTGATTAGAATGGTATACAAAATGAAGGTTGCAGATTTATCTTTTGTTTCCCAATCCCCCTAAACATTTGAGAACAGATTCCAGTATTGAGATAGATGTACTGGGGGTAAACAAATGAAGGTTGACTGATGTGTTCCAGAAGAGAAACATGGAAGCATGGCCCAGGTGTCCAAACTCTAGAAGAGAAATTATCTATTCTCATTTAATTCACCAGTAGAATGTAAGTTTCTTGAGGTCAGTGACCATCCTTGTTTTGGTGTTTTGTCTGAACAATTTTTTTGTTGTTCAAAACCTATGAGTTCATCTATGTGAGCAATCCTGACTGTAAATAGTCACTCAGAGTAGGTCCCCAGACTTCTCTCTAACTTACAGAACCAGAGGTCAGCTAGGAGCACCAAAAGTTAAGTGATTTATTCAGGATCATGCTGTCAGTATGTGATGGAGACAGGCATAAGTCTTGCTTCCTAAAGGGTTTTCATTTTGTCTCAGGTTTGAGCCCTGCTTCTCACTTGTGAACAGATGATCCTCGGGCTCCTGGTTGTAGCCAGGGATTTATTTCAATGCAATTTAACAAGAATCTCTTAATAACAGCAACAATAATGACAATAGCTAGTGTTTATAGAGTGCTTTAAGGTTTGCAAAACATCTGATACATATTATCTCATTTTATTAGGTAAATCAATTTTATTAAGCACCTATGATGTAAAGGGAACTGAACTAGCTGCTGAGGTTAAAAAGATGAAATGGAAAATCAGTTCTTGTCCTCAGAGAGTTTATGTGGGGGTTGGGGGTGGGTCAGGGTGGGAGAACAATAGATACAGAGGTAAAGTAGGTACAAAATATATTCAAGTATAATGAGTGTCTGGTGCGTGCCTAGACCACCTGAGATGATATCTCTCTATGTGGAGGTCACTTAGGAGCTGCTTCTGGGCAAGTGATAATATGTGAGAGCAGTGCCTTGGAGAGTATAGAGCACCTATGAACATTCAGTAACTGGTTTGGTCAACATGTTGAAGTGACTCCACCTCTGTGCTCTTTGGTTGGCTGTGGAGACATTCAGAAAAATCTATTAGATTCAGTGATGGACTTTTTGTTCCATTCTCTTCTTGGTGATTCCTTCCCCTACAGTGTCTAGTGAAGGGAATGGAGTCTCTGACCTTGGGAGTTCCAAAAATTTGGGAGAATGAGTCAAAGGAAATGGAACTCTCAGAACCCAGACTCAGCATTGCAGCCAGCCTAGTATTAATGCCCTCAGGAACAAGGAACAATCTTAGGGAATACTTTTGAGTTCTCTGCCCATGGGAAACTGAGGTAAGTTTCCACCTGGAAGAGATACTGCCTTTGGACACAAACTTAATGGGAGTATTGCTATATCAGTATTGAACCAAGTTAAACTTAGTTCTTCCTTCATCCCTCCTATCCTTCCATTCCCACCATTAAGGTGGTATAAGGGAAAAAGATGTTCCCTTCCAAGTTATTTGGGGAAGTGTTTCTATGCTTGTTCTGACAACATATTCAAATTAAATATCATTTTTCAAAATCAATGTTAAGTGGTCAGACAGAACTGGGGTGCTTGTCATTGGTCCCCTTCACACTAGGGGATAGACCTAGTTTAGGATAGACTCCTATTGTGCAAGGATAGGTCTGTAGCTTTTGTTTGGAGACCAAATGGTAGCCAGAGTGAGGCATCAGTCTTTTACCCAATTTGGGGACCTTTTTATTGAAAGGGTTTATTCTGTGTATAGGAGTAGTTTCATTCTGTTGAAGTAGGAAAAATTCTGAATTTGAGTCAGAGGGCCTGGGTTCAAATCTGAGCCTGCCATTTAATACCTGAGTAAGCTTGGTTAGATCACTTAACCTCTAAGGGCTTCAGTTTCCTTATCTGTAAAATGGGAGGGTTGGGCCAAATGATCCCTCAGATCGCTACCTCAACACCCAAGATCCTATGATCTATGGGCAATGTTCAGGTTAATTCTGTGGATTTGATCTTGGCTGCTGCCACCTACTGGACTTCAGTTAACTCTCCTTTTTTTCAATTAGCCTTGCATTACTGACTCCATCCCAAGTCCTGCTCTCATCCTTTGTGATACACATATATATCCCCTGGAATATCCTGTCCTTCCAGTTAATCAACATCCTCAGCTCCCTTGACCTTCAACTCCACTTTACCCCAGACACTCAAAGGGGTAGTCATACCTCACCCTTTGGCATCATCCCACCACTGTGCTATCTCTACAATCTTAAACTCTGAAATTCTCTTCTCTGATCATAATTTTCTAACTTTCCCTCTCTCCTACCTCACTTCTCTTAAATCTATTCATTATCCACATAGTAACCTCCAGTCCTTGAAATCTTCCCTATTTTCACAGTCTAGCATCTCTGTTCTTATCTCACTTTTCTCACCTTGGTCTTGATCCCATCATTAACGAATGCTACAAAGTGTTGGTTTCTACTTCTGGTACCCCTTGTTTTTCTACTAGTCAAGCCCTGGCAATCATCTACTCTAGGTCACTCTCAATATCCTCCTTCTGATCCTATTCATGAGCTGTTGAATTCAGTTAGACAAAGTCATACGACCAACACTGACTTAGTCCTCTCCAAATTCATGTTATCTGACCTCCACCAGTACTTCACTTCAATTGAGCAATCCAGATATTTTCCCCTGATTGACCCTCTGTTATTTATACTCTTCACAATGGCTGTTCCAAAATTTCTTCTTGCTTTCTCTGTATTACCCTCTCTAGGATTCCTCTCAGCATAGGCATTTTCTGTGAAGATGTGTGTTGCCCATGTTAATGTCCCTTATTTCACCTACTGTACATTTGAAAGCCTTTTCTGTCTTCACCTGTTATTTTTTTCTCCCCTCCTGTTTCAGAGTAAGTGGTAGACTTTCTTACTACTGCTATCTCCTCTACTTGTGTTTTTGATCCCATCCCTACCTGACTCCTTCCTTTGTTGGCTATCAGAGGGCACTCAGCTCAAACATGCTGACAGTAGTCTCCCTTCCATGACAGATTCTGGGTTCCAAACTACCAACCAAACACAAACCCAGACTGATCCAGTTTGGAACTTAAGCTAAGGGATAAAAATAAAATATTACTATAAAATATGAAAATGTGAAACCTATGACTTTTATCTCTACCCCAAATCTGGAATTTCTTCTCTATATGAACAACTTTTCACATTCAGAAACGTTGTTTACAATGGCCACATTGTTTATTGGACACATAAGAAACTGGAAAAGAAAATAGCTCTTTTCCATTCAACAATGTGCCAGACACACACTGTAGAAGGGGCTGGGGCTGTAAAGTCATAAGCAAAAGACTTCTTGTATATGTGACTTCCCTCCCTCCTTTCCTTTAGAGAACATAGACCACTGTTTAATTAAAAGTACACATTCCTATCCTCAGAAGGGATCTAAGAATTATTTATCTTCTTCATTATGGCACTTCTCTAGGCATGTGCCATATCCCCTTGGTAGAATGTAAATTCCTTGAGGTCTGTTTTTGTCTTTGGACAAAAGTGTGCCTACAGAGTATGCCTAATAAACATTTATTTAATTGAATTGAATTAGCCAGATTTGTAGGCTCAGTCAGGCCAAATTATCCATTTGTGTTAGGGGGATCAGATTATTCTGTTGAGGAGCCAGCTCTCAGGCTGTGAATGAGGGGTTAGGGCTGCAATTGAGGCCAAAATTAGAACTCAGTTTTGGGTCATGTTTAGGGCTCAATCCATGGATAAGATTAGGGGAGAGTATAACAGTATGGTCAAATTTTCAAGGGATCCCTCTAGTGAAGTAAATTGGTTAGAGACCAGTTTGTGTGGAGGGCAAGTTGTGGTTGAGACTTAGTCTAAATTTCTGGATGCTTTTCAAGCTGAGTCAGTATCTAGGAGTTTCATTCAGCCTGTGGCTGCAGTTAGGGGCAAGATTAAGGAATCAGTGTGTTGCCAAGTCTGTGAGTCAGGGGTCAGGAATGGGGCTAGGTCTGTGACTGGGATTAGTTTTATATGTTGTACCTGAGAAAAGCCAATCTTGTACTCTGCTTCAGCTTGTGGTCACTTCTATGCAGATGGAATCCCAAAACTTTATTCCTACCTAGACCCTAGGCCAATTTCCCCAGGTGGCTCCTGGACATCTTCACCTGGCTATCCAGTTGGCATTTTAAGCTCAAAATATCCAAAGCTGAAATCATCATCTTTCTCATCCCCAGCCTGCCCTGCCCGTCTGTTTCTCTTGATGACATTACTATTTGTTCATTTATTTTTGACTTGCCTACTCTTGGCAATTCTATCTCTCTGCAATATCTTTTGCTGTCTCCCTTCTTTCACCATCCACTGTAACGTTGTTTTAGAGCTTCTTCTAGGCTATTTAAATAGCCTCTTAATTGGTCTTCTTGCTCTGGCTCCATCTCCCTTACATTTAATTTTATTTGCTTTTGTCTGAGTAATCTTTCTAACCCTACTCTCAGTGATCTGGTTATTCCGAATAACAAATGACATTTGTCTATCCCTGTAAAGTGTTCAGAGTGCTGAGTATACAATTTGTCATTTGCTCCTCGGCACCAAAGCTATTAAGGTGGGGCCCTCAGTGATTTCACTGGTGAAGGAAAATGAGGGCCTTGGAGATCTTTCATCTCCATATCTATGATTCTATGCCTTCAAGTTAAACAGTTCTTTTCAACTACACCATGGAGCTCTCTCTTCAGTCCTGTCCAACTCTTCATGAACTCATTTGAGGTTTTCTTGGCATAGATACTGGAGTGGTTTGCCATTTCCTTCTCTAGCTCATTTTATAGATGAGGAAACTGAGGCAAACAGGGTTAAGTGACAGGACCAGGGTCACACAGCTAGTAATAAGTGTCTGAGGCAGCCTTTAAACTCAGGTCTGTCCTGACTCCAGGTCCAGCCTTCTATATACTGCCATCACTTCACTGCCTCAGTTTCCTCCACTGGTCTCAAAGACCTTCCTCATGGCCTACTGAGTAAAGTATAAACTGATTTTCACATTTAAGGTTGCTCACAATCTGGTTCCAGTTTACCTTATAGCTTTCTGTTTATGCGTATTCTCCCATCCTTACTTCACCTAGTCAATCTCCTGGACTCTGGGGTTATATAGGCCCCCAGTGACTCTCCCTGCACACGAAGGACACTGTTTGTTGGATTTGCAGCTTTTTGAGAGGTAGCCTACCCTGAGAGGGACGAGAAGAGGAAATGGAGAGGAAGAGAGAGAGGGAAAGAGACAGAGAGAGGGGGCTGGGGGGAAGGAGAGGTGAGAGAGAGGGAGAGCAGATCTTGGACTCAGGAAAACCCAGGTTTTTAATGCTCTCTCACACATACAGGCTTCATGACCTTGGACATTGGTTAGCCTTTTGGGGCTTCACCCAACTCTGCAAATAAAAAAAAAGTATATTTTGATATTTGAGGTATGGGGACTAGAGTCCCCTGTATGTGTGTGTACAGACACACTATACATATATTTATATGTGCACACATATTTATAGGTTTATGTGCGTATGAATGTATTGATTTTGCATATATGACTGTAACCACGGGGCTTATTCATTGCAGTCGGTCAGGATCTCAGTATTTATTGGATTGACTGGGCAGCTGGGAGGGTGGACGGCAGGAGAGGCCGGGAGCTGCCCAGCCAGCTGTTCGCGCTAGCCCACAGCTCCCTCAAGAAAGGGAAAGCCTCCCAGAAATTGACCCGGTTCACAGAAACTTCACGGTCCCACCCTTCCTCGGAATCGGCCTTTTACGCCTGTGCCACGTGGGTCTGGGCTCCGAATCCTCACATCCCCACCAGGGGGAGACAAACCCAAACAACGAGCATTGAAAGCTAGACACCAGTTTTGTCTCTGCTCGCTCGCCGTCTCCCCATCCTGACCATAAATGATGTGATTGCGCATGCGTATAACCGGGCGCCTGCGCAGAGGCGCGGAGCTGTGGGCCGGCCGGCGGTTGTGGGCGACCGGTGGTGCCTGTAAAGGTGGGCGAGGAGCTCGGCGGGTCGCCGCCGGGGAGATGCGCAGCCGATCGGTGAGACTGGGGACGGACGGGTAGGGCGGGCTGGGCGGGCAGTAGAGGCGGCAGCCAGCGCGGTCTCCTTCCTCCTCAGGGGGCTGTACCTGAGGGGGAGGCGGTGTCCGCGGGGCAGGGGGCGTCACTGAGGGGCGCGGTCGTCACAAGCAGCCTCGGCCGAGGCGGGGGCTGGGGAGACAGGGTCCCGGGTGTTGTCACTGAGGGGCGGGGCTGCGCCCCCGGGCCCGAAGCTGACGACCCCCCCGGGTGTCACAGAGGGGAAGCCGGGAGCGGAGGCGATGTCCTGAAGGGGCAGGGGCTTCCACCGGGGAGGGGCGGTCGCTAGGAGGGGAGGCCTGCAGTCGGGGGAGGGGTCTCGGGGTCATCTAGTCCAACTCCCTCTCGGCCGGGAAGGCTCGGACTGCCGACCTGGTACCTGCAGTCCTTGGGGCTCCCCAAGAGGAAGCCGAAGCCAGAGCCTTTTCTGGGGAGGAACTTCGAGGACTTGTCCCTGAGAGAGAAGGGGTGTTACTGGGGCTGGGGGAAGGCAATGTGACCGGGGGCGGGACGGGGAGGAGGGGAGCCCAGAAGCTGCTGGAAGAGGTCGGATTTGAACTGGGGGCCGGTGCTCCATCCACTGTGCCACCAAGCCGCCCCTGTAGGATCGAAATCTGAAACCAGGTCTTCCTACTCCGCAGTCAGCCTTCTTTTCCAGGGCGGACTAGAGGGAGCTGGCCACTGAGGAGGAGGCGACCACCCTAGTGGGAGGATGATCCTGGGGTTGGGGTGGGGGAAGGGGAGTCCAGAGGGAGGCAGCGTCTTGGGGTGGGGTGTCAGTGAGGCTGAGCCATTCCTTAGGTGGTTAGGAAGTCGGGGAGGAGAGGGAGACCTCCCAAAGGGAGAAGGAAGAGTCACTTGGGATTCCCGGTGTCTTTGTCCCTAAGAAGCAGGCCTGAAGAAGTGGATGCTGGAAAGGGAAAGAGGTGTCATTGAGTCTGCCCCTGGACTTGGAGTCAGAAGATTCTGGGCTGTCCAGCTTCCACTGACACTGTGACCACGGACAGTTCACTAATTTCCCAGACTCTGTCCAGTAGGGATAAGAATATCTCTAGTCCTTACTTCCCAGCATTGTTGTTAGGATCAAGTGAGATCAGGGATATGTGAAGCTGGGCGCCTTAAGACTCTGCTAATGTCAGCCCTTATTTTCTCTGAAGGGCTGTCTCTGAGGCAATGGGGTGACCATTTGTCTGGGACAGAGATTGTCATTGAAGGGGAAGGAAAGGGTATCAGTTAAGAGAGTGGTCGTTTCTGGAGGTGTCTCTGGAGGAGATGAGGGCTAGGAGGATTTTTTTTTTTTTTTTACTGAACCAGGCGGCATTATCCCTGATGTGTAGGAGGAGCTGTCATAGAGGAGGAGGGGAAGGAGGGGTTGCCATAGGTAGGAGTGAGGATCTCTGTGAGGAGACTATGTTAAGGGAAGTGACTGAGGATGGGGTGTGCTGCTGAGGGGAAGAAGAGTTAGCAGGGGAGGGTAAGTAGGGTAGAGGATATCTGATCAGACTGAAATTCATTGAGGAAGGAAGACTTGTCATTGAGGAGAAAGGAAAGAGCACCATTGAAAGTGAGATTCTAGAAAAGAGGGATTATTACTGAGGAGGGAGTGTTTTGGAAAGATTGCTGTTAACTGGGTGAAAAGGGTGTTTGTCAGGAGATGATGTAATTGAGAGGGATAGAGATTGTTATTGAGGGATTGATGGGGTGGTTCTTGGGGGGGTTCATTTGGAATTATTGAGTGAGAAAAAGGGGTCATTAGGGAGGGTAGGGGGGCTGAACTGGTGGACTGTGAATGGAAAAGATGTGACAAGTGGGTAATGGGGGGATTTTGTGGGAATAGCTCTTGGGGAAGAGGGAGGTCACTGGAAATAAGGGTGGGATTATGGTGGGTTTTGGGCAATGGGTGGTCAGAGAAGAAGGGACCATTTCTATCAGGGTGCAAACAAGGGAGGGGAGGAAGAAGGGCTCCTTTGGAGACCTAGGCTTCTCAACATTGGTTATAGAAAGGGGACTGGACCATCTGGGGAAAGGGAGATCAGGACTATTGGTTCGCTCCTCATATAGGAAGAGCCAGGATGAATATGACTCAAGCCGGGGCTCTGGGGGCTGCAGCTGCAGGGCTGGTGGTTGTTCTCCTCTACGCCTCCATCCACAGGATCGAGGAGGGACACCTTGCTGTGTATTACAGGTGAGTGCCAGGCCATGGGAGCCCAACAGGCCAGTGTGTATGTCCAGCCTAGGTTATCCAACAAAGACAACTATGATCCCTGGGATTTTGGAATCTGAATTGTCCTTCCTACAGTATTATCTTCTAGGCCTGGAACTGGGTTATCATCAAGCAGCCTTTGTGAAGTACACAGTATTGTGGGGGGCAGTGCCACTGACAGTGGTTACAACTGATTTGATTGTTACACACACTGTAGAGGCCCAGGTGTTGCCCTGGGTCCTCAGTGACATTCCCTTTGTGGAGCTTGGTGCTTTTGTTTGTTTGTTAGCTTCTTCCTAACAACCCCTTTTCTCCAGGAGTTTCCCTGAATCTGATCACCACAAATAGTAACCATGACACATTATGGGTATGAAGCATGAGCTGCTTTTCCTCCTTTTCAGCATATTAGTCTACAAAGTAGTGTGGACAATTGAGTTTCTCTCAGATATTGCCTGCACTTCTCATAGAGACCTGTTAGCTACAGGGAGATCACTCAGTGGAGGCCTTGGGAAGAGAGTTCATTAAAAGAGTATGTACTTACCACTTCCAGTTTCAATGTATCCTTACTCCTAACTCTTGAGTTGGAAACATTCTTCTTTATTAAGGAGATAGAATTACTTTAAGCAAGTTTGTTTTTGAGTATTTTTTACTGGTAGGTCACCATAGGGGTAATTTGGTAGAAGCAATGACAAACTGTGTGTGACTAGTGGTCAGGAATGGTATTCTGTTTCTAATTAGGGATGACCACCCAAGATGTAGGCTTCTCAGGTTAGAGTTGTTCCCCCAAATATTCCATTATCCTATAAAACTGCCATGATTTCATTATCCATATATTTATTATAGAAACTGATGAAATTGTGGATCTTTTGACATTGAAAAATTAGTTCTTGGGGGAACCAGTTCTATAGTATACCTGGTAAAATAGAACATAGATATAATAGATGTTTTAATAAATGTTGAAATGAAGTGAAATTTGTCCAAAATGACTTCCTTTAAGTTTCAAGACATAGTCTGAATTTCTTTTGTGAGCATACTAGGATTTGAATAAATAAGTCCATTTTGCCTCTGTACCTTTTCAACCTTCATATCTCCAATTTAAATAATTGTCTTTTTTGTTTTTTTTGTTCAAAGAAGTTACCCTGAAGGGGTTGTCAACCTTGTGGGAAAAAAAGGTGGGCTAGATCATAGTACATTTAGATGGGTAGAATTTTTGGACCCAGAGTGTGGTCATTAATGGTTCAATGTCATTCTTTGAGGAGGTCTTTAGTGAATATCCTAGATACCTGTGCTTTACCCTATACTGCTTAAAATTTTTATTGGTGACTTGGATGTGTAGGTATAGATAATAACACACATATTTGCAGATGACACAAAGCTGGGAAAGTTAGCTAACACATTGGATTAGAGGACTAGAATTCTAGAATGATGGGCCAGATATAAGAAGATATATTTAGTAGAGCCAACTTTAGTAGGAGTAAATGAAACGTTCTTCATGAGTTCAAGAACCAACTGCACAAGTATAAGAGTGGTAAAGGTATGGCTAGACGACAGTCAGGATTAAAAAATCTATTCTGTCCAGTAGACAGTAAGCTCCAAAGGCATTGACTTGATATCACAGACAGGAAAAGGGAATGCTGCATTCATGGAGGCATAGTATCGAAAGTGAGAGGTTTTCTGCTTTTCTGGAGTGTTGTGTTCAGTTCCAGATACAAGATTTTAGAGAGTGACATTGTCAAATGGGAGTATTTCCAAAGGAGATTAGCCAGGATAATGGAGGACTTGAGGTTGTGCCATGTGAGGATTGTATGGAAGAACTGGAGATATGTAGCCTGGTGAAGAAAAGCCTTGAGGGGGAGGTGGGGCAGGTAGGGCATGATTGCTTTATTAAAGTCTGTGAAAGGCTACCTTGTGGAAGAGGGCTGGACTAGCAACAATCACCAAAGTTTCTGAGAGGTCAATTTCAGCCTTATATCAGCTTGATTCCTAATTAAAGCTCTCCTCAAGTGGAAGGAGCTGCCCCATGGGAGGTAATGGTTTTCCTTTCATGTGGAGGTTTTTAAGCATAGGCTCCATACTTTTCAGCAATGTTATTGAGTGCATTAAAGTCCTGTTCAGGTACAGGTTGGACTAGATGACCTCTAAGGCCTCTGTGCCCCCTTCTAACGTCTACATCCTCTAATTCTATGATGAGTTACTGTTGAAAATTTTTTTCTAAATTCTATGTTGGAAAGGTAATTTTATTCTTCTTTAATAACCTTGACACATAAAACATTTTTTTTTTCAGGGGAGGAGCTTTACTTACTAGCCCCAGTGGACCAGGCTATCATATTATGTTGCCTTTTATTACTACCTACAGATCTGTTCAGGTGAGTGATGCCCAGAGAAATGCAAAATTTTGAGAGGTAGGTGTGAGAGAAGTAATGTGAAGCCAGAGAGATGGAGATTTTTCCCCTCTTCTTTCCTAAATAAATATAATTATTTTAAATCATTTAAAATTTTGAAGAATTAATTTTAAATACTCTTGTTTCTATATATAAGTTGTTTGGGCTGGCAGTTTAATACTGTGTAGGAATTCTCCAGGGTAGCCTTGAGTTTTCTTTCTTTGAGGACTTATTTCTCTTCATATTGCCTGTCAAAGTATTGTCAGGTTTCATAAAGTGCACTTCTACCTATGACACTTAATAAACTCCAGTGGCTCCCTACCAGTAGGATCAAATATAAATTCTTCTCATTGGTGTTTAGGAGCCTTCTCAGTTTCCCTTTCTAACATTACTATGCCCAATTCCCTTTGGCAAGCTCATCAGGTCAGCTAAGCAGGCTTTCTTAGTATTCCTTTTGTGTAACCTTCCATCTCCTTGATCTATACCAGCTATCTCCCATTTTTGAAAGGTGTCCTTTCTTTGCTTCATCTCACTTCTTAGAATCTCTGGTCCCTTTCAAGCTAGCTCAAATGCCAATGCCTACATAAAGTCTTATTCCCCCAGTAATTGTTGCTTTTCTTTCTTTCTTTCTTTCTTTCTTTCTTTCTTTCTTTCTTTCTTTCTTTCTTTCTTTCTTTCTTTCTTTCTTTCTTTCTTTCTTCCTTCCTTCCTTCCTTCCTTCCTTCCTTCCTTCCTTCCTTCTTTCCTTCTGGAAACTGTACTGGAACATGCTAGATACTTAATGCTTATTGGGCATTATACATTTATATTGTTGAAAATAGAACAGAAGTAATCACACTAAAATATAGGTTAAGTGATGAATTTAAAAGTATATTAGGTATTCATAGTGACTGGGTTAGTGGACTCTTATTAGTATAGAGGACCTGTGTTCTCACATACAGTGAGATCTATCTTAACACTTTTTTTGGTCTTATTACACTACAAAGAATTGTATTTGAGTTGCTGTTAGAACATTTATTTTGCCAGTGCCCCTTAGCATCCAGTAAAATGGAGGCCCCTTGAAAGCAAGTCTTAGTTTTCTTTTTGTTTTTATTTCTCTGGTGCTGAGCACTATGCCTTGCATGGTGGTAATGTGGTACTTAATAGATACTTGAATATTTGTTGATCAGTGCTTTGTAAATAGTAGGCATATGATGATGAATGAAGAGAATTAACTAGATGAAAGTAGTGCATGGCCACGGTGCAATCAGTGCAATCATATTCAAGAGAACCTGGCCGCCATCTGCTTCATTTTTGTGTGTGTGTGAATGTATTTTAAGTCCAGTACATTTGGACAACTTTAAATGATATTTCAGCAGAAATATTCTGACAGAAACAGTGTTGTTCTTATAAAAAAAAAAACAGTTCTCCTGTGCAGGCATTTGCTAGTAACATTGTTTGATTTAAAAAAAAAAAACTTGGTTTATATAGTTTTTGAACTGTAATGTCATCTGTAATCTTTGTGTTTGCTGCAACTTTGCCTCATCTCTTTCAGGAAGTTCAAACCCATACTCACCTTCTGCTAGAATTTTAATTTTTATCTAGTCCAAAATGTTTCAGCTACAATCTTCTATAAAGTGAGATGACACTGAGAACTCGTTGGTGTCATTCTTATCCTTCTCATCCTATATCTTAAAAACTTAGAGGGTAGATCCTGAGCACCCTTCATGGTCAGACAAGGGTAGATGTTTGCCAGCAGCACTGATGGGCAGTGATCGAGTGTGTGTGTGTGTGGGGGGGGGGGTAAGAAGATTAGAAGAGTGAGGAGAGGCTAGATTATGAAGGGTTTGTGATTTGATCCTGGAGGTAATAGGCAGCCACTGGAATTTATTGAGCAGGAGAGTGACATGGTCAGTCAGACCTGCACTTTAGAAAGATGAATTTGAAAGCTTAGTGGAGTATGAACTGAAGTGGGGAGAGACGTGTGGTAGGCAACTGGCCAGCAGGTTATTACAGTCATTTATTTATTTATTTATCTATCTATCTATTTGTTTATTTATTAATAGTATTTATATATATTTGAAACATTTAGTCTTAAAACCTCGAATTTCAGATCCATTTCCTTCCTCTCTTGTCACCCATTCCCTCTGGGAAGATAAGTAATTCAGTATATGTTGTACATGTCTAGCTATGCAAAACATTATCATAGTAGATATATTGTACAAGGCTGCTTATAATTCCCTCCCACTCATCCCACCCCCCACCTGGTCCATTCCCTACATGATCCTGTCCCTCTTCTATAGTGGGTACTTCCAACCTCCCCTCACCCCAAGGATGCCCTCCCATCCATCATCCCTCCTCTCATCCCCCTTCCCCCTATTCTGCTGCAGGTTGAGATATCCCATTTAGTATGTATGTCATTCTCTCCCTGAACCAAATTCAATGAGAATGTGGTTTTGCCTTTTTTGCCTTCCTATTCTCCTCCCTTGCAACCACTTCCCCTTGCTTCTTCTACATGAGATAGTTTACCCTACCCTGTCTCTCCCCATCTCCTCTTGCCACTTTCCTCTCTCACCTCATAATTTCATCCCTTGAGTATTCTCCCTTCCCAACAAATTCAACCTATGCCCTCTATCCATATATAACTGTAACCATATACACACACATTCACATATGTATTCATATGACCACACACCCTTCTTCCATTATTTTCATACTGAGAAAGATTTCATCAGTCACCGTTATTGTTTTTCCATATAGGAATGTAAATAGTTCAACTTTGATAAGTTCCTTTTGATTTCTTTTCCCTGATTACCTTCTCAGGCATCTCTTCCTTCTTGTGTCTGGATGTCAAATTTTCTATTCAATTCTGGTTTTTTCCTCAAGAATGCTTGAAAGTCCTCTATTCCACTGAATGACCATATTTTCCCCTGAAACAAAATACTCAGTTTTGCTGGGTAGGTGACCCTTGGGTTCATTCCCAGTTCTTTTGCCCTCTGGAATATCATATTCCATGCCCTTCTGTCCCTCAGTGTAGAAGCTGCCAGGTCCTGGGCTATTCTGATTGTGTTTCCACAATATTGAAATTGTTTCTTCCTGGCTGCTTGTAGTATTTTCTCCTTGATCTGGGAATTCTGGAACCTGGCTATAATATTCCTAGGAGTTTTCTTTTTGGGATCTTTTCAGGAGGTGATCGGTGGATTCTTTCAACCTCTATTTTGCCCTCTGGATCTAAAACATCAGGGCAATTTTCCTTGAGAATTTCTTGAAGGGTGATTTCTAGGTTCTTTCTTTGATCATGGCTTTCAGGTAGTCCAATAATTTTTAAATTGTTTCTCCTGGATCTATTTTCCAGGTCAGTGGTTTTTCCCATGAGATATTTCACATTGCCTTCTAATCTTTCATTTGTTTGGATCTGCTTAACAGCATCTTGATTTCTCATAAAGTCATTAGCTTCCATTTGCTCCAGTCTAACTCTGAAGGAATGAATCTCCTCAGTGAACTTTTGAGATTCTTTTTCCATCTGGCAAATTCGACTTTTTAAGGCATTCTTCTCCTCATTGCCCTTTTGGGCCTCCTTTGCCATTTGAGTTCGTCTATTTTTTAAGGTGTTGTTTTCCTCAGTCAGGCTGTTGACCCTCATTTCATACTTTTCCTGCAACCTTCTCATTTCTCTTTCCAATTTTTCCTCCACTTCTCTTATTTGATTTTTAAAGTCCTTCTTAAGGTCCTCTGTGGCCTGCAACCCGCTCATGTTTTCCCCTGGGGCTTTTGGAGCAGGACTTCTGACCTCACAGTCCTCCTTTTGCTCTATGCTTCGATCGTTTTTGCCCCCAAAGTAGGAGTCTAAGGTTGCATTTTTCTGTTTAATTTGTTTCCTTTGTCTTGGCATGTTGCCACTTAATTACTTGACTTTTGGGCTTGTTGCCACAGTATGGCCTGGAGCCAGACAGGAACTTTTGCCCCAAACGTGTGTGGGGGGGGCGCGACTTCTGTTTCTGGCAAGCTGGAAACCCACCCACGACCTCCACCCTAGATCACAATCCAGATCCAGGGAGGTTAAAGCAAGAGCAATTACCCCCCAAGACTGATCGCTGGATCTCCCTACAGTTCACAGGCCAGGAGCTGGAGCTGCCTCTGAAAACTGCAAAATGGTGTGTCTCCTCAGCGGCTTCTAGCCCCCAGGGGAGGAAGCCGACGCGTTCCCCAAATACTGGTCCCAGAGTCCATAGGGCACTAACCTCTCACTTTGTCCTAGGCATGTCTGTGTTGATAATTCTGGAGTCACCATAGCTGCTGGTATTCTGGGGTCCCTCCAGCCGGCTGCTGGCCCTGCCGCCCTGGAGCTAAAACCATGACTCAGGCGGGTCGGACCTGTGCTCGGCTCCCCACGAGCACCCTTCACAGCTGGCTCCTAGAGCGCTGAGCTGCTCCTTCCTGCAGGGCTGCTGGGCTGTCCTCAGCAGGAGGTTAGCTTCTCTGAGTCGTTCTGTGGGTGCTGGGGCTACAGAAGTTGTTCAGAATCCCCTTTTACATAGTTTGGAGGTGATCTGGGGGAAGAGTGGCTTGGACGCGCTGTTTCTACTCCGCCATCTTGGCTCCGCCCCCCCCATTTATTTTTTTTAAAAGCAATTGGGCTTAAGTAACTTGCTCAGGGTTACATGGCCAGTCGTTATTTATATGTGGGTGCTAATTTTCTGAGGCCGGATCCGATCCTAGGTCATCCCAACTCCAGGGCTGGCGCTCTTACTCACTGCGCCACCTAGGTGCCCCACAGTAAATATTTTTTTAAAAAGTGAGGTAGTGTCAGAGAAGAGAAGGGGGTACGTGTAAGAGATGTTACAAAGGTAAAATTGACAGGATTTGGGAACAAATTGGATATGGAGGGAGTGAGAGATAGTGAAGAGTTGAGGTTGACACCTAGATTTTGAGCCCGAGTAACTGGGAGAATGATGGCAGCCTCAGCAGTAATAGGGAAGTTAAGAAGAAGGGACAGTTTTTTGGGGAAAGATAATGAGTTCAGTTTTGGACGTGTCTGGGTTTAATATGTCTGTGGCATATTCACATTGAGATACCCAGTAGGCAGTTGGAGATGTCAGTTTGGAGCTCTGAAGAAAGTTTAGGGTTGGCTAAGTAGATTTGAGAATCATTAGCATAGAAATGATAATTGAATCTGTGGGAGCTGATGAAATCAAGTGAAATGGTGTAGAGGGAGAAGAGAAGCGGGCCCAGCACAGAGCCCTGTGGGACAGCCATGGTTCTTGGCTATGATCTGAATGAAGATCCAGCAGAGGAGACTGAGGAGCGGTCAGATGGGCAGAAAGAGCTAAGAATGTCAAGAAAACAGAGAAAAGAGAGCATCAAGGAGATGAGGGTGATTGACAGTGTTAAAAGTTGCATAAAGGTCAAGAAGGATGAGATTTGAGACAAGATCATTAGATTTGCTAAGTAAAATATTGTTAGTAATTTTGGAGAGAACAGAGCAGTTTTGGTTGAATGATGAGGTTGGAAGCCAAATCATAGAGAATTAAGAGAGTAAGAGGAATGGAAGTGGAGGTGCTTATCTTAGGCAACCTTAACCCTGTGTTTAGAAGACAGAAAAGATATGGGAATAAGTTGTGGGGATGAAGAGATCAAGTGAGAGTTTTTGAGGATGAAGGAGATGGGAGCATGTTTTTTAGACAGTAGGGAAGCAGCCAGGAGAGGGCCAGTGGGAGTGATAAAGGGGGCAATATTTAGAAGAAGGTGGGATGGAGTAGGATCACTTGTGTATGTATAGGAGTTTGCCTTGACAACATGAAAGGGCCACCTCTTCAGGTGAGATGGAGTGAAGGAGGAGGGAGTGGTAGAAGGCCTTTGTACCTCTTAAGTGCCCAGTCACATTCCACATCCTCCTTATCTGCCAAGGCATAGTTCAAATCCTCCCTTTTTCATGAAACTTTTTTCAGGTAGCTTACCAGTATAAATTGGTTTCTTTTGTGACTACACTGACATGAGTTTTGGCATGTAATTATATTTCATTTCCAAAGGTATCATGTATTTTCCTATCTTGGTCTCTATTATCACATTTTGCCTTGCCAACAAGATAGAAACACATAGAAAACATGAAATAAATACTCGTTGAATTGAATCATTATTAGCAAGTATTGTGGCAAAGGGGAGGGGAAAAAACTCTGGATTGAAGGTCAGGAGGCCTGGATTCTAGACAGGTCACCTGATTTTTCTGCTTTCTGTAGCCAGAAATGTGCACCCTATAATTTGTAAAAATGAGATTTAACTAGATTATTTTAAGGAGCTAAGGCAATAGGATAGGGCAAGATTATTTTTAAGGTTCAGTTTTACTATAAAATTCTTTGATTTTATTTGGGTGGGCCTCTAAGCTAGACTATTCAGTTGCCTGGCACCTACTTCTACCATTTGAGATGCAAACCAGGCTTGTCAGTCAGTAAGCATTTATTAAGTGTCTGCTATGTTTCTGGGTGATACAAAGACAGAAAATGAAAGTCTTCACCACTAGGAGTTTACTAGGAGAAACAGAAAAAAATACATACAAAGTAAATAGAGGGTAATTTTGGAGGTGGGGAAAGCTCTACCAGGAAAGGTGAGCTGAACTTTGAACTTTGGAAGGCATGGGATTGGGAGAGTTGGAGGTGAAGGAATGTGCAGGAGGACAGCCTCTGCAAACACCCAGGGCTGGAGCTGGAGGGTAATTGGAGGTATGGGACTGGACCTTAGAGGATTGAGAGTAGGGGCTAGATTTATGGAATTGAGTGGTCTGAGTGGTCTTCATAAAGGTGATAATTTTAAACTCCTGGGAGCTGGTGAGGTCATCAAGTATTCAGCAATTAGGTCATCAAGTATTCAGCAATTAGAATAAGAAAATAGATACAGTGTCATGAATCTTTTGAAATATGACATCTGTTAAGAATTGAATGCTTTAAAAAGTTTATAGTCATATTGTTTGCCTTTGAAATATTAACATATCTTTCCTCAACAATAAGTTCTGCACCTTGAACAAAATACATGGTTTCTCCCTATATGCAAACAATTAGCTTGTTTATGTAGAGAAGAAAAAAAAGTATGGACCCTGTAATATATGCTGTATGATCAAGTGAATTAGTAGTTTAAACAACAATCATCTCAATAAGGGAATTTATGGTTGTAGCGGCAAGCACCCCAATATCCCCAGGGTGACTGCCAACACAGGTTCTTAGATCTGCTTTTCAAAAGGAAAGCAACTCAAAATGGGTTAACAAGCTTACTTTAATCAAACAAACACACATTACCTAGTTCAGGGAAAAAAGGTCAGCACCCCAAACTTCAGAGTTACAGAACTTACAAATCAAACAGACAGGCTTCCAAACTGTCCCAACATTACATGCATCAATACCAAATCACAGTTACCAGAGAGGGAAGCATCAACATCTGGGTTTTCAAAGCCGGGGGGCTCTCAACAACGGCTTCCCAGAGTCTCATCTAGTCAAATCACACAACACTTCTCAAAGTGAGCCCCAAAGCAAAGCCTCTCCTCAGGGCTTATATAGCCTTCTCTTGGCTCAGAGAATGTAACAACCTCCTTGACCCACTGCCCAATCACAAAGTATCAAGGTATGGGCTTTCCTGAAAAACAAGCCTCCCACCCCAGGCTCCAGGTGCACTTAAGCTAGGGGCAGGGAAGATCTTTAAATCTGCATTTCCATTACAATGGTTGAGGGAGATAATGGATTTTTTTTGAAACTGGGCAAGAACAGAAAGATACAAATTCATTCAAGGTCAGATGAATGGGAACTATAGGGAGAAACAAAAGTAAAGTTTGTTTCTACATACTTCCTGTGGAGATTAGGCAAGTTCCTTGGTATGGTGTGTTAGGATTTTAGGAAAGATACAGTGCAGCCTGTGAACTTGGCCTATTCTGGTGCATGTCCTGGGAGTGGAGGAAAATTATAGAATTTTAAATGGAGAGATTTTCTAATAAAAAGAACTGCTACTGTCAAGGTTCATCGCATTACAGCCTCTCTACCTCCCCTCATCCAGTCCTAGAAGAAGAGCGAGGTGGCAAGTTAGTGAAAATGAATACAGTCTAGGTCTGCATTCAGGGTGCCCAAACCTCACCTACGGGTAGAATGAGTCAGTAGGTCAGCTATTAAGTATGTACCTTTGTGTGTAGAACTACATGCCTGCTGAAGTGCCATTCTTGTTGTCTGACCCTGTGGGAATCTGCTCGCTAGAAAAAAGGATTTCCCAGGGTGCATCTATCCTCCTTGTCAGATGAACCTGCATATGAAAATCTCGATAGAGTTCTGTATTATGCAACATTTCTAACACATACATATTCCAACATTTCTAGCACACAGTGAAAAATGAGAGCTTAGCAAAGTGGTATGACAAAGTCCAACCCTCTGAGTATATAACACCTTCTAGAAAATTCTTAGAGTTATAAATAAAAATCACCAGAAATGGTGTAGAAGGCAGTCACTCTCCTCCTAGGCTCACAGTATAGAGTCTCACTGCATAGACGCCGCTTCTCAGTTTGTCTGTTACTTTTGATATCTTTATCTTTCCATACTTTTAACCTTGTAGTTATTTTTTATTCTCCTTCCTCAACTCCCTGTGCTTCGATATCCTTATTCCACAGTTGCTTTTAGATTGAGGCTGAGCCTCTTCTATTCCCATTGCTCCAACCCACATCTAAACCTTCACCTTTTCTTATCTCATTTACTGCTTCCTAGCTGATCTTCTGCTAGTCCTTTTGCAAACAGCTGTGGTATTTTTTTCTTTAAATACCATCTCATTATCATTTATAGGCCTCATACTTTATTAAATAAGTTGTTTTTGGTGTCTTTTTTTTTTTCAGATCTCTCCAGAATTTCCTCCCACACCATCTCCTCAGAGGGCCATTTGTATAACAAATAGTATTTCTTAAGAACAAAAAGAGAAAGGAGAAAAAAATCAGGATAACTGATCAGTACATTGAAAAAGTCTGAAAAAGACATGTCATGTGCAACGTTGGTATACCTTCCACCTCTGCAGAAGGGTGGGGTATGGGAGTATCTTCTCATATCTCTTTTGAGCCATGCTTGTTTTTTTATAATTTTGTAACATTAACTTTTCATGTTTTTTTGGAGGTTGTTTACATTGTTGTAGTCACATATGTTGTTTTCTTGACTGCTTCACTCTGCATCAGTTTGTATAGATCTTTTCATGCTTCTTTGTATTTATCGTGTTTTGTTGTTTAGTCATTTCAGTCATATCTGACTCTTCGTTCCCATTTGGGGTTTTCTTGGCAAAGATACTTGAGTGGTTTTTGCTACTTCCTTCTCCAGCTCATTTTACAGATGAAGAAGTGAGGCAAACAAGGTTAAGTGACTTGCCCAGAGTCACAAAGCTAGAAAGTGTCTGAGCCCAGATTTGAACTCAGGAAGATGAGTCTTTCTGACTCTAGGCCCAAAACTCTTATCTACTTTGCCACCTAGCTGCCTTTATATTATTTATCATTTCTTAAGGCACAATAATATTCTATTACACTGATGTACAGTTTGTTTAACCATTTCCCAATTAGTAGACATCTACTTTATTTCTAGTTCTTCAATATCACAGAAAGTGCTGCTGCAGATATTTTTGTGAATATGGGAACCTTCTTATTGATGGCCTCCTTGGATTCTCTGGATCAAAGGGTATAGACATTTTAGTCACTTTATTTGCATAATTCAAATTTGCTTTCCAAATTGGCTGTAAACAACTTCACCAGCAATGTGTTTCTTTTAGAAAGACAGGTGTGCCTGTCTTTCTAAAAGCTCTTGACATGGACCAGTCACTAGTTCATTAGTCCTTTTAATAAAAGTATTTATTGTATAACATTTGGATTCAGTCAAAAGGCCACACTTAAGGATCTAGAAGGCCTCACGAGGCCTTAAGGCCAAAGGTTTCCCACGCCTGGACTAGTGCCATCTTTCGTCTTCTTTGCCAGTTTGCAGGGTATGAGGTGAGACTTCAGGTTGTTTTAATTTGCATTTCACTTCCTATTAATAATTTGGAGCATTCATTCATGTGGTTGTTAGTAGTTTGCAGTCTTTTGAGAACTGTTTGTTCATATTCTTTACTTATCTGTTGGACAGTGACTTTTGGTCATATATTACCTTATTTGTTCTTAATCCTGGACCCTTGATTGTGACATTTCTAGGAATTCTGCCCATGTTCAGAATTGTAGGATACCACAGTTAAAGCAAATCTCGTGTACTGATTGATCCAATCTATACTTAAACACCAAAGACCTCTTTTCCAAAATACTTAATTGGCCGTTAAACCTCTGCCAGTTAGTAGGTCATTAAGCCTACTTTAGTGCCTGCTATGTGCCAGGCACTGTGCTAAGCACTGGAAATACAAAGAAAGGCAAAAAACAGCTGCAGCTCTTGAGCTCACAGTCTAATGAGGGAAACAGCATGCAAACAGCTATGTACAAACAAATTCTAGACAGGATAAATTGGAGATAGCAGGGTAGGTAAGGTGCTGGAATTAGGGGACATCAGGAAAGGCCTCCTGTAGAAGATGGGATTTTAGCTGGGACTTGAAGGAAGCCAGGGAAATCCAGGAAGCTGAGATGAGGAGGGTAAGCATTCCAGGAATGGGGACAGTCAATTAAAAGGCAAACATTTATTAGGAGTTGGGAGAATGGAGTGTCTTGTTTGAGCAAGGAGGCCATGTTTCAGTGTGTGGTACTATGTAAGATGTAAGAAGACTAGAAAGGTAGTAGGGGACCAGGATGTGATGGATTTTGAATGCCAAACAGGATTTTATTTTTAATTCTGGAAGTGATATAAGGAGC
The DNA here is from genome assembly GCA_011680675.1 of Gymnobelideus leadbeateri. NCBI lineage: Eukaryota > Metazoa > Chordata > Mammalia > Diprotodontia > Petauridae > Gymnobelideus > Gymnobelideus leadbeateri. The sequence goes on along the minus strand of WOXC01006407.1, from coordinate 165,407 downwards.
CATTGGAGTTAATTGGATGGGGGCATGTGTGTGTGCATGTGTGTGTTTGAGAGGGGTGGGAGGAAGAGAGAGACAGAGAGAGATGTGATCAGACCTTTGCCTTAGGAAAATTAATTTGATAGCTGAGTGGAAGATGGGCTAGAATAGGCAGAAACTTGAGGCAGGAAGATAAACTACTAAGCTATTGCAGTAGCAGGGATTAGGAGGAAGAGCATTTATTAAGTGTTTACTTTGTGCTAGGTACCATGCTAATTGCTTTACAGATATCTCATTTAATCCCCACACCAACCCTATGAGCTAGGTGCTATTGTTACCTCAATTGTACAGTTGAGGAAACTGAGGGAGACAAAGATCATGTGATTTATGCAGGGTCACACAACTAGTAAGTATGTGGGATGGATTCGAACTGTATCAGGGTAGTGGTGGTGTCAGAGGAGAGAAAGAGGCATACATGAGAGGTGTTATGAAGATAAATTCAGCAAGACTTGACAATAGATTGGATATGGTGGCATGAGAAAGAGTGAGGAGTTGAGGATGACATGTGGTTTGGGAGCCTGGTTAACTGGGAGGATAGTGATATCCTCAGTAATAGGGAAGTTGGGAAGATGGGTGGAAGGAAAGATAATGAGTTTTGTGTTGGATATGTTGGGTTTCCTGTGTCAATCGGATATCTAGTTGGAGGTGACTAATAGGCAGGTGGAGATTTGCTTCTGGAGGTTAGGAGAGAGGGTATGTCTGCGTAAGGACAATGTACTCTGCAGCTGGTCATCTTGAAGACTTCTGGAGAGGGGAAGCTTGCCTCTGAAGAGGCCTCTTCCTCTGTTGTTGGGGTATTTTACCTTGTTGTTGTTGACTCCTCCTAGTTTTACCCTCTGAGGCCAAGCAGAACAAATCTCGTCCTTTCTGTAAAGGCCCTTCATGCATATATCCTTCACCTACCTTATTCCCCATCACTTCCCACTGACTTTTCTAGGCTAAACTATTTTTTGTTTTTATTTCAACTGCGGTGATTTTACATGAACTGTCCCACACCCATAGTCTCTCACCCATGGAAAGAAGAGAGATGTGTTTCTTTGGGGCTAACCTTCTTCTGAGGTGACTCAGGGGTTCAGGGCAGTGGTAGAATGCTAAGCCTGGAGTCAGGAAGACCTGAGTTTAGAACTGGCCTCAGATGCTTGCTAGCAGGTCATTTAATCTTATTCTGCCCCAGTTTTCTCAGCTGTAAAATGGGGATAAATAATAGCACTTATAAGGTTGCTGAGAGGATGAAGTGAGACAGTATTTGTAAAGGGCTTAGTACAGTGCCCGACTGTACATAGCAGGATTTAATATATGCTGGGGTGTCCCCCCCTCCATTGTACTTTTGCAACATTTAGCTTTGATTGCTTTGTAGTGTCTACATTTACGTGATTATAATTTTGTTTATTGTTTTTCTGGTTCTGATTACTTCACTTTTGTCACATAAGTCTTCCAATGCTTCTCTGTATTCATATTTATTATTTCTTTGTAGCACAGCTGTATTCTATTACATTCATGTACTACAACTTGTTTAGCCATTCCCCGGTTGATGGGCATTTACTTTGTTTCAAGTTACTTGCTACTGTAAAAGGCACTGTTATTAATATTAGTTTATTTGGGGCTTTCATTTTTTGGATGTTGCCTTTGAATATGTTGTGAGATGTTGGTCTATATCTAATTTCTGTAAGACTTTCCAGTTTTCCCAACAGCTTTTTTTGAATAGTGAATTCTTTACTTCTGTGGTTGGGGTCTTTTGTCACCTGAATGCTCTTCACTATTGCTTCCACCTCCCTGATTCCTGGATTTTCTAACATAAGCATATCTTCTTAATATACATTACTATTTCACCCTTTTTTCCCTTCTTTTTCCTCCTCACCTCCTTTTAATCAATTCTTTTTTTCTTTTGAATAAAGTGCAGTTGTCTGGAGTCATATTTTAATAGTAGGTTTCATTCGATCAATTTTCAGTGATAACAGCCGAAGTTGAATTTGTATTTTTTTTCATTAATATCTCTAGTTTATCTTACTTGTTATCCAAACTTTGTGTATTTGTACATAAATATTGGGCTTTGTTTTTGGTTTCTTATCTCCTATTTCTGGTTTCTGATTTCCTTCAAGACCTGGCTTTAAAATAGCTTCTCAGGGAGACCTTCCCTGATTAAATTTCACTTGACTCACTGGCCTTCTTTCCCTAGCACTTAGGCATTTATTTTAAAGATAATAGAAATAAATCTTTGCATGCTATTTTTGCACTTGTTGCTTTGTACATTTTTTAAGAGTTTGTTTTGTCTATCTATCTAGATTGTCAGCTTTTTAAGGTTAGGGCTTTTACTGTCTTCTGTTTCCTCCTCCTGAAGTTTAGTGCTGTGTTCTGAACTCTGTATTTTGTACACTCCTTGTACTTAATAGATACCTGGGACAGTTTTGAGGGCAGAGGACCTTAGTCCAGAGGTGAGGAACCTGTGGCCTTCTAGATCCTTAAATGTGGCCTTTTGACTGAATCCAAATTTGACATAACAAATCACTTGTAGAGAGAATAGCATGATCAAGGCAGCTTTCGTTGAGGGGGAGGTTTAACTAACCAATGACTCAAGGTGGCTCTGTGTTCTAGGGTCATTGACAAAAGGAGGGTACTGTACTGAATCATTTATGTTAAGGGCTTTTTTGAGTTTAGTTCAAGTCAGCAAACATTAAGTGCCTACTGTGTGCAAGGCATTATGTTAATTATCTTAATTATAAGTAACACATCAGCAAGACTGTCTTTGTTCTTGAGGAGCTAATATTCTAGTGGGAGATAAGATATTTGCACAGAGAAGGGCAGTACAAGGAAAATGGAAGCAGGAAAGAGCACTCACAACTAGGGGAGTCAAAGAAGGCTTTATAGAAGAAGGGATGCCTGAACTTCGCTTTGATGGAAGACAGAATTCTGCAGGGTAAAGATGAGAACAGCTAGTTGTCCAGTTTAGCTGCGATGTAGAATTCAAGAAACTTGGAAAGTTAATGTACACTCCATATGTGGCATCGGAATCTGGAGAGTCAAAAGACAAAAGATGTGCCCTTGGCCTCTTGGCCTCTTGGCTTGTCCCTGTAGATGAGCCACATTCCCTGACCCAGAGAGGGAAGTATGGTGGTGGTTTTCTTACCAGCATCTGGAGCCTGTCAGTTCTTCTTTGATGCCGTTCAATTGCTGCCGTGATGCTTCTACATTAGTACTTGGAAATATCTATGATTACTGGGGTGATGGGGTTCTTTTTGCCGATGCTATGCATCAGAATCCCTATAAAACTGGGGAGATAGCTTTTGAGAATGACTATGGCCAAAAAATTCACAACTGGCAATGACTGTAATTTTCCCTCTGTTTACATGGGGAAATGACATAGTAATGGAACCTTTTCTCACCTTATTATCTCTTGTACCCTGCAAGGACTTGCTTTTGGAGCGTGTATTACTTTGGGGAGCACATGTATATATTTTGACTATTGATTCTTTTTTTCCCTCTAGACAACACTACAAACTGATGAAGTTAAAAATGTGCCCTGTGGAACAAGGTAAGCTTTCCCTTTGCCTGCTTTTGGTTCCCATTTTTTTATAGAGGACGTTCTTGTTCATAAGTCTGTGAATTGCTTAGAAAACCTTCAAAAATGTACATGACAAACTTAGGGATGTTTCTGGACTCAGTATTCCAATGGAAGCCTCTCTTTAAATAGAACCTTTATATTATACTCTTGACATCAGTAAATTAAGTTCCATTGAACCAAAGGGAGTTTGATGACAAAATTTGAGTAACACAGCAGAACTGTATTAAATCTACAAATCATTCACGGGGACATTTTTATGGAACAGTACTTTGTTAGTACAACTACTTTGAGGATGCAAAAGTAGGCCCCAAATATATGGAGAATAAAATCAGCATATTGAATTGTTCCAAGAAGAAAAGAATATAAATTATAACATCTCAGATTCTAAATTAAAGTAAATTAATAAATAATATTAGATGCCTAGAAAGTTTTGGATCCGTAAAGGGAAGTGATTGCCTATGGAGAATGCAGACTTTAGTCATACTTTCTATAAAAGTGGAGACTTTCTTTTTTTCTTATGTTAGTCATACTTTCTATAAGAGTAGAGACTTTCTTTGTTTCTTGTCTTAGTCATATTTTCCATAAAATTGCAGGCTTTGTTTTTTGTGTTACTCATACTTTCTGTCTTTTTTATGGAATGCTTTTAGAGGTTATTTGGAAGAGTCACTTTATTCTTCCTTTTTTTTTTTTTTTAAAAGAGGCAGTCAGAGTTGAGTGCCTTGCACAGGATCACACAGCTAGTAAGTGAATCTGGATTTGCACTAGGTTCTTCCTCACTCCAACCCAGGTGTTCTCTCTACTGAGCCACCTAGCTGCCTCTTGTATTGATTTTCAAAGTGTGTGTTTGCTCATCTTAGTTAATTACCCATGTTAAATGAGGCTTATTTCTCATGTGGGCTAGTTTTCTTATTAAAGACTACATGACTCACTCCTGTAGTCATCTGAAAGCGGGATAGTGTCGATCTTCACCCTAGGATTCTGTATTTGTGAATTAGCCTACTTGCTAAAATTGATTTGCAACCCAAAATCAATATTTGTGGCACTTTCGTGGTCATTTGTGGATGTATGCAGGCAGAGTGGTGAAAAATTGGAGTTGCCTGATGTACGCTGTGACTGAGCAAGAAGATAATACTGATTTCTTGTTTCAGCTCTAACACACTATAAGCAATCTTCCTTTTTGATATCTATGTAGTGACATGTTTTTCATATTTTTCTGCTTTTTGTTTGTGATTTTGTTATTTAAAATGGCTCCTAAGGGTAGTGATGAAGTGCTGTCTTAGTGTTCCTAGAAGTCTGTAATGTGTTTTGAAAGAAAATATGTGTGGGGTGAGTTTCATATGGGTTTCATTTAGCATGAGTGATAGTGTTGCTGAATGTGAGTTTAGTGTTGATGCATTAATAATACAGGTGCATCCAGAAGAAGGAAGAGGAATCAAATCAAAACCAATCAAAATGTAAGATTTCTCCAGAAATTGCTAAAGTAAATGTTATGACCATAGGCTTGCAGGGTCTAGCTTTATATTTTTCCCAGGACCACTGGCTTGGTATTCCTAATTCTATGTTAACAGTGACTTTATAGAACATAATTACCACAAGTGATGAGAATTGACTGTGTGCCTTTGATTACAAGAAAAACCAGGTAAATGTGGATGAATAGAGCAATACAAATGCATCCCCATTGCTGATAATGTCATCTTGATATGTGGAGGGCAGGATAAGTTTTTAGATTTTTTTTTTGTCTTGCTGAGATGACTCATTGTATGTAATATAGTTGAACAGATGGTTTTGCAGATCTGTTTTTACAGCCAGGTATCTTATAGTTAACTCACTTTTTTCATGTCTTTTTTTTCCCCTAGTGGTGGGGTCATGATCTATATTGACCGAATAGAAGTTGTTAATATGTTGGCTCCTTTTGCAGGTATTGTGCCCATCTCTTCTATTATTGCTAATGTCAGAATCAAAGTATACATAGCTGATATCTGGGAAAGTGGTTAACTTAATAGTCTTAAGGTAGGTGTAATACTATTAGTGATAATTCATTTGAGGACATTTTAATTTTTACCTAAGCCTAACCTTTTTTGATATTATTTGGAGGTCCAAGTATAATAGATGCAGGGGTTAGAAGACTGTCCTACCTATCTAAACTTGTTTCTTGATACTTTGCAGCCCAAATCCACCACTAAACCAGTCTCTTTACTCTTTCCCCAACAGACTTGATTCAGTTCTGTCTCCCTGCCTTTGTTCACATTCTTCCTTTGTCAAGAATATGCTCCTCTCTGTCTTTTACCTATACAAATGCTAACTCTCCTTGGAGTCCCAGTTTCAGTACTATTTCTTGCTTTCAGACTCTAGCTTACATTAATTTTTTCAATTCCTTTTGTGCTCATCATCTGTACTGTAATACTGTTTTTTCATGCTGCCTTGGGGTCACACTTTCACCTATGTGTTGTATGTGCTTATGATTTGCTTAACTAAACTCCATATAGGTGGGAAAACTGTGTTTGTGTCTTCTACTTATTTTGTACTCTCAGCTTACCCAGCCTAGTGCAAGGCATTTAGTAGGTGCCCAAAATTGGGTTTACTTTAGGGGATAAGTAGTACTGAGAAAGCCTTCTGTTTTAGATATCTGACTTGTTCTTTTTCCTAGCTGTCCAAAAATCCCTTGTTCTCTTTCTTTTGTCTTTTTTTTTTTGGATGGGGGAAGGCAGAGCAGTTGGGGTTAAGTGACTTGCCCAAGGTCACACATCTAGTAAGTGTTAATTATCTGGGGCTGGATTTGAACTCAGCTCCTCCTGACTCCAGGGCTGGTGCTCTATTCACTGTGCCACTTAGCTGTCCCTGTGTTCTATTTCTAATTGTCTCTTACTTTAACTCCCCTAAATCATGCTTATTCTAAACTTTTCTGGTCACCAAGGAAATCATCCTGGCCCTTTTCTGGTCTTTGACGTCTTCTCTCCACTTAGGCCAGGCATTTGCACACTACATATACTGGTGCCACCCTTGTTTACAAACAGGTTATGGGGCTGCCTGCCCCTTCTCCCACTCCCACATATTTGCAATTGATGCAAATAGTTTGTTTAGCTAGGATGTTATTAAAATATAATAATTTGTCACAATTTTTATAATAAAATATAAAATTAAAAGTATATATAAAATAAGAAATTATAACTATAGCATTCAGGGTTTTAGAATTATAGATAGATTTAGAGATGGAATTGAGCATCAAGGTCATCTAGTTCAATCCTTGTATTTTACAGTTGAGGGAACTGAGGCCCGAGAGGCTAAGTGACTTGCTCAGGGTCACACAGATAGAGATAGGAAGTGACAGAGCCAGAATTTAAAGTCAGGTCTTTTAAATCCAAAATACAGTACTTTTCCTACTATGCCAAGCTGCCTCCCAAAGACAAAGGAGAAATTATGATGGGCAAGGCCCTCAGAATTTAAACCTCTATACCACAATATACTTTGTACCTGGAACTATGGGGAAAGACATGCATTTGTCACCCCACATCTGAATGGCAGGCTTGAAAAGGGCCTCAGCCCTCTATTACCTCCGTGTGCCTGGTCCCCTGGGAACCTCTTTCATCGTTGAGGGATGAGCCTTCATTCTAGAGAGGGAGCCTCAAGAAAGCTACCCTGTTTAGGCCGAACAGTGATAGTCCCTTGCCCTGCTTGCCAAGAAACTTCCAAATATGATGTCTACAGAGGGCAGTATGGATTCTGGCCATCTTTGCTCCAGGATGGGCTGATAGGGGAGCACATCTTATATTTCTGGGACACAACCCTTACATAAGCTTCCATTGTCTTCTTGTATCAAATTCTCCATTTTTTATTGTTTTTATTGATTTTGTTTTCTTTGAAAAAACAAAAATGAAAGGAGTATTTGTGGCTGTTATTCTTGAAAATGGTCTACTTTTTTGACCATTGCTTTATGCTCTGCAAAGTTTTAGGGGTATACCTTGTAGCTGGAAAACTCTGGCTTAAGTAGAAGCTACATTCTTGATGGCACTTTTTGGCACTGGGTATTGTTTTGGAAGGCTATCTTGTGTACTTCTTTTTCAGTATTTGATATTGTGAGGAACTACACTGCAGATTATGATAAGACTTTAATCTTCAATAAAATACATCATGAATTGAACCAGTTTTGCAGTGCTCACACTCTTCAGGAAGTTTACATTGAATTGTTTGGTGAGTGCTTTTCCCCTCCCATTTTGACTATGCAGATTGACACCTAGTACACTGATACTAAATTATGTTGGGTTTATATAGAGGCTTTTAAAGTAAAAACTTATTAAATGTATTTTATTGAGAGCAATGTTTTTAAACTTTTAAACATAATTATGTCTTTGAAAGTAATACTGTTAAACTCCTCTAAATGGTTAACATGAATGGAGATTAAATATTTTTTATTATAAGTTTAGCTTTTAAAGGCTTTGGGAGAAAGTAATTTTAAGGACAGATATTATTTTCTTAAACTCATGGTTGTATAATTAAGTAGTGATTGGGTAAATTTTATCTGCTTGCAGAGAGATTCTTTACACCTTGACCTGTCTTTTTAGTGAAATAGATATCTGGGAGTCAGGAGGGGTAGTCAGTCTACAGTCTCTGGTTTGAATAGATTAGTGTTCTTGAAGTTTTAGAATGTTTTCTTTGGATAAACTAGGTCCCTAAAGTGAGAAGTTACTTCTCTTTTTCCTGAAGACTCAAAATCATTTTGGGATAGGAGGAAGTTGATAGTAAAATCTTTCATTAGTGAAGAATGTTCCAGATTTTGGGGATTGCCATGTAGTCAACAGTTGGGTAGGATATCCACCACATAGAGCACTGAGAATTGTGAATTATCACTTGATTCAAATCTACTGACTAGGGCCTTGTGGGATAGAGCTGATTTCACTTGACCTTACAGGGATGGGGCAGTTTGGTCTGTCCAGGTTTGTAATGTCTCTTGTTAACCTAAGATTGGTGAGCACACTAATCTGGTAATAGAGAAAACATGGGGTGAATTTGTGGAGAGTAGATGTATTGGAGAGAAAACTCTATTTAAAGACTTGCCTGTGGACCTGTAGCCAAAATCAAAATAAGGCTGACAGTGGTAGAAAAATGATGTATTATTATGTCTTGTGGAAAAGACATATGGTAATTAGAGTGATGTCAAATTCGACTTGATGCGTATTTTTATATTATGTATTTGGATTAATGAAATTTATGACTTCATACGTGGAAGACTTAAATTCTCCCACCGATTGAGTAATTTGGAGCAATTTGTTTAACATCTCACTTCCTTGATATGATAATCCCCAACACTTTTCCTGCCACAGAAAGCTATATTACAAACAGAGAATCATAGATTTTGGTCTAGTCCGAGCCCCTCATTTTGCAAATGAAGGTTGCTAAACTCTAGAGAGGTTAAGTGGCTCCTCCACCATTACCTGGTCATTAAGTTAGCATCTGAGCTAGGATTCGAAGTCAAGTCCACTAAACCTAGTGCTCCTTTGCTCCATAAGATTACTTCTTTAAGAAGAATTTTGAGCTTCACAAAAGAATCTAACTCTTTAAAGTCCAGGATTGATCATGATATTTTTCATTTAAATTTTAGTAGAATAGAAAAAATTTTATGTATTTTAACATCTGCTGTTTTCTTGCCTCCAAAAACAGATCAGATAGATGAAAACTTGAAGCAGGCCCTACAGAAAGATCTGAACATTATGGCGCCTGGTCTCACTATACAGGTAGGTCCAATATCCTGGAAGGTTGTGAGGAGTTTGAGACTCTGAATTCAGGTCTCGTTCATTCAACAAATTTCACCCCAAGAATGGTAATGAAATGTTAGGTCACCCCTAATAAAGATCTTGATGACTATATGACTTAGCACATTTAAAAATTACTGTTGCTTACTTTAGCTGTCATCCATTACCTTTGCGTGCTTTTAAGAGGAAAAAGTAAGCAAGCTGAATGTTATTAAAGAAGTCAGGTCTGCACTCATATATTACTTTCCAAGAGAGTTTCATTAATTTCAGTTCTGACTGGGATCTGGCTCTTATAAAGATAATTATACACCTTGATGTAATAATCATTCATTGGGACCATATACCCTATTTATTTATTGGAAAGGAAAAAAAAGACCTCCCTATTTAAAGATGTTTATTATAATAATGCAAACTAAATGTCTTAACAACTAGGACATGGCTGTTGAAACATACCGATGCGAACCAGTCAAATGCACATGTGCAGAGGCGCGTGCCCGCGCACACATAGACTGTGACTGTGACCGTGTAAAAGAAAAAAATGTATACTGATGTGGGGGCAAATCAACAGAAACAGTGGGAAAGGAAGAGGGTGGAGGGGGATGTAGACAGTGTGGTATTACAGATGTTTGTATGGTGGGATTAATCTGAAAAGCATGAGTAAAGCAAGTAAAAAATTGTTTTGTTCTTGTTTAAGGTCATTGTCTTAGGCAGTTATTTTAAACAAAAAACAGGTGAAATATTCATCAGATGTGCTCTATGTAAGCCAAAGTATTGTAGTGTGCATACCTATGATCTCTGCTTTTAGGAAACATATTCTAGTTTGAAAGACAAGACATAAAGGTCTGAAGATAAATTACAATAAAAAGTTCCATAATAGGTCCCAGGAACAACAGATGATTTGACAGGGCCTGAATTGCCAAGGGCTTCAAACAGTCTGTTGTTGCTGTGAATGCTCAAGAATGGGGGGAGATGCTTTAGCCTGGTGCAGTTTAGAGGGCTTTGTGGAGGTGGGGTTTGAGGTAAGTCTTGTTGATGGACCAAAAAGACTGGGGCCAGGAACATTCTGGGGAGGTCAGTATATGCAAAACTATGAAGGCTGAAAAGTGTCTGTCTTGTGGAGAGACTATGGGATTCATGTCAAAAGAGCTGGATTTGAATCCCTACCAGGCTGCTTACTTACCACCTTGTCATTGTGAAGGACTGATTTCACCTCTCTGGATTTGAGCTTCTTCACCATAAAGTGAAGGGTTGGCTTGTGATGTTTGCTAAGGCGCCTCTTGCATCTTTATATCCTTGAATCTAGGGGTCACGCTTGGTGATCCAACATGAGTGAGTTTGTGTCAGGAAGCAGTGAAAGATAATCTAGAAGGGTAGACTGGGGCCAACTTGGAGAAGGCATACCATTTTGGATAGCTGTCATTGTTGGGAAATTTGTTAAATGTTTTGGGAGAAAGTAATTTTAAGGACAGATATTATTTTCTTAAACTCATGGTTGTGTAATTAAGTAGTGATTGGGTAAATTTTATCTGCTTGCAGATAGAGATTTAGATTAAGATTAAAATTTAGATTAGAGATTAAGATTGAGGCAAAATCTGCCCACTTGAGGCCAAATAGAACAAATTAACTTGACCTTAGCAGTCTAACTTTAGTTGTGTATAGATTGTCATCACTGTCATCTTGTCTGACTCTAGTTCCTTGTCTGCCTGATCCTTGAATGCCAGGCTTTTATATAGAAGGTTTTTTCGTAGAGAAATACCAGTCATGGTGGTATTATTGGGAAAGTAGTTTGGCTTGGAGTGTGTAGAATGGATATTAGATACAAAGAGAGATTAAAGGCAAGAGATGCCTGTTAGGTTATTGGAATAGGCCAAGATAAGGGTCTAAACTGGGATGAGCAGGTGACATGATCAGATCTATATGCTTTAGAAAAGTCACCATGACAGCTGAGTGGAGGATGTAATTGAGCTGGGTCGAAAGGGGAAGCAGGGAGACCACATAGAAGATTATTTAGTAGCCTAGTCAAGAGGTGACAAGAGCTTGCATTAAAACTGTGGCTGTATGAGTGGAAAGAAGGGGACCTCTGAGAGATATTGGGAAGATAGAAATGACAAGATTTGGTGATGATATATGGGAGAAATCAAGGGTAACACTGAGGTTTAGGCCTTGGTGACTGGAAGGATTTGTACACTTGATAGTAATAGAAAAATTCAGAAGTGGGGGAGATCTGGTTTCTTCTCTCTAGTTTCTTCCCTCTCATTAGAATCTTCTCACTGTCCAGCTCCAGTTGCTTGAATATATTTGATTAATTATAGCTTGCATTTCTATAGAGCTTTAAGGTTTGTAAAGTGCTTTACAAATATGATCTCATTTGATCCTCACAACAACCCTGGGAGAGAGTTTCTATTATCATCTTCAACTTACAGATGAGAAAACTAAGGCAGAGGTTAGGTGGCCCAGGGTTCACACAGCTAGTGAGCATCTGAGGCTGAATGTGAACAGATCCCAGGGCCAACATAAGTCTGTAGTGAGACGGGGACATGACTTACATAATGAGCTCCAATGACTTGTCTCCAAGAAGTACAGTGTACTCTTATGGTCTTTTGTTAACCCTGTAAAACCAGGGGTTCTTAACATTTTTTGTTTCCAGGACCCCTTTGGCAGTCTGGTGAAACCCATAGAGTCCTATCAGGTTGTCAGAATAATATTTTTTTTTTTGGAGGGGGGAAGGCAGGGCAGTTGGGATTAAGTGACTTACCCAAGGTCACACAGCTAGTAAGTTTCAAGTGTCTGAGGCTGGATTCAGAATAATATTTTTAAATGCATGAAATAAAATATACAGGATGACAAAGGAAACTAATTATATTGAAATACAGTTAACAAAATATTAAAACAACAACAACAATCCCTGGCATCCCCCTCTCCCTCCAGGTAAGAACCCATGCTCTAAACCAGAGCTGAGGAACCTGCAACCTTGAGGCCATATGTGTCCTTCTAGGTCCTCAGATGCGACTTTTTGACTGAATCTGAGTTTTATAGAACAAATACTTTTATCAAGGGGATTTGTTCTGTGAACTTTGGATTTGGTCAGCGGGCCACACTCAAGGACCTAGAGGGCCATGTGTGGCCTCCAGGCCACAGGGTCCCCACATTGTTTCATGGTACAACTTCCTCCTGATGCCTTTGTTAACTTGGGCAGCTTCTGGTGGACAATTGGTTTTTAAAAACAAAAACAAATCTCAAAAAACAGGACCCAGAGAAGTCTCAGTGGGAACTTTAGCACCAATGAACATCTTAGGACAAGAGACTAAAGCTTTAGCTCACTACAAACTTGTGTTGGCCCTGGGATCTGTTCACATTCAGCCTCAGATGCCCACTAGCTGTGTGAACCCTGGGCCACCTAACCTCTGCCTTAGTTTTCTCATCTGTAAGTTGAAGATGATAATAGAAACTCTCTCCCAGGGTTGTTGTGAGGATCAAATGAGATCATATTTGTTAAGCACTTTACAAACCTTAAAGCTCTATAGAAATGCAAGCTATTATTATTCAAATATATTCAAGCAATTGGAGCTGGACTGTGAGAAGATTCTAATGAGAAGGAAGAAACTAGTGGCTTTTTAGAACCTTCATGTCCTTCTAAGGGTGTGGGAAGAGTTCAATGAGAGCAACAGGTCCCGGGGGAAACTGGGTTTGTTTTGAGAAAGGGAAGGGAAGGGGAAAATAGGGGTGGGCTTGGGGGAGGAGGGAGCACACTAATTCTCATTACATGGGGTGAATGAGAAAAGATAAGGATATAGACATGGAAGAAGGGGTGAGAGAAGTGAGCACCAGATGAACCGTACTCTTCTCTGAAGTGACCAAAGGAAGGCTGGGGGACACACACAGTTTCATGTAGAGATCCAACCAATTCAGCAGGGCAGTAAGAGGTGGTGAAGAGGTAGGCTAATATTGGGAAGGGAATTGTCGCAAGCAAAACAAGCTCCCTAATCAAGTAGAAGGAGGGATAGAGAGGAGAGGAGAGGGGGGAGATCTGGAAGCCAAGAAGGGTACAATAAACTGTGGTATATAAATATAATGGAATATTACTACACCATAAGAATTAACAAAAGATGATTTCAGAGAATCCAGGTCAGTATGGACTGACCCTGAGTAAAGTGAGCAGAACTAGAACATTTTATTCAAGAACAGCAACATTGCAAAGAAAAACAGCTGTGAAAGACCTAACTCTGATGAGAGCAGTGACCCATGGGGACTCTGGAGATACTTGACAGACAGATGAGGATATCAGGATTCAGAAAGAGACATGGCCCCTGTGTGGATTCATTTTGCTTAACTTTGCTTATTTATTATGATGGTTTTTTTCTGAGTTTTGAATTGGGGAGGAGGGATTTTGGTGAAAATGAGAGGAAGGGGGCCTAGTAACAGTATATCAAAACCAGAGTTACTGTGTAACCAAAGGCTATGCACTGAAGGTATTTCATGTTCTTATTTAGGTCCTCTGAAGTTATTGATATTTGAAACTGGGGAAGTTGTGGAAAATCCATTTTTTTCCTTTGAGTGTCTGCATTTCTTTTTTTTTGGAGGGGGAAGGTAGGGCAGTTGGGGTTAAGTGACTTGCCCAAGGTCACACAGCTAGTTTTTTATGTTAGGTGTCTGAGGCTGGATTTGAGCTCAGGTCCTCCTGACTCCAGGGCTGGTCCTCTGTTCACTGTGCCATCCAGCCGCCCCAAGTGTCTGCATTTCTTACAGTGATAGTTACTCTTTCATTTGTGTGTTATCTTTAGATTTGCAATGATTTTTTATATTGGTTGGTGTTTTCTTTGGTTATCTTGGATTATCTCTCTAGCTATAGTTGATGAAATGGGGCTTTGTGGCAGGGGAAGGCTCTACCCACTAATATACCTTTGGGTGGAATGCTGGGTCTACTGGATTTGTGCATGACCTCCTTCTCTGGGGGCTAGGCTGCTCCTTGGATCTTTGAGTTTCAGAGTGCCAGATCTTCAGGATCCTCTTTAACATTTCAGGACATATTTTTAGGAACCTTCTATCCCCTAGACTTGAACTCTTCTTCCCCATGGAATTGTGAACTCCTCGAGATCAGGGATGTCTTTTGCTTCTTTATGTATCCCCAGCATTTAGCATAGTGCCCGGAACAGAGCAGGTGCTTACTCAGTGTTTGTTGACTGACGCTTCCATGTCTGATCAATGTAGTGTCATACTAGTTGCTGCCCGTTGTATTGTTCTCCAACACTTTCTAGTCCCTCCGTAGTGCTTTGCAACCACCCAAGGGGTTTTTTTGGGAGCCCTCCACTTTTGTTTTGTCTGGACACAGACTGCATATGTCTGAGGATATCTCTTGATGTGCCAAGAGGCACCGCCTTGCTGGTGGGCCCCCTCTCCCTTCATCATCCTTGTGCTTTTGGCTGTCTTTTTTGGATAGTTATATGGGGGGGAAATGTCACTGTAGTTTCTCATTAGATTCCTTGATCATTATTCTATGTGGTGTGAACTCATGGGTTTTTCTGGCATGGGTTTGTGGGAGCTAGGTGACTACTCTCCATCCAGGCAGCTTTCTCAATGAAAGTGCCCCAACCATAGCTATTACTCTAGGTGAGTATGCTGAAGTTTAGAAAGGCTGAGGGCTATGTGCCCATCTTTATTTACGTAGCCCTTGTCAGAGGCAGCATTGAAACCCACTTCTTTCTACTTCCAGATCTACTGCTCTACTGTTGCCACATTGTCTCAGAGTTATAGTTCATAAATATACTTGGAGGAGGGCACAAACAGCAGAGAAGAATAGGACAGGTCTCATGCAGAGAGCGGCCCTGAGCTCAGAAGGAGGTGTAGGTGAGATGTAGAGGAGAGGAAAGTACATTCCAGCCATGGGGGGGGATACCTGGGTCAGGATACAGAGGTGGGAAATTTGGAATGTTGTATGAGGGGCAATAAGTAGCCAGACATGGCCTGACCATAGAGTGCATGAAAGTGACAGTTATGTAAAGGATGACTTGGAAAGGGGAGAGGCTTGATTCAGGGATTCCAATTGGACTACTACAGTAGGTCAGTGAGAGGTGTCTGGACCAGAGTGATGGCTCTATTAGCAGATAGAAAGAGGGTAGATCAGTGAATGATATTGTGGAAGTAGGATTGACAAGACTTGGCAGCTGGTTGAATTGTTGTTTGTCCTTCATTCTCATCACCTCAGGGAGGTGATGCCATGACATGCAAGGTAATTGGATTTCAGTGAAGGAGGGCTGTGTAAAGTCTCAGCCTCACTTTCTCTTCGGGAGCCATTTGGGTACAGTGGCCAGATCAGGACAACTAGAGATGGCCCAAATGCAGTGGGGGGCCTTGGCCTTTTCAGGCTAAGGTCTTTAACAGGTCTCAGTTTGACTGAGAAGACAATACTCATTCAGTGATTATTGGTGTGGAAGAGGGTTAAAAGTCAAGGTAAATCTGAGGTTGTGAACCTGGGTGAAAAGGAAGATGGTGGTACTCTTGAAAAAGATAGATAAATTAGGTATCAGGGGTGGCTTTTTTGGGGAAAAGATGGTAAGTTGTTTTGGATATATCTGTACAATATATCTGCTTTGAAATTTCCAATAGGTGGTTGGTGGTGTTGGACTGAAGTTCAGGTAGGAGAATAAGGTTTGGTTGTTTAGATCCTGGGAGTTATCAGCACAGAGATAATTAAATCTATAGGAGTTTAGATCACCAAGAGAGAGTATAGAGAAAAGGGGTCCAGCCTCACAGTGAGGGGGCTGGGCAGGACTGAAAATCCAGCAAAGGAGACTGAGATGAAGGCATGAGAACCAAGAACGAACAGTATCCAGAAAATCCAGGGGAGAGGCTGGTTCACAGTGCTAAAGAGATGTCAGAGACAGGAGGGAAAAAAACGCTGTATTTGACAAGAGAGCTTTGCTAACTTTCACTTGAGAAGAAAATGAGAAGAGAGAAAGTAGGGGTAGTGAGAGTAAGTAGCTTTCTCTAGGAGTCTGGCAGTGAAAGGGAGGAAGAGGAGATATTAGCTCCTGGGTTTTGTGGGTTTCCTTAGGGTCAAGCAAAGGGTTTTTGTTTTTAAAGGGGAAGAAGGAGGCCTGGGCCTGTTTTTAGACCAGGGAAAGGAGCCACTATAGTGATAAGGAGAGATTGAAGATTAGCAAAAGGATGTGGTTGGGTCAATAGTACTTAAGTAGAAAGTTTAGCATTCACAAGGAAAGAGACCAGAAAAAGTCTTTTAGTATCTTGGGGAGATCCTTCATGCACTATTTCTGGAATGACTTAGCCAAAAATTTCTTAGGGGTAAGAAGACCTGAAAGGGGCAGTGTGGTTTACTGTCATTCAACAACCATTAACATTTAATAAATACCTTTTTCCTGAAGGCAGTCCACTAAAAATTAGGGAGACAAAGGCCAAAAAGAATCCCTAAAACAAAAGACAGTCTCTGCTCTCTAGGATCCCCCAGTCTAATGGGGGAAGCAATATCAACTATGAACAAACAAGATGTATATATATATATACAGGATGAATTGGAAATAATCAATATAAGGAAGGCACTAGCATTTAAGGGGGATTGGGAAGGCTTTCTGCAGAAGGTGGGATTTTAGTGGTTGGATGTTGGGGGTATACTTGCAGTTCCCCTGGAGGCATGAGACCCTGAGCATGCTGACTCTGCAATAACACTGTGAAGGTAAATCAGACATTTTGTGAGACAGCTGTGTTCCAGGATGGGAGCTCTGTGACTTTCTGGCTTGTTGCCAACTGATAGGGTTTTCAAGGGAAGAGAAGCCTTGAGATTCCAGGGAGGTTTAGGGAGGTTTGGAACATCCTGCCCAGTACTCAGAGCCTGATACAGAGTACACGGCTGTGATGTAAGAGGCATATGGGAACGAGGACAATGGTGTCCTCCCAAAGATAGTGGTTTATGATGGCTACACAGTTATACACTATAAAATCTGAACTCTTAGCTGATCGTGTAGTAGTTAGGATGTAATTGCATAAGAAGCTGCTGAATAAAATCTTGCTACTCTTTGACTGTCCTGGCTTAGAACTCTGTTCTTGGGGAATGTAGCTGGACTATGACCAGGAGTACACTGAAGGCCGAAAGCAGGCAAGACCCGGCCACCCCTGACCTTGGAGGTTGGATCGGTTGAATAGTTTGCTTCCATGCCAGAAAGAACTGAGTTCAAGTCTTCCACCAGTACATGATATGAGACTATTGACAAGATATTTAATCTCTCAGTGTTTGAGGCAACTCTCTAAGCTTGCATATTACAGAACAGTTGCAGATCTTCGTTGGAAGTTTCCTCACTGGGAGTTGCTAGCACCAGTGAAAGTACAGGTTTGGTTAAAAAATAAGAGTCGTGGTAAGGTTGCGGTGTGTAGTGGTAGAGGGAGAACTCAGTTTGAAATTGTGAATCCATCAGAATAAATATGACAACCAGAACCTAATGCAAAGAGAAAGGAGTAGAATATTTTGTAGTTTGTTTAAGAGCACTAGAATTTGATTAGCATCTAAAGATTTAATTGTTTCATGTAGTGGTTAAAGCAGGGCTGTCATTTAGAAACTAATATTTGCCCTTTGGACTAAAGTTATCTATTTCTTTAGGAAAATCTAAAATGTCTTCATTTTTTAATGGTTAAGCAGTGAAAAAATTTTGACTTTTCTGCTTTTAAGTACTTGGTAAACTTAGAGGCCTAAAAGTGACACTTTCTAGGTAAATTCTAGTTTTCATTAATACATGCTGGTCAGAAGAAATGTGTAGAATGTCCACAAGTTTTGTGCCTTATGTAAAACTATAACATAGAGAAGGTAATGTTCTCTGTTATAAGGTAGATGATAAATTAATAAATGATAAATGAGAAGGCAATAAGTGCCTACTACGTGCCAAACAAACACTTGCTAAGCATTGGGAATACAAATAGAAAAAGCTAGAGACTCCCTACTGACAAGCAGCTCCCAGTCTAATTGGAGGAAGTAACTATAATAGAAATTTAGCTGCAAGGTGAATGAAAAAGCCCCAAAGTCCCAAGGGTACATTGGTGGGTCAAATGGTAAAAGTCACAGGGGTCCTTTGGTTATTTCAGTAAGATTAGATATCAGTGTGGAGGTCTACAAGGTTGTACAGGGAGGGCAGATGGCCTGGTGGTTCTCCAGCTTATTGGAAGGAATAGTTAGTGACAGCTGTCTCCAAACCATCTGAGCATTCAAACAGTCCAGATGAATTCTGGGATGGCCTGGGCCCAGAGGAGGGAAGGGTGCCCTATTTGTGGCATGTCTTGCTGCTGCTTGACTATCCTGGATAAATTCTCTTTCAGTCTTTTAGCTATATAGCTATTATCCATGGTGCAGGTTGGGCAACAGAGAAATACATTCACTATCAAATCTTTGTAATTGCACTAAATGACCAGAATTCCTTTGAAGTAATAGGACTAAAAGCCTATCCAATCTTTGATTTGTAGTATTTTGAATCTTTGTAAGGTAGCGAGAAAATCAAAGGTATCTAATTGGAGATCAGTACTATTTTGTGGAGAAAGTAAGGATCTTTGTTTTTCAGGCCGGGTAGAGTATAAGAGATGATCAGAGTATCCTGCATGTTTGTTGGTTGTTGGCTTCTTTGGATCTACATCTCATTGTCATGTCACTTACTGTGTGTGATCGTTGTTCCTATGAAATTAAGTGCTCCTGGCAAAATTCTGTTTTTGCTAAACCTAGTTAACAAACAATGTTTGGTAGGGTGTGCCTGCATAGAATTTTCAAGTAGAATCTCTTCTTTGCCTGTTGCTGGGTGTCAGAATGAATTGTGATATATTCATAAACACTTCAAGGCTGCAAAGCTGTTGATTTAAAGCTATATTTAGATAATATATTTAAAATATACTTTGGCTTTTTTTCTTAATAGGCTGTGCGTGTTACAAAACCCAAAATCCCAGAAGCCATAAGAAGAAATTTTGAGCTAATGTGAGTAATGTTCATGAGATCACATTGTTTCCATATAGGGTTGTCTGAAGATCAGCAGTGTAGGGAAGATTTAAGCATTAAACTTGGGGGAGGGGGCAGCAGAGCATGTGTGCCTTTTTTTCTTTATTAGTTTCATATGTGTTATAGACACTTTCAAAAATATCTTGTCACTAGGGCAATGCTGTTTTAGTTTCTGTTTTTTTTTTTAATAAAATATTTTCTTTCATTTTGGAACATGGCTTATATTTTTGTTTTTAATAGCCTTTCGAAATGTATACCATCCTATACCCTATTCTTTTAACTTGAACCACATAAGAAAACACTGAAGTAGCAATCCAGGGTACTCTCAGGAGAAGAGTGGGTATGTGATCTTGGCCCAGGACCATTGTTGAAAGCCTAGAAAAGCCATCAATAGAATCTATTGATATAAAAAAATCTGTCATCCATGTAAACTCTCAAACCCTATTCCTTTAATTGTACTCATTATCGTGGATGTGTGATTAACCTGAAGTTTGGATATCTGTTGTGTGTAGTTGTATGTTTAGAGTGATTTAGAATCTTTCCAAGAGAATCTCTTACTTGAGTAGAGTTTTTTCTAAGACAGTCTGCCTGGTTTGTGTCTTGGGCTTGTCTAGAGATTTGGCAGTATAGGGATAGGGTAGGGATAATGGGTAACTCGGCATGTCCAAAACTGAATTAATTATTTTTTCCTGAAATTCCTCACCTGTTCCTAACTTACCTATTATTATTAAAGGTACTACTATGCTTCTAGTCATCCAGGCTTGCAAACTAATGGGGAGTAATCCTTGATTCCTCACTTCTTAGCTGCCAAATCTTGTCATTGCTACCTGACTCTATTTATCATTATTTCGTCCATGTCTTATTTCCCAGAACATTATGAATATGGTTGTCAAATTCCTTGCTGAGCTTAAGATAATATGCTACAGTCTCTGGTTTATCAGTCTTGTACTAATTAGGAAAAAGAACTGAGGTTACTTTGGTGCCATTTTCTGTTGCTGTGCCACAAGCACTTTAAACCTAGCAGGCTGATCCTTTAAGGCCTTTGTGACCACATGCCTGATAGTGTTCTTCTCTATTTCAGCCTATCTGTTGTTGCTAGACTGATCTATGCTGCTCTAATCATGTCATTCTACTGCCCCAAAACTTTCAGTGACTTCTCAATGCTACTAGAACAATGACTGAAGTTTTTGATCGGAAGATTAAGGTTCTCTGTAACCAGATTCCATCTTTTCTGTCCACTTTCCACTTAATACTACTTGTTCAGCATTTCAGCGTATTTTTTTCTTGGGGGTGCGCGGGATTGTGTTGGGGTTTGGGGTAGATACTGGATCAGGGAAGAGGAAACAGGATCAGCCATTCAGTCTGGATTAGATTTGGGACTAACAGTTGGATTTGCATTTTAGCAGCCTAATTGTTTGTCCAACCCTTTGCTTTAAGAGGGATGTGAAGCAAAGGATCCATAGGTGTCAGGAATTTTCTTCTCCACATCAGATCAGTTTGTGTGTGTGTGTGTGTGTGTGTGTGTGTGTGTGTAATTTCCCCCATAAAAATGGTTGCTACTGTGTTGCTGCATTTTGATTTAGAAAATGCAGTAACTTTAAAAATTGAATTCTTTAACAGAAGTTTAATGTTGTTAAGTGAATGTATTGACGTTGTAGAAATGGAAAAAGCAATCTGAATGAGGAACATTTACAGTTAACCATTTTAGAACTTATTTTTTGAATACTGACTTTGCCCTATCTAGGCCATGCCACTGATCACTTAGGAGACATTGGTCAAATCCCAGTTCATCTCTTTGGGCCTTAGTTTGGTCACACATTTCCCTGTTCCTGAAAAGCCTTTCCCTTTCCTTTTTACTTATTGATGTCCTTTAAGGCCCAGTTCATATTTCATCTTCTTAATGAAACATGAAACCTTCCCTGTGTACCCTAACTTGCTGTGGTTTCTTTCTCTGAATCCTTAAGATTTAAAAAATCTTACTTTTTATCTTTTATTTTTTCATTATATTCATTTTACTCTATTATTCTCCGAGCTTCTTTTAACAGAGATTTTAAAAGATAAAAACAGATGTCTAAAAGATCTAACCAACATCCACCATGTATTGACATTATATACGGTATTCCATGTTCATGGTCTCCCCACTCTTTCTGCCTTCTTTTCAGTGAAGGGGAGAAATATATTTTCTTTACTGTAGCACAATCCTTGGTCAATATAATTACAATATTCAGGGGTTGGGTTTTTTTGTTGTTCCTTCCATTTACATTAATGTAGTCATTGTGCATTGTTTTCCTGTTCCTTCACTCTGCATCTGTTCACATAAATTTTCCCATACTTCTCTGAATTCTTTATATTTGTCATTTCTATGGTACCTATGAACTCTTAGAGTGCTTACTATCTGTACATTTGGCGCTCCTCGGAAACAGAATTATATATAATGTTACCTTTCTATGTGCAGATGTCCTTCTTACCATAAGATAAAGTTACAGACTCCCATAGGAATATAGGCTCATGGCAAGGTACTTAAACAAATGCTTGTTGGATTGAATTGTTATTATACTTTGCATTTCCAGCTCTCCCAAAGTGCCTTGCACATAGTAGGTGTATAGTAAATGTTTGACTGGTAATGATATCAAAGGCTCCTTCAAGCTAATAGAAAAATTTCTTTGATTCTATATTACACTTTGAGAGTCTAGAAATCTTCTATTTTGTCCCAATAGACTATAGTTCTTTCTTAGTTTCAGTACACAATTAGATAGCTAGTCAGAAATCACTAGGTTTGCCATGGACTACTTTTTGCTGTTGTTAAGGTTCCCAGATACACTGACTCACCTGTTGTCCCAGCATAAACCAGTAGATAGAACTCCTAGAGGAAGCTCTAGTTTCCCTGGGGAATCATGATAATGATGATGATAATTTTGTTTTTGGTTTGAACCTGAGATTGCATTGGTGTAAAGAATCTGTAGTCCAGACATTCCCTTCACTGATAGAGCCTGGCAGCTCACCAGTGTTGTATAGTTTCAGAGAAGGTTAAGTGATTTGTTTACCAGTAGTCACATAGATAATGCTCTGGAGGCAGAATTTGAACCCAAGACTTCTTGACCCTCTACCCTCTATCATGGTGCTTGTAGTAACAGTGAGAATAACTGTAATTTAGATACTTTTCAGATTTACAAAGCATTTCTATCACAACGAACCTGTGAGATACATAGTACAATATTTCCATTTTACAGATTTGGAAACTAAGGGTTAAGTGAATTGTCAATGGTCACATAGCTTATACATATTAAGGATAACTCCTGTAGCAAACTTAACCTCCCTAGAGCCAGATTCTTCATCTGTACAAGGGGAATGTTGGATTCTCTCTTCGGTTCCTTCCAACTCTTAACAGATTGTTTTATGTTAAGTTTATTTCTGTATAAATCCTATTTCCTTTTAGTAGATTCTTAGAACATTGAAGGCACAAGCTATCCTATATATTGTTGCGGCTCTCAGTATATAATGCAGATATTTGCAACAAAGTTGATGCTTAGTAAATATTGAACTTAAAGCCTAGCTTTAAATCCTGTTTCCAATATTGAGTTAGGACAGGCCTGATTTAGGGTGTGCTCTTGTACAAGTCTTTTAACATCTCTGAGCCTCAGTTTTATCTTCTGTAAAATAGAGTTTCTAATATTTGCCTGACTTAACTCATAGAGTGGTCGTAAAGAAAGCCATTTGTAAACTTTAAGTGCTATATCATAGGTTCTTTGGAAATTGACCTGAGTTTTACTCCTAATAATTGGTGAATTATTAATTTGAATGTTCAGTTGTGAAGATGAACAAGGTAGGGTTAGAATTACTGCTTGTGGAAAATAGTGTCGTATTAACAGCTGACCTAGAGAAAGTATAATTATCCTGCTCCTATTTTGCTTCTGTTCATCAAGAAGCAAATAGGAAGGTAAGATTGAAACCTAAGATGGGTGAGAAGATGGTAAAGAAGCACCTAACGGTCTTTGAGTTTGAATCTACGGGCCCAGACTACTTAAATTCCATCTGACAATCTGCCAAGGATGAATTCCCAAATCACTGGAGAACAAGGCAGTGTATAACAAAGGCTGTAGGAGAGAGACAAAGTGCTGGTGAAGGAGCAGAAAGGAGGAGAGTTCACAGCTAATTGGGTGGAATAAGGAAAGGCAGAGAATGAGCTGGTATCTGTTGGACCTTGAAAAATGAGTTTTTTGCCATCTCAGCTTTTTCTCTCGTTAACCTTCCTGACACCCTGGATGATTTGTACCATCAAATGCCATTGCATTTATGTGCTATAGAACAGAACTGTAGGACATCTTGAAACTGTGATCTCAGCTGGGGTTCTCACTACAGCAAAGCAGCCTTCCTCCTCTTCCTCCTTAGTTGCTTCTCTGTCACAACACGCTAGCTATTCTACACATTTTCTTCTCAGGCCTCTCATACCAGTCACTCCCTGTACTTCCCACATCCTCACTCCTGAGGACCTTTCCTTACACTTCAAAAAACTTCAGTTCATTCCCTGAGAGCCCTGTCTTCATCTCATATTGCCTGAAAAATCTCTGCCCCACCCCCCCCCTTCTTTTTTTTTGATTAGATTTCCCTTCTGCTTGCTAAAGGCAGTTTCTCTGTATGCCATGTCACACTCAAATAGAAACAGGGACTGCAGCTAGGCCATATTGACTTAAACACATAACATCATCTATGTTTTATTGTATTTTTATTTTCTTTGCTAGATATTTTCCAATTACATTTTTGTCTGGTTGAGGCCTCATGTTTGATACCTCTGTTCTACATATTCCCTTGATCTCTTCCTTTCTTCTTCAGCAGATTGAACCTATTTTCAACCTGCTCTTTAATTTTTATTCTCTGCCTACCTCCTGGCTCCTTCTTTGCTGCTTATAAGTACACCCAAATCTCCTCCATCTTTACATATCTTTCGCTAGATCCTACCATGCCCAGCAACTATCAGACTGCAAATTTCTCCTTCTCAGCTAAACTCCATGAAAAAGCTGTCCACAGTTAATGCCTTGACTTCCTCCTCTCTCACTCTTTTTTAAACTTTCTTCAGTAATGGCTTCCAACCTCATTACTCAACTGAAACTGGCCTTTTCAAAGTGACCAGTGATCTCTTGATTGCTAAATCTAATAGCATTTTCTTTATCCTTATTCTTCTTGACCTCTGCAGCCTTTGACATTATGGACCATCTTTTCCTCTAGGATACTTTCAAAGTTTTAATGACATTGTTCTCACCTGATTCTCCAACCTGGCTGATCTCTCTGCAGTCTTTTTTCCTATATGCCAGTTAACTGTGGGTAATCCCCAAAACTTAGTCCTGGGTCCTCTTCTCTTTATGTTCTTTAAGGTTAAATTGTCATTTCTCTGCAAATATTTTCCAGATCTGTTCATCAGTCCCTAGTTTCCCTTTTGAACTCTAGTCACACATTACCAACTAAATGTTGGATATTTCAAACTTAGTATCCTACAGGCATCTCAGATTCAACATATCTAAATTTAGAACTCATTGTTTTTCCTCCAAACCCTTCAGTCTTCTAAACTTCTCTTTTATGGCACCCCCAAATATCCAATCAGTTGTCAAATCTTGTAATCCTGACTCAGCTCAAGCTTCTTTGAATATGTCTCTACAGCTTCTTTGAATATGTCTCTACAGCTTCTTTGAATATGTCTCCTTTCCACACACTCAGCTGTCAGCCTAGGTTGGACCCTAATTGACTTTCTCCTAGGCCAAGGGTGGGGGACCTATGCCCTTGAGGCCACTTGTAGCCTTTTAGGTCCTTGGGTGGGCCTTTTGACTGAGTCCAGGTCTTACAGAACAAGTCCTTTCATTAAGGGGATTTGTTCTGTGAAGTTTGGATTCAGTCAAAGGGCCACGTTGAGGACCTTGAGGGGCCACATGTGGCCTCCAGGCCTCTGGTTACCCACCCCTGGCCTACACCCTGGAGCCCCGCCTCCCCAACTCTGCCTTCTGCCTAACTTCAGTCCATGCTTCACTCAGTCCTGAAAGTGCAGGTTGGTTGTTTGGCATTTAAAACTCTTTTCCAGGGGCGGCTAGGTGGCGCAGTGAGTAGAGCGCCGGCCCTGGAGTCAGAAGGACCTGAGTTCAGATCCGGCCTCAGACACTTAACCCACACAAACAAAAAACCTAGCCGTGTGACCTTGGGCAAGTTACTTAACCCCAATTGCCTTAAAAGGGGTGGCTAGGTGGCACAGTGAGTAAGAGCGCCGGCCTCGGAGTTGGGATGACCCGAGATCGAAACCGGCCTCAGAAAATGAGCACCCACACATAAATAATGACTGGCTGTGTAACTTGAGCAAGTTACTTAGCCCCAATTGCTTAAAAAAACAAAACAAAACAAAAACTCTTTTCCATCTACCCCCTTCCTATCTTTCCAATATTCTTGCATTTTACTCCCCAGTGATATAGGCCTACTTGCAGTCTCAAACATGACACTCCATTCCCTGGCCCTTGGCCTTTGTACTGACTCTCTGCAACACCTGTGCTGCTCTCTGTGCTTTCTCTCCCAGCCTCCAGCTGTTTCTGTTTTTGACTGTCATACTCTGCTCAAGCATCTCCCCTAGGAGACCTTTCCTGGTCACCCTAGCTGCTTGTTCCATCTCCTCTAAGGGTCTTTCCATCTGTTTTGTATTTATCTTGCATGCTCTGATTTATGTACATTGTCTCCCCTTATCAGAAGGTAAATTTCTTGGGTGGCTAGGTGGAACAGTGAATAAAGCACCAGCCCTGGAGTCAGGAGGACCTGAGTTCAAATCCTGCCTCAGACACCTAATATAAAAAAAACTAGCCATGTGACCTTGGGTAAGTCACTTAACCCCAATTGCCCTACCTTCCCCCCTCCAAAAAGCAAAAAAAAAAAAAAGAAGGTAAATTTCTTGAGGGTAGGACTGTTTCTGCTTTTTCTTTGCATTCCTAGTGGCTAGCACAATGCATACCACATATATACTTAATAAATGCTTATTGATGGATTGGGTGACAGTCTTCTTTTTTAAAAAAAAATTTACATATTTTTATTAAAACTTAATAGTGAACACCAATGTAGCTAACTTGCTCAGTAAATATATAAATTTTAATTAATTTGAACACATAAAATATAATTTTTCACTTATGCCTAAGCCTCCATCAGAATTCTTTGTACATTTGTTTTTCTTCTTTTCTCTTTTTTTTTCCTTTTTGGAGAGGAGAAGGTAGGGCAATTGGGGTTAAGTGACTTACCCCCAAGGTCACACAGCTAGTTTTTGTGTTAAGTGTCTGAGGTCAAATTTAACTCAGGTCTTCCTCCTGACTCCAGGGCAGGTGCTCCACTCACTTTGCCACCTAGCTGTCCCCTTCTTCTTTTCTCTCAAATGGTTATAGATCATTTTAATCCCATTCTTCTGCATCTGCTTTTTTTTTTTAACTTTGTATTATTTTTCCTTATTTCTTTATATTCTTCAAGCTTATCAGTTTTCATTATAATATTCCATTAAATTAAATTACCTTATTTAATATTTCCCATATGTAGACTTTAGGTTTATTTCAGCTTTTGGGGGGCAATTCCATATAGTTCTGAAATGAAAAATCTCTTAACAGATAAATGTTTTTCAAACGGTTTTTGTTAATAATTTCAGGCTGTATTCATACCCATGGAATTATTGGATTGGTTGTAATTATTTTTGTAATTTTTGTGCTGCCAGGTTGTCCACCAAAAAGATTTCACAAGTTTGCAATCCTTAAAGCAGTGAATGAATGTGAGAGTATCTTCGCCCCCCCACAATCCTTTTAGCATTGAGTTTCATTGCTTTTGTTATGTTCTTTTTTTTAATTAAGTTTTATTTTTTAAATTAACAAATTTTACTTTTCCTCTTTTGTTCCACCCCTAGGTAAGAAAAAAACCCCAAAATCTTTGTTACAAATATGCATAGTCAAAATAGATTCCCTCATTGGCAGTATCCAAAAACCATGTCTCATTCTGTACCTTGAACAGGACCTTCCCCTCACTGTCAGGTGGAGGGATGGTCTGCTTCATTGTCCATCATCTGGAACTCATAGATGGTCAGAATTCTTAGGCTTTCAAGAGTGGTTTTTTTGTATTGTTGTTCTTACTTTATCAGTTGTTTTCTTGGTGCTTCTCATTTAAGTCTTCATCAGTTTTAATTCTTCAAAAATTTTTTTTTTTTTTAAATATTGATGCTAAGTGGTGGCTAGGTGGTGCAGTGAATAGAGCACCAACCCTGGAGTCAGGAGGACCTGAGTTCAAATGTGGCCTCAGATACTTAACACTTACTAGCCATGTGACCTTGGGCAAGTCACTTAACCCCAATTACCCTACCTTACCCCCTCCAAAAAGCAAAAAAAAAAAAAAAATTGATGCTATAATATAAATTGTTCTGGCTCTGCTCATTTTGGTCTTTCTAAAAAACTTTTCTGACTTCATTCTTCAACAGTTCACGTAAGTCTTTCCATGTTGCTTTGAAAAAAGGAAGTAAACATTTATTAAGCACCTAGCGTGTATCAGACACTGTGCTAAGTACTTTCTCATGTGATTCTCACAGCAACCCTGAGAGGTAGGTGCTGTCATTTTCTCCATTTTACAGCTGAGGAAACTGAGGCAGACAGGGTGACTTGCCCAGAGTCACAGAACTTGTAAGTGTCTGAGGCTGGGTTTGAACCCAGTTCTTTGGGCCCAGTTACTCTAGCCACTGTACTAAATGTTTTTCTTCATTTTTTATAGTACAGTAGTATTCCATTATATTCATATACCAAAATTTGGTAAGCCACTCGCCACCTGATTGGCATCTCTTAGTTTCTAGTTTTTTGCCACCACAAAAAGAGCTTCTATAAATATTTTTTGTAAATGTGGGATCTTTTCCTTTGGTATTTTTGAGGTGTAGCCCTAAGTGGTAAATGTGTCAAACTTAAAAAATTGAGAAAATAGTTTCATTGCTTTTACTCATGTTTGTTAGTGTGAGTGTGAGGTGATATGTTAGCAGCTTTTTCATTTTTGCTTTTCTTTGATTTTTAGTGAGAGTAATTATTTTTTTCAAATGATCATTAATAGTTGGTAGTCTTTTGGCAGTTGTCAACTGGCCATTTATCTACTGTGGCCTGGGGAGGTACCCTCTGAGTTTTTAATGGTTTTAAAATTTTAGATCATTTGAAATTTTCTAGAGCATATGCTTGCCGTTATCTTTTAGATTGTTCTATAGTGAACTGAGTTACTTCTAATTTTAAAGGGAAAGTCCCCTGTTTATAGCATTTACATCAGGAGGAGAGAACTTGAAAGATCATTTAGTCCTCCCTGCCTCTTCTTACATGTAAGGTATATTGGATATATGTTGTGACTGGCACTGTTGGAAGGGATGCGCTTTTTATGATTCCATCATGTATTGAAATACACCTTGTATCTTTTAACCCCATGTTACTTCACTTTGCCAAAACTCAACTTTGAGTTATCCACATCATCTGCTTTCACCTTGAACGCTGCTAAAGAAAATCATTCAACCATACTGACCAAGCCCACTGTGAATTCTGGGGTCTCATTACAAAGAAAGCCTTTTATTCTTTCCCATTTGACTCATATTATGTTCCCTGCAATGGTTAATCTTTTTTTTTTTTTACATTTTTATTATAAACTTGACTGTCAAAAAGAGAACATTTCCATACATAAAGCAGAATACAAAAAGTAAATTCTGCATGAAACTTTGAATCTCCATTTCATGCTGCAGTGGCTAGCCTAAACCACCTAATTCCCTCCTCAACCTCCCATTGGCATCCCTTCTTCCATCTTAACAGGGGACCTTGCCTCCTACTTTGCTGAGAATTCACTATGAGCTCTCTCTGCTCCCCAGAACCTCTCTATATCATCCTTTATCCTCTTTTTTTGTTTTTGTTCCTGCTAAAAGGCCAGCCATGCTACATTTCCTTCCTATCTCCTTGGGGAACTTGATCATTTTTCCTTCACTGTTGAATCCTCTGCGGCCTAAAAACATGACCAGGTGCTCCCCTCCCCCACCCTGAGTCTTAAAAAACCAGCCACCCTGCCATTCCTTCAAGGTATCTTCCTCTTTTTTGGTAACCACTCTTAGAAATCTTTAGCTATCCTCATTGCCTTCATTTCCTCTTTCTCAGTCCATTTTCCTCTTTCTTCAGTCCAGCTCTTGGTACCCCCTAGTCACTTGACTGAAATTGCTCTTTTCAGGATTACTGCAGCTTTTGACTTTGGTGACCACACTCTCATTCTAGATTAGCTTTTCTCCTTTTGGCTTCTTTTGACATTGTTTTACTTTGGTTTTTTATCAGACCATTCCTTCTCTTATTTCCTTTGCTGTATCATTATCCATTTCTTGACTGTTAATTGTAGATGTTCCCAGGGCTTTGTTCTGGACCTTCTCTTTCTACACTTTCTTGGTATGATCTCTTGCTATTTCATCAATTCCTGTGGGTTTGGTTATTTGAATCACTAGAAAGTTGATTCTGTTCAATTTAGACCTGCAAATTCACAAACACAGAGGTAGTGATACTTCTTGTAACAAAAACTGGAAGCAAAGTAGATTCCTGAATGAGTTATCAGAATAATGGAATATTATTGTAATAGAAGAGATGGCAAATGAGGTAGATACCTGGAAGGACTTCTGTGAACTAATGTGTAGAGTGAGATAAAAAGCCCCACAAATACAATCTCTATAATAATCAATGACATGATGAATCACAACTTCCAGAAGAATAATTCAGTAACCAATTAGTCCAGTCTGGATATGAAAAGTCCAGCCTTTGTTTGAAGACCTCCAAGTAGGGGGAACCTACCACCCCTCTAGGCAACATCCCATCCCATTTTGGGACAGCTTAAATTGCTAGGCACTGGAGCTCTCTCCCTGCTCACCCAGACCAATGGTCTTGCTTTCATCCCATCTCTCTCATCCATCATCTGAAGAAGCTATATAGACCCATCAACTACTACCTGAGACCTTTCAAGCCAGCCTAGCTGAAGCAGCAAGGCCCCTTCAAGGGAGAGACAGGAAGCATGTTTGCCAAGAAAATCAAACCATCACCACCATCACCTTGACCACCATTTCCTTGTAGACACTGATGGAGACAGCCCAGGACTCTGAGCCAAAGAGAATTTGGGAATAGCAGTGTCCCCAAATCACCAGGCCCACTTCTAGCCTAGTTCTTGCCAATTATCATTGAGGGGAGAGATCTTTGCAGAGAAGGAATCCATCTTCCTTGTCACTACTAGCAACAACTTCTGACCAACTGCCACCAAGAGTCCCTGGGTTTGGCAGCTCCCCCAGATTACCAGTTCTGCTTCCAGTCCAGCCCTCACAGCTATCATTTTAGGAAGCAGCTTCTATGAAAGAGGGACTAGCCATCCTCACCAACTGCCAACTGTCACCCACAGAGCCAGGCAGGGCACCCTGAAAGAGAGATAGCAGACAGCACGTATCAGGCAAGCCACTTTGACTACCATTGCCCCTCAAATCATAGTGGGGCTTTGGGGTTCAGGGATTGTCCCACTGTGATCTGAGGGGCAATGGTGGAAGCATAATGTCTACAGCCATCATCCTGGGAAGCAGCCTTTTTGGAAATAGAGTCTGGCAACTGTTAAGACCCAGAAAACATTGTTCTTGCTACCAAAGTCCTTGGCATTATCACATGATTCAGTTTCAGAAACTGACATGATTTTGTCAGTGGAAACAACATTAAAGAATAGGTATTACCATCTACTTTGCTGCTGTACACTGAGAATCTTGACTTGCTGCTGAAACCTTCTGTATGTGTTGTCTCCTTCATTAGAATGTGAGCTCGGTTAGAGTATGGACTTATTCCATATGGACTTAGCACAGTGCTCTGCATATAGTGAGTGCTTCATAAATGCTTTTTTAAAAATAGATATATTTTTTTCCAATTACATGTAAAAATAATGTTTAACATTCTTGGTGTTTGTTTTTTCTTTTTGGATGGGGGAGGGCAGGGCAGTTGGGGTTAAGTGACTTGCTCAAGGTTACATGGGTAGTAAGTGTTAAGTGTCTGAGGCCTTATTTGAACTCGGATCTTCCTGACTCCAGGGCCAGTGCTCTATTTACTGCGCCACCTATCTAGCTGCCCCTAACATTCTTTTAAAAAAAAAATCCTGAGTTCCCAATTCTGTCCATCCTTCCTTCTGCTCCCCTCTGCCCATAAAAAAGGCAAACAATTTTATATAGGTTTTACATGTATAGTCACGTAAAACATTTCCATATTAGTCATGTTATAAAAGAAAACAGACCAAAAAAAACCCAACACGAAAAAAAAATGTTTTAGTTTTTTTTAAAGTATGCTCCAGTCTACATTTGGACTCCATCAGTTCTTTCTCTGGAGATGGATAGCATTTTTCATCATAAATCCTTCAGAATTGTCTTGGATCTTTGTATTGCTGAGAATACCTGTCATTCACAGTTGATCATTGTAAAATATTGCTGTTACTGAGCAGAACTATAGGCTTCTGTTGATTCCTGCCCTGGTTTTTCTTCTTCAGCCTGGGCTAAATGTTGGAATTGACACCTTACTTTGTACCTGGGGGTTGAGGTACTATTGCTGCTTGCTGGCAACTTACTCTTTTTTTGGTACACTGCCCAGGACCTCTGTACCTAGAATCCCACCCCTTCTCAGTCTGCCTTTGGTCTATGGCCTGAAACTGGTGACTGAGCTGCCAGTTTGCATCTGTCCCTGGCTCAGTGCCCCACTATGTGTCTGGGTGGAGGCACGCTATGAATTGGGACCTCCTTTTTTTTTTCCCAAATGCTTTATTAACTTCTAGTTTACATCATTCATTTCTGTTAGATTTTGAGTTACAATTTTTTCCCCATTTTCCCCCTACCCACGACCCCAGAATAACAGTCATACAAGATATCCCCTTAACCAATCTGCTCTCTCCCATCTCTTCTCCCATACCACCTTTGGCTTTTCCAGTAGGGCGAGGTGAATCCCTGAGCCCCATTGCCTGCACATCTTATCTCCCAATTATATGCAAAATAGTATTAATCATAGTATTTATATATATTTTTAAAAATTGATTTTAAAAGGAAGATAAGCAACTCAGTATATGCTGTACATGTGTAGCTGTGCAAAACAGTACCATAGTAGATATATTGTAAAAGACTGACTATATTTCCCTCCCACCCATCTCACCTCCCACCTGGTCCACTCCCCACCTTGATCCTATCCCTTTTCAAAAGTGGGTGCTTCCAACTTCCCTCCCCTTCCTTCTATCCCCCCTCCCCCCCACTCCTAAATAGGACACCCTATTTAGTATGGATATCATTCTCTCCCTGGTCCAAATTCAATGAGAATAAGGTTTTGCCTTTTTGCCTTCCTGTTCCCCCCCTCCCCTGCAACCTCCTTCCCCTGCTTCCTCTACACAAGACAGTTCACCCCATTGTCTCTCCCCCTTCCCCCTCACCACATTACTCTCTCACCTCTTAACTTCACCTTTTAAGTATCATCCCTTCCTATTAAATTCTGCCTGTGCCCTCTATCTATGTATACCTGAAAACATATATACACACATTCACATATGTATTCATATGCCCATTTACCCTTCTTCAACTATTTTCATACTGAGAAAAGTTTCATCAGTTACAGTTATTGTTTTTCCTTGTAGGAATGTAAATAGTTCAACTTTGATAAGTTCATAGTGATTTCTTTTCCCTGATTACCTTCTCAAGCATCTCTTGCTTCTTGTATCTGAGTGTCAAATTTTCTATTCAACTCTGGTTTTTTCCTCAAGAATGCTTGAAAGTCCTCTATTCCACTGAGTGACCAAATTTTTCCCTGAAACATGATACTCAGTTTTCCTGGGTAGGAAATTCTCATTGAATTTAACCTGCGGGATATCATATTCCATGTCCTTTGATCCCTCAGTGTAGAAGATGCCAGGTCCTGTGTTATCCTGATTGTGTTTCCACAATATTGAAATTGTTTCTTCCTGGCTGCTTGTAATATTCTCTCCTTTATCTGGGAATTCTGGAACCTGGCTACAATAGTCCTAGGAGTTTTCTTTTTGGGATCTTTTTCAGGAGGTGATTGGTGGATTTTTTCAATCTCTATTTTGCCCTCTGGTTCTAAAACATCAGGGCAATTTTCCTTGAGAATTTCTTGAAGGATGGTTTCTAGATTCTTGTGCTGGTGGCTCCCAGAGCTCTGCGCTGGCTGTTCCTTGCCGGGCTGCAGGACTCTCCTCAGCAGGAGGTTAGCTTCTCTGTGTCATTTTGTGGTTTCTGGAGCTCCAGAGGTCATTCATAGTTCCCCTTTTACATAATTTTGAAGTGGTGTGGGCTGGAGCTCTGCCATCTTGACTCCGCCCCCTGGAACCTCCTTTTGCCTGCACTGGAGTGCTCTACACAGAATACTCCCAGCCCAGCCCTGGTATCCTCTTGTCTCTCTTCCTCTGCTGAGCTGGGCTGGACAGATGGTTTACTGATGTTTTCCAGATTTCCATATGAGGATTCAGCCTGGTATGTTTTCCAGATCTCTTTAGAGAAGTTTTGTAGGGAGAAGTTCCGTTTTATTGCTTCCTGCCACTTTTCCATCTTGGTGTGCAACTTGAATTTATCAAGTGCAGCAAAATGCTCTCTTACTTTTTCCTTTCTTGCCTTGGGTATCACCTTCCTATTATTGTAGTGAAAACAAAATAAGAACCGAGTAGACAACAAACATTCATCAGCAAGGACCTGTGCTAAGCCCTGGGGCTACAAGGCAGACAAAAGAACCATCTCTGCCCTCATGGAGCTCACAGTCTCTAATAGGATGAAAACAGCTCTGGACCATTGAGCCATTTTGTCTTTTCTCTGTTGTCCATCATTGTTGTCTCATCCACCCTAAGTAAAAGTCCTATCTCTTCTTTGAATCTTCCTGTTCTCCATATGGTACATTCCATCTCCTGCCTCTTTATTTTTGTGTAAACTGTCTCCCATTGCTGGAAGTGCTCTCTTCTCCTGGATGCTTGAGAATACCCGTCTTCCTTCCAAGCACAGCTCAGGGGCCACCACCTTCTACAGAAAGCCTTTTCTAATCCCCCTACTTGATAGTTCTTTCCCCTGCACCCACCCTCAAAATTACTTCATTATATACTGTATATACTTTATGTGTACTTCTCTGTACACACGGTTTTTTTCTTATAAAATACGAGCTCCTTGAGGGCCTGGCCTGTTTAGTTCTAGTCTTTGTATCCCTGGGTGCTCAGCCTTGTCCTCTGTCATATACACAGTTAGGAGCTTAATACCTGCTTGTTGAATTGAATTGTATTGAATGACTCCTGAACAGAGATGTGTTGGCCTACTCTTTCCTTGAGCCTTTTGTCTTGCATTACATCTTGCCTGCTAGACCTCTATACCTGAATTGGTCCTCTAGTCATCTCAAACTCACTTTTTTTTTTTTTTTGGCTTTTTGGAGGGCAATTGGGGTTAAGTGACTTGCCCACGGTCCACTTTTTTTAATAATCAATTTGGCCTGCCCACCAGATCTACTCAATCAATTTACTCAACCCTTTATCTTTTCTTAGATAAACTAACCACCTTTTCTTTGTCCACCTTGAATCTTAACTCAGCAGATTATATACACTTAGCCTTCTTTATTCTCCATAATCTTTTTTTTTTATATATATATTTGAAACATTTAATGTTACGACCTCAAATTTCAGATCCATTTCCTTCCTCCCTTGTCACCCATTCCCTCTGGGGAGATAAGTAATTCAGTATATGTTGTACATGTCTAGCTATGCAAAACATTATCATAGTAGATATATTGTACAAGGCTGCTTATAATTCCCTCCCACTCATCCCACCCCCCACCTGGTCCATTCCTACATGATCCTGTCCCTCTTTTATAGTGGGTACTTCCAACCTCCCCTCACCCCAAGGATGCCCTCCCATCCATCATCCCTCCTCTCATCCCCCTTCCCCCTATCCTGCTGCAGGTTGAGATATCCCATTTAGTATGTATGTCATTCTCTCCCTGAACCAAATTCAATGTGAATGTGGTTTTGCCTTTTTTTTTATTCCGTTCTTTTTTTTTTTTAACAAATGCTTTATTAACTTCTGTTTTACATCATTCATTTCTGCCAGATTTTGAGTTACAATCATTTTCCCCCCATTATTCCCTACCCAACCTCCCAGAATAGTAATCCCACAAGATATCGCTTCCTCCAATCTGCTCTCTCCCATACCTTCTCCCATACCCCCATCGACTTTTCCATTAGAGGAAGGTGAATCTTTGTGTCCCAATGCCTGCACATCTTATCTCCCAATTACAAGCAAAAGAGTATTAATAATAGTATTTATATATATTTGAAACATTTAATGTTAAGACCTCGAATTTCAGATCCATTTCCTTCCTCCCTTGTCACCCATTCCCTCTTGGGAGATAAGTAATTCAGTATATGTTGTACATGTCTAGCTATGCAAAACATTATCATAGTAGATATATTGTACAAGGCTGCTTATAATTCCCTCCCACTCATCCCACCCCCCACCTGGTCCATTCCCTACATGATCCTGTCCCTCTTCTATAGTGGGTACTTCCAACCTCCCCTCACCCCAAGGATGCCCTCCCATCCATCATCCCTCCTCCCATCCCCCTTCCCCCTATCCTGCTGCAGGTTGAGATATCCCATTTACTATGTATGTCATTTTCTCCCTGAACCAAATTCAGTTTGAATGTGGTTTTGCCTTTTTAGCCTTCCTTATTCTCCCCCTCTTTTGCAACCACTTCCCCTTGCTTCTTCTGCATGGGATAGTTTACACTACCCTGTCTCTCCCCATCTCCTCTTGCCACTTTCCTCTCTCACCTCATAATTTCATCCCTTGAGTATTCTCCCTTCCCAACAAATTCAACTTATGCCCTCTATCCATATATAACTGTAACCATATACACACACATTCACATATGTATTCATATGACCACACCCCCTTCTTCCATTATTTTCATAGTGAGAAAGATAGCATCAGTCACAGTTATTGCTTTTCCATATAGGAATGTAAATAGTTCAACTTTGATAAGTTCCTTTTGATTTCTTTTCCCTGATTACCTTCTCAGGCATCTCTTCCTTCTTGTGTCTGGATGTCAAATTTTCTATTCAATTCTGGTTTTTTCCTCAAGAATGCTTGAAAGTCCTCTATTCCACTGAATGACCATATTTTCCCCTGAAACAAAATACTCAGTTTTGCTGGGTAGGTGACCCTTGGGTTCATTCCCAGCTCTTTTGCCCTCTGGAATATCATATTCCATGCCCTTCGATCCCTCAGTGTAGAAGCTGCCAGGTCCTGGGCTATTCTGATTGTGTTTCCACAATATTGAAATTGTTTCTTCCTGGCTGCTTGTAGTATTTTCTCCTTGATCTGGGGATTCTGGAACCTGGCTATAATATTCCTGGGAGTTTTCTTTTTGGGATCTTTTTCAGGAGGTGATCTGTGGATTCTTTCAACCTCTATTTTGCCCTCTGGATCTAAAACATCAGGGCAGTTTTCCTTGAGAATTTCTTGAAGGGTGATTTCTAGGTTCTTTCTTTGATCATGGCTTTCAGGTAGTCCAATAATTTTTAAATTGTCTCTCCTGGATCTATTTTCCAGGTCAGTGGTTTTTCCCATGAGATATTTCACATTGCCTTCTAATCTTTCATTTGTTTGGATCTGCTTAACAGCATCTTGATTTCTCATAAAGTCATTAGCTTCCGTTTGCTCCAGTCTAACTCTGAAGGAATGAATCTCCTCAGTGAACTTTGAGATTCTTTTTCCATCTGGCAAATTCGACTTTTTAAGGCATTCTTCTCCTCATTGTCCTTTTGGGCCTCCTTTGCCATTTGAGTTAGTCTATTTTTTAAGGTGTTGTTTTCCTCAGTCAGGCTGTTGACCCTCATTTCATACTTTTCCTGCATCCTTCTCATTTCTCTTTCCAGTTTTTCCTCCACTTCTCTTATTTGATTTTTAAAGTCCTTCTTAAGGTCCTCTATGGCCTGCAACCCGCTCATGTTTTCCCCTGGGGCTTTTGGAGCAGGACTTCTGACCTCACAGTCCTTTTCCGCTCTATGCCCCCAAAATAGGAGTCTAGGGTTGCATTTTTCTGTTTCCTTTGCCTTGGCATGTTGCCACTTAATTGCTTGACTTTTGGGCTTGTTGCCACACTATGGCTTTAAGGCCAGATAGAGGAATTTTCGTCCCGAACGTGTGGGGGGCAACTTCCGTTTCTGGCAAGCTGTAAACCCACCTACCACTTCCACCCTAGATCACAATCCAGATCCGGGGAGGTTACAGCAAGAGCGATTACCCCCCAAGACAGATCGCTGGATCTCCCTACAAATTTGCAGGCTGGGAGTGGGAGCTGCCTCTGAAAACTACAAAATGGCGTTTGTCCTCAGCGGCTTCTAGCCCCCAGGGGAGGGAGCCGATGCATTCCCTAAATACCGGACCCAAAGTCCATAGGACACTAACCACTTACTTTGTCCTAGGCAAGTCTATGTTGATAATTCTGGAGTCGCCACAGCTCCTGGTGTTCTGGGGTTCCTCCAGCTGGCTGCTGGCCCTGCTGCCCTGGGGCTAAAACCTCGGCTCATGCGGACCTGGGCTCGGCTTGGTTCCTGCGCTGCACGCTGCCAGGTCCCAGACCACTGCGCTGGTCCTTCCTGCAGGGCTGCTGGGCTGTCCTCAGTGGGAGGGTAGCTTCTCTGTGTCGTTCTGTGGGTGCTGGGGCTCCAGAAGTTGTTCAGAGTCCCCTTTTACATAGTTTGGGGGGTATCTGGGGGCAGAGTGGCTTGGATGAGCTGTTTCTACTCCGCCATCTTGGCTCCGCCCCCTCTCCATAATCTTTTAACATTGGGTTGGGTTTTTCTTTTGTGCAGCTGGGGTTAAGTGACTTCCCCGTGGTCACATAACTAGTTAGTATTCTGAGGCCACATTTGGACTTGAGTCCTTCTTGACTCTAGGAATGAAATTCATTATTATCTTCCCCCAAATCTCCTCCCAACTTTCCTGATTCCTCTGGGACATCACCATCCTTTTAGTCACTGATTTGAAACTTTATGTAAGTTTTCACACTACAAGTTCTTCAGTGTACCATTTATGATAACCATCACCATAACAACAATTAGCATCTGTATAGGACTTTAATATTTGCCAAGTATTTTGCAAATATTTTACCTTCACAATAGCCTTGGGAGGCAGGTAATATCATTGTCCCCATTTTACAGATGAGAAAACAGATTGGGAGAGGTTAAGTGACCCTGAGGGTCACCCAGGTAGTAAATGTTGTAGGATATGAACTCACGCCTTTCTTGCTTCAAGTCCATGCTCTGTCCACTGTGCCACCTAGCTGCCTACAAACCAGTTGCCTGCTTGGATAATAATAACTTACCTTCATTGCTTTCCATTCACACCTCAGGCGCTCATCACTTCTAACCTAGATTACTGCAGTAGGCTTCTAATTAAGTGTTCTTCTTCCAAGTGCTCCCTTTCCCAGTCATTTTCAGTTGCCAGATGAATAGTCTAACTCTATTTGGCATTTAAAGTTCTTCTCTTCTCTACTTGTTCCTCTTACCTTCCTTTATGCATTCTAGACAAACTTACCCACTAGCTGGGAGCTCCATCTCCAATTCTCAGAATGTACTCTATCCTCACCTCTAATTTAAGGACTAAGTTAAATCCTTAACTTTTTTCTACGTTCAGCTGGGAAGCTGCCTCCTATGCAAAGCTTTCTTGGGTTCCTTCTCCCCTCACCCCCTCTGATGCTCCCTGCCATAGTTTTTCCTTCTTATTCCCACCACAGATCTTGATATGTTTTGTTTTCTGTACACGTGGTGTCTCTAGTAGAACACAGACTTCTTAAACGACTGCTTGGTGTTTTGTCTTTGTATTCTCAGCATCGATCACAGTACTTGCACACTGTAGGTTGTTTAAAAACATTTATTGAATTGAATCATTCCTAATTTAAAAAATATTCTACTCCACAGGGAAGCTGAGAAGACCAAACTCCTTATAGCTGCACAGAAGCAGAAGGTGGTAGAGAAGGAAGCAGAAACAGAGAGGAAAAAGGCTATTATAGGTACCTAAGTTTTTCATTTTCAATGAATGTCCCTTGTGGATAGGTGTAAGTTGAATGAGTTAGTACTATTAACAGGTAACTAACTGTCTCATACTGAACTTTTTGATGTCATACTTGGGGGAGGAGAGAGGAGGAAAAGCATTTATTAAGTACCTAGTGTGTGCCAGACACTATGGCAGGTACTTTACAAATATCTTCATTTATCCTTATAACAGCCCTATGAGGTAAGTGCTTTTATCATCCCTGTTCTACAGTTGAGGAAACTGAGGCAGGCAAAGGTTAAATGACTTGCCCAAGGTCACACAACTATAAGTGCCTAAGGACAGATTTGAACTCAGGTCTTCCTGACTCTAGGCTTATCCAGAGTGCCTAGCTGCTTCCCTGGACCTTATAATCAACCCTACGACTTCCAAAGCAAGGTATGAAATTAGGCCATACTTAACTCTAGCCTCTGCTGGTGGGAATGCTACTGCTTCACTTGTTTCCAAGGATATTTATTAGTAGACATTATTGGCAGTATGTCCCCCCATGGTCTTAAAAAAACACAATGACTGTGAGTCAGAGAAAGAAAACAAATATGGTAAAAGGTTAGGAATTATATACCTAATCATTGGTTTCCCTTATCACGACAAAGTACTCAGTTTTAATGTATATCCTATTGCATTTTGCTAGACAAATGTGGCCCAAAGTAGCTTGTTGTTATGGATACACTGTCCACATACCCATCACTTTGTACTACTTCCCTGTTTGTCTAGCTCATCTCTGGTCCCTTCTCTATCTGTTGTTTCACATTTAAGGATTGCAGAATTATTTTCATATTAATTTGACCAAAGCATAATTGGGCAGAGAAATAAAATACAAATTGTATTCCAAAGCCAAAAAAAAAATTTATATTTTCACTAGTATGGATATTTGTTGATTTTTCCCCTCATTTTTATGGAAGATTTGTTTGTAGTTGTGCATATGCTCCCAACTTTCCATAATAACTTCCAATTTTGATTTTTTCAGCTGTTTTTAAAAGAACACAAGGCCTTGAGAATAAAGTGGAGAACCTGAATTCTATGGGGTTTCCCTCCCTGTAGGGAAACATAACCAGGAGGGCCACACACAAGTTAGAAGCCCGTCAATATAGCTATTGTTTCTTTGTTTTTAAAGAGAAACATAGAAAATATCATTAAGTTTTTTTTTTCAGACAGGGAAATTGAAACTATTCATTAAATAAAACATATGGAAGTGAATAGAGCGCCGGCCCTGGAATCAGAAGGACCTGAGTTCGGAGCCGGCCTCTGACACTTAATCCATACAAACAAAAACCTAGCCGTGTAACCTTGGGCAAGTTACTTAACCCCAATTGCCCTAAAGGGGCGGCTAGGTGGTGCAGTGAGTAAGAGCGCCGGCCTCGGGGTTTGGATGACCCGAGATCAGATCCGGCCTCAGAAAATGAGCACCCACGAATAAATAATGACTAGCGGTGTAACCTTGAGTAAGTTACTGTAGCAGCAAGCACCCCAATATCCCCAGGGTAGCTGCCAACACAGGTTCTTAGATCTGCTTTTCAAAAGGAAAGCAACTCAAAATGGGTTAACAAGCTTACTTTAATCAAACAAACACATTACCTAGTTCAGGGGGAAAAGGTCAGCACCCCGAACTTCAGAGTTACAGAACTTACAGATCAAACAGACAGGCTTCCAAACTGTCCAACCATTATATCAATACCAAATCACAGTTACCAGAGAGGGAAGCATCAACATCTGGGTTTTCAAAGCCGGGGGGCTCTCAACAACGGCTTCCCAGAGTCTCATCTGGTCAAATCACACAACACTTCTCAAAGTGAGCCCCAAAGCAAAGCCTCTCCTCAGAGTTTATATAGCCTTCTCTTGGCTCAGAGAATGTAACAACCTTCTGGACCCACTGCCCAATCACAAAGTATCAAGGTATGGGCTTTCCTGAAAAACAAGCCTCCCACCACAGGCTCCAGGTGCACTTAAGCTAGGGGCAGGGAAGATCTTTAAATCTGCATTTCCATTACATTCGGCCCCAAGATCTTTCTTGCCCATAGCATACACAATTTACATTTGAATTAGCACTAAACATCTCTTAGGTCACATCTTCCAGGTACATAAGAAAATCACAATATAATCTCAAAATACAATAGTCCAAGTCTTCCACTCATGGGGCAAATGTTAACTCAGTCCACTTATCAGTAAAATCAAAAAATAGTCACTCTTAAGTTTACTCAATCAGTTACATCAGTTTTCAAAGTACAAGTCTTCCACTCATGGGGCAAAGTCTTGATTAGCTCAATTAGTCTCTTATCTGTAACAATATCTCAAAGTACAATTAGTCACTTATTCAGTAAAGTCTTACTAAGTATGCCCATAGCACAGACAATTTACATTTCAATTAGCACTA
Organism: Gymnobelideus leadbeateri; assembly: GCA_011680675.1. Lineage (NCBI taxonomy): Eukaryota > Metazoa > Chordata > Mammalia > Diprotodontia > Petauridae > Gymnobelideus > Gymnobelideus leadbeateri. Next base: position 123,584 of record WOXC01006407.1, on the reverse strand, counting down.
ACCATCTCTTAAGTCATATTTTCAAGGTACATCTAAAGTTACCAAAGTGGCCACTGGGTCTTAAACAAAGTACATTGCATTATCACATCAATTCACAAAATACAAAGCATTATCACATAAAGTTCTCTTGGGGGGGGGGGGGTGTCCTTCCCCTCGCCCTGATCCAGCCCCTGCTTCCAAGTCCAGAGAAGGGACTAGGCAACAAAACCAAAGTGGGGTCCTTGGGGTCCATGGCACTTCACCCCACCCACCATAGTCACAAGTCCATCCCCCCTGGGTCCCAAACTGTGGGATGCAGCAAGGAAACACATTCAGTGCCCCTGCTTTGCCACACAGTCCTTATCTTGTCCTGTGGCTGAACTCCAAACTCCTGGGTTCCTTCTCCTCCAGCAGAAGGCAGAGGCTCCAGGCTTCTCCACAGGTCTCCATGCAGGCAGCTCACCATTCCTGCTCTCAGCTCAATGAAGTCAGCATGCAGGCCATTCTCTCCTGCTCCATGGCTCCACAGAATCACAGCTACCACAACTGGGAAACAAACAATTATCCCAGCCCCCATACTTTCCTTTTACTCAGCAGATCCCATCCATCGTCGCCATTTTGTAGCAGCAAGCACCCCAATATCCCCAGGGTAGCTGCCAACACAGGTTCTTAGATCTGCTTTTCAAAAGGAAAGCAACTCAAAATGGGTTAACAAGCTTACTTTAATCAAACAAACACATTACCTAGTTCAGGGGGAAAAGGTCAGCACCCTGAACTTCAGAGTTACAGAACTTACAGATCAAACAGGCAGGCTTCCAAACTGTCCTACCATTATATCAATACCAAATCACAGTTACCAGAGAGGGAAGCATCAACATCTGGGTTTTCAAAGCCGGGGGGCTCTCAACAACGGCTTCCCAGAGTCTCATCTGGTCAAATCACACAACACTTCTCAAAGTGAGCCCCAAAGCAAAGCCTCTCCTCAGGGTTTATATAGCCTTCTCCTGGCTCAGAGAATGTAACAACCTCCTTGACCCACTGCCCAATCACAAAGTATCAAGGTATGGGCTTTCCTGAAAAACAAGCCTCCCACCACAGGCTCCAGGTGCACTTAAGCTAGGGGCAGGGAAGATCTTTAAATCTGCATTTCCATTACAGTTACTTAACCCCAATTGCTTTAAAAAAAAAAAACATATGGAGAGATGTATATTCATTTCATGTTATGGCTCACTAAAGGAAATAGAGTGATAGAAACATGTAGAAGCAAGGGTGCTTTGTGTAGGCCTCTTATTTATCAGTATTCTTTGAAATTTTGATGAGGAGCTCTTGATTGTGTATCCTTGAAATTTCAAAGGTCTGCTGTAATAAGATAGCCTCAGGAGGTAATCATAGGAGAAGTTGTCCTCATAAGACTAATTATTCTTTGTATGCTGGTGTCGTTGGCAGAGAAGTATCTACTTTTTGGAAAGCCTGGGTCCTGCTTGTGGGTCAGCAGCTCTCCCATGACTTCAGCAGATTCATCACTTTTGTGCAAAGTACTGTGCTGGGTGTGGGGGATCCAAGATGGCAAATGACACAGCCCTTATTCTCCAAGCATTAGACTTAGGGCTAGATCTATGATGTCGAGTTTCTTTTCATATTTACGTTTCTAATCAAATGTCAGGACATTATGTGGATGGTAGTAGATTGGTTAGATGTCGGATACGGTGGTAGAGAAAAAAGAACAATATGCTACACAGTATTCAGCCAGTGTATTGTCTTCTGGAAATAAAGCCAAGACACACAGTTGGGAAATTCTTTTCTTTTTGGTAATTTACTCTGGAGATAGAAATAAAGTGCTGTGAAGCCCAAGTGTACCTCCCATTGAGGTAGCTAGGTGGCGCCATAGTGCACAGAGTGCCTGTCCTTGAGTCAGGAAGATCATTGTTTCACTAGCTCTGTTCCTCTCTCCCTCCCCACTTGGGTCTGTAGTCATGCAGTTGTGTTATTTGGGGTATTGTTTACTCCACTGCTCTTCATGTCTGAATATGATGTTCCCTAAATAAGGATTAAGATCGCATTTGACCTCTGTTTTCTTATCATGGCACCTCAGAAAAATCAAGTAGCAAATATGTCTTCATTTTTATTATTTTGCCAAGTATTAAGCAACTCCATGCTGTCTGTGAGGGGTTTGTAGTCTAGTGGTGAGCATAAGATTTACGTATAATATAGTACTTAATGCTAGATTGTGTGTATGTGCTAATAAATACTGCTTTTAATTTAAAGGGACATTTTTTCTTGTTCTTAATTGTAGAGGCAGAGAAAACTGCACAGGTGGCAAAAATCCGGTTTCAGCAGAAGGTGATGGAGAAAGAAACTGAGAAACGCATTTCTGAAATTGAAGGTATGTTGTTACAATTGAGGGCCACCCCTATTTTATCAGTGCCCTTCTTTGTCAGGGAAAGGAGAATTCTTGTCATTGCAGGGTATGGGGAGAGTGCATGACCACAACCAGGTATTCTCTTGACTGGTCATTAGTGCCAGGTAAGCTAGTTATAAGGCTGTTCAACTGAAACTTCTGGCTATGTTCTCAGCTGCTGGTCTATGGGTAAATCATTTGACCTCAGGCCTTAGTTTGCCCTTTTAAAAATGGGGTTGATGAGCCAGCTGCCTTTTTCTTGTCATGTATATTTCTTGTGATTTGATTTTTATCTTTTACTGTAGATTTTCTACCATAATTGGGTCCTCAGTAGATATTAGGGCTCTTTTGATTTCACAAATTAGCTTCTTTCAGCTCCCAAATATTTTTTGAATATCCAGATACTTTTTTACTTGTATCCTATTACTTTTGTCTCTCTATCCTTGCCCTGAAGTGATTCTGGAGTAATTGTTTCTTTCAGAACTGATTGGTAGGAGGTGTTTGGGATGGATTAGGCAGAATGTAAGGGAATGGAATATTCCATCAGTGTTGATTGATTCAGGCATTCTGTCAGGTGATCTTGAAGGTGAAAAAGCAATACCTCTTCTTAAGGCTAGGAATGCCCTTGTTGCCCCTCTAGAATGGGCATTTCCTTCAGAGAGAGGGAGAGCTGGAGTAACTTTGTTTTTAAAATTTAAATGGGTTCTAGGATATGGCATTGCCAACACTTACTTTATTGTAGTGGGTAGGACTACATGAGCGGAGAGAGAAAAAAGAGGAAAGAGAAAGTCAGAGATAGTGGGGAAATAGGCAAACTTAAAATGAGTCGAATAATAAGGCTTCTTTATTGAAATGTTTCATTAAGTGGCCACTTTTTTTTTTTTTAAAGCAATTGGGGTTAAGTAACTTGCTCAAGGTTACACGGCTAGTCATTATTTATGTGTGGGTGCTCATTTTCTGAGGCCGGATTCGATCCCGGGTCATCCCAACTCCGAAGCTGGTGCTCTTACTCAGTGTGCCACCTAGCCGCCCCAAGTGGCCACTTTTTAAAGCTAAATCAGTTCTCTTTATCTTGTACTGGGGTGTGCAGCTCATCAGGAGGGGATCTGAAATCATTTCCAAAGGGGGGTACAGTTTAGCAACTTTAATTTTAGTATTTTTTCACTGCTTTGCCTACTAGATGCTGCATTCCTGGCCCGAGAGAAGGCTAGAGCAGATGCAGAATACTACACTGCACACAAACATGCCACTTCAAACAAGGTGACTGGCTTTGTCCCCCAAAACCTTCTCTGTCTGGTATTCTGGATGTGGAAAGCAGAAGGGTGGGATCTGGTCTGGAATTTCCCTTATGCTACCTATTGGCAATAATGGGATGGAGGTGATTTCATCTAATGTCTAAAGGAAAGTATGTACTATGGAGTCTCTGCAGCCAAGTAAGTAGGGGAAAGTTATCTCTTGGTTGCCTTGGGCAGAGGAAAGGAAGGGGGATAGAAGATGAGAGCTTGTACAGTCTAAATGTAATTAGAATTTCTGCTCCAGGGGAAATACAACCAACAGCAGCAAGGGGACAGTGCTTAGATCAATCTAAGACTTAGACATAGTCAGAAATTAAGTTTTGGGAAACTGAGTGGGGAACAAGGGTCAGATAGATGATGTCCTGGTCATTACATCTGCTAGAGCTGTTAGTCCATCAAGAAGCCAGGGCATTGGAGCCATTGGAGAACTGCTTTCTTTGAGGGACATGACCTGGGCTCTGGTGGAGCTCCTGTTGAGACTTGGGAATGTAGGATCTTAGAATTGACAAAGGTTCTTGGGAATCATCTAATACTGGGGGCTGGCTCTTGAAAACCTTAAAGCATTGTACAGAGTGCTTTCCACATATTATCTCATTTGATCCTTCCCCAAACCCTTTGAAGTATAGGTACTATTTTTTCCCCCATCTTTGAGATGAAGCAGCTGAGAAAGTCAGAGGTTAAGTGACTTGTCTAGGATCATGTAACCAGTAAGTGTCTAATGAATAATTCAAATCCAGCTCTTCCTGATTCCAGGTTTAGCACTCAATCCACAATGTAATCCTCCCTCTGAGATTTAATCAAATCTTATAACCACTGTTCATTTTTGTTTATTCCCCTGCGGATAATTGATGCTGCTAGCAGGAATTAGAAAGCTTTGTTAGGGATGATGACATAGGTACTGGGCAGTAAATAGAAGTTGTGAAGATGTTTGTTTCCTCGATGATGATGATGCCAGTTTAACTTAAGGGGCTTCAGAAGATAAAGAGATTGGTAAAGCAGACAGCTAGTGAAGAAGAATGGACTTCAGACTAGGGCCATGGCTTAAGAGATAGGAATGTTGGGCTGACCAGGGATGGCTCTAGTTAGAACTAGTGAAAATGTATTATGGATCTGACAGAAGGAATTAAAACTGAAAATGGAGTTGGAGGGAGAAGACTCTGTGTGTGTGTGTGTGTGTGTGTGTGTGTGTGTGTGTGTGTGTGTGTGTGTGTGTGTGTGTGTGTGTGTATAAACAGAAGGGTAATTATGACCCGAGAAGAGGCATAACTGTTATTAGACCAGTTGAATAATTCTCAGCAGACAATACCAGGAGGACAGGTTGGCCTTCAGTGTTTATACACAAAGACATATAACTAACATGGGAAAAATAAATGAATTAGAGTTCTTTTCTTTTTTTTTTTTTTTGCCTTTTTTTGGAGGGGAGAAGGCAGGGCAATTGGGATTAAGTGACTTGCCCATGGTCACACGGCTATTAAGTGTTAAGTGTCTGAGGCTGGCTTTGAACTCAGGTCCTCCTGATTCCAGGGCCAGTGCTCTATTCACTATGCCACCTAGGCAGCCCGAATAAGAGTTCTTAATGCAAGTAAGAGTAAACCTGGGCCTTCTAGACACATTCTAGAATGTGTCGAGAATATTGTTGTGGAAGAAGGTGGACATTATTTAGGAGTCACAGATAAAGTGGGGTACAGTAGCAGCAGTGACTATTAAGAAAACACTTGTGTTGGGGCGGCTAGGTGGCGCAGTGAATAGAGCGCCGGCCCTGGAATCAGAAGGACCTGAGTTCAGAGCCGGCCTCCGACACTTAATCCATACAAACAAAAACCTGGCCGTGTAACCTTGGGCAAGTTACTTAACCCCAATTGCCCTAAAGGGGCGGCTAGGTGGCGCAGTGAGTAAGAGCGCCGGCCTCGGAGTTGGGATGACCCGAGATCAGATCCGGCCTCAGAAAATGAGCACCCACGCATAAATAATGACTAGCCGTGTAACCTTGAGCAAGTTACTTAACCCCAATTGCTTTAAAAAAAAAAAATTAAAAAAAAAAAAAAGAAAACACTTGTGTCGAAATCCGTATGTCAGAAGAGTGAGATATACTGGAGATCATTTGAGAGAAGATCAATGGATTTTTTTACATTCCAAATTTGCATTCTACTAAGGAAATAATACAAAGCTATCTTAGTGGAGTATGGGGATGGGGAAGAGTACTAACATCAGAGACATTTTGTGAGAAGTGGTATCTGAGGTAAGCCTTGTAGAAGGAAACTTCGAGATTCCCAAAGATGGAGGCAAGATGGTGCAGTGGATAAAGCACCAGCCCTGGAGTGAGGAGGACCTGAGTTCAAATCCAGCCTCAGATACTTGACACTAGCTGTGTGACCCTGGGCAAGTCACTTAACCCCAACTGCCTTGCATATAGATACCCGTATATGCATATATGTACATACACACATAGAGGCAAGGGTGGAGCACATTCCAGGCTTGAGTGAGATTTTGACTGAAATAGAGAGGGCATGAGAACTGTTGGATAGATCTGGAGCTGAATTGTAAAGGGCTTGAGATGTCAAAGAAAGGAGTCTGTCTTTTACCCTAGAGACTAGAGGGAGACCCTGAAGCTTCTGGGAAAGGGGAGTGACATGCTCAGTCCTCTGCTTTAAGGAAAATTATTTTGGCAGATGTGTAACAGATAAGAGAGAGGAGAGACTAGAAACAGGGAAATCAAGGAGGAGACCATTGTACTATTTAAGATGAGAAATAATAAAAGTCATAACTGGTATGGTGCCTATGAGGGGAGAAGATGGGACAGATGTGAGAGACGTCATAGAGGAAGAACAGACAAGACTTGGAAAGCTGATTGGGTGGAGGCAGACACGAGGCAGTGGCCTAGATATTCTCTGAGGCCCTCTTGAGCTTTACATCTGTGATCCTAAGATCCTCAGAACTAGAGGCTAGAATCAGATGAATTCAAGAGGAAGCTTCTAGAGCCCAAAACCTTCTGGATCACTAGGTGACTGTCCTTGGTGACAGTGGGCGTTTATACTCCAAGGGATAAAATAGGTAACCTTCCCAGTATGACAACAGGTGACAAGGACGGAAGAGGAGCCTGGTACAGTTGTGTTGAATGGACCTCGAATGGCTGGTCATAAGGGGTATTACATGGAACAGAGGTTCTTGACCTGGGGTCCATATCTTTAAATTGATGTCATGGAGGGTGTCTGTGAAGTTCACTGACATGTGGAATTTATTATTTCTTTTACTTATGTATGTAGGCAACAAACATAGTCTGAGATTGCCAGAGGGGTCCGTGATCCAAAAGGTGAAGGTCCCCTATAGTCTAGAAGTGGCATTTGGGGACGGGGGTATCCCCTCTCCTTTCAGCCCACTGATCTCCGAGGAATTGCCATCAGTGGAATGGGCTAGGGCTGGGTAATCGGTGAATTGGACTGGAGGTGTGAGATTGGGGAGGAGTAGGAGTTACTAAGGTGTGTCTGGCATCTAGATGGAGGAGAAGCTGAGGGTCTCTACTCTGGGGGGGGGGGCAGGGGCTAAGTGTTACACAATGGATTCAGAATTGTTTCCTAGCAGCACTTAGGGGAACAGGGTGTAAAGAGAGAAAGGATAAATCATTGTTTTATGAAAGGAGGGAAGAGTTTCAAGTATTCTAACAGCATTCCTCTTGTTTGCTCCACACAGCTCAAATTAACCCCGGAATATCTGGAGCTTAAGAAGTACCAGGCCATTGCTGCAAACAGTAAGATCTACTTTGGCAGCAGCATCCCCAGCATATTCATGGACTCCTCTTGTGCTTTCAAATATCCAGATGCCAGGACTGGGAGAGAAATCTCTCTTCTCTCTAAGGAGGCCCCAGAGTCCTCTGAGAAAAGCCCCATTGGAAACAAAGCAAGCACAAGTTGATGCAAGAGCTGGAAAAACTCGTCTGTACCAAGATGTGGCAGTCGGGAGGGGGGTGGGTGGGGGCAATAATCGGGACAAGGGTTACAGTGACTGCAAATTAATTCACAGAAATACTGCTCAGTCTACTCTGCTCTCCTGGGACAGGCCTGGTTTATCTACTGACTGCAGGACATGGCTCCTTGGCAGTCAGGTGGCTTTCTGCAACCACAGTTCTTTCAAGCTCCCTCTGTGTGTTCTTTTATAAGCTAGGTTCTTGTGAATAAGGAAAAGACTAATGCTAAGACACTGCCTGCACTGGAATGTTAAACACAAAAATCTGTAGGAGTTATGGCTTTTCTAAGTGGCAATCTGCAAATGTTTACATCAGACCCTGGGGAAAATGTGTTTCCAGGCCAAAGGACCCAGGTGTATGGTAAGTACAGTAAAGAAAAATCTACAGATGATTGGGTTCTAGGGCTCATTATTTTTCCCTTTGGGGTACAGACCCAGAATTCACAGAAGTGATTGCTATCTAATGCATTGAGATTCTTCGGGAAAGGACCTTCAAAGTGAATGGGTTCTGTTGTCTAACAGCAAAGTTGGTGACCACTTGGTCTATAGACCTTGCCATCCAACCAGAAACTCTTAAAGATTTCTTGCTGCCACATCTTAGGTGTGTGGAAATTGCACATAGGTGAGGAGATTTAGCAGCAACAGACTCAGGGACAGGGTGCTCCTGATTCTAAGGTCATTAAACTAATCCCTCCTTCTATGGACCGAAGTACTGCTGTTCCTGATTTCCCCTCATTTGGGTGATTGTTGCCGTACATTTCTACCCAGGGAGTTTGTAGCAAGCTGTCTTAAAACTCGGACTTGGGTGTGGCCTGTTTTCAGCTCAGCTGCTATCTGAGAATGGAATAGGGCTTTGCTATCCACTACACACTTTTATCCTAAATGAAAGAAGTTTTATTCTTAAAACTGGATTTGGGGGCATCAGCATGCTCCAGCACTCTGCCTACTTCTGAGGCCAAGTCCTCTGGCTGCCCTGGTAACTCTGTAGCACAATGATTCTTGCTACTGTTCATCAAAAACCCAAATGTAGTAAGAAGTATTGTTTAGTGCACTTTGACATCCCTTACTTTCTATGTCCTCACTGGCTAGTTGGTAACTACCTAGTCTTGGGACGCTAAAGTGGTCAGCTTGTTTGTCCTTCCCAAGCTGTCACTAGGAGGCCATCCCCCTGCCAGTGGCTCCTGAAAAGGAAGAAGAGTCCCTTTTGGGCAGTGCCACAGAGAGAAAGACATTCCCCAGACCTCTCAAGACTGTCCCAAAAGCAACAGTGACTGAGTGTGCAGTTTATGAAGATGTTTCTAGGTGGACAAGAAAACCAGACAAGAAAATCATTTGTCTGCTCTTGTAGGTGGTGATAGAAGATGCTCTGTTTGAGCATCCATTGTGCCAAGGAGGTAAAGCCCAAACCTGAAATAGAACGGTAGTTCTTAAGATCCGTTTTCCTGGGCTGTGCACTGTGGTGGCATTGTAATTGGAATTGTGTTTTTATTCTTTGCTTACTTTATAAATTCAGTTTTCAATTCAATTTTGCATCCTCTATGCCTCCTATACCTGTAAAGTTTCTTGGTAATTTGATCAAAATAAACTTGGCAATCCACACAGCTTTATTGTTGTTGCTGATTGAAGTATCTGTTGTGGAAAAATTTGTGTCCTTGATCCTTTGTACTTTTAGTCCCAGAGATTCTCCTTCATTTATTAAGCTATAGACCTAAAAATCACCCTAAGGTGATAGTGATGGGTTCATATTTGTTCAGTCTACACCTGCCAGGTCTTAGAAATGAGATGCCATTGTGGAGGAAATTTTTTTTTTCAAATTTTAAAGGAAGTACATCCACTTAAACTCCCTAAGAAGCTTGTTTCCCAGTGCTCATTCAGTGGGCTTATGATTCTGTCCCTTCTTTGGGGATGTGCCTTTTGGTAAATAAATGCTGTAATCTTGAAGTCAAAATTTATATGCAAAATGTTACTTTTTGAAAAAACAACTAAATAAAATGATTTTACTGTCTCTGTTGAGTGGTGTTATTTGTCTTGGAATTTTAAGGGAGTTTCACAAGAGAATCAGAGAAACTGGTAATATATAAAGCCAAAGGCTTCTTATTATATATGTTTTAAATCATATAAGGAGGGCTCAATGCTTAAAATGAAACACCTTGGGTTAGGAATGTGGAGGGAAAAGGAAGAACAAGAAGGGAAGGCTATAACCAGGCCATTTTCTTTTTCTTTCTTTGCTTTTTGGCGGGGGAAGGTAGGGCAATTGGGGTTAAGTGACTTGCCCAAGGTCACATGGCTAGTTTTGTGTTAAGTTTCTGAGGCCAGACTTGAGCCTAGGTCCTCCAGGGCTGGTGCTCTATTCACTGCGCCACCTAGCCACCCCTAACCAGGCCATTTTCAAAGGATCCTGGGTGTGCTAGTCTTTAGCCATAGCCAAAAGAAGGCTTCAGTGATGGTCTTTTTGAGATGCAGCAATTCTTCACCTACTAACCTTCACAACCTGGCCACTTCTTACCTTTCTGATCATCTTACACTTAATTCTGCCAAAGCACCTGGGAGAATTGGTAGGCCTGCTTCTAGAAGCATGTGATAATGTGTAATGAAAAGGTCCTACCCCTAATTCAAAGCATGGACAGGTATTCTGTGGTTATATTTCCTGTCTGCTTCATTGTATGGTGAAGAAAAGCCTTTTAATTGGTCCCTTAGCTAGAGATTACATACAAAAGATTCCAACTGAGACACTAGCTCTCTCTTCCTGGTGGCTTTTGAGAAGAAAAAGAACTACTATGGGTCTTTGGATGGGAAGAAGGGCAGTTACTTTGTCTGTACTCTTTCCCACCTAGGCCAACATGTGTGGCCATGAACACATGGTGCCTCTTTGTGTTTGTTCTTACTTTTGGATGAATGAGTATCAATAGCAGTAGACAAGGCTAACTTTATGAAATTCAAAAGGTTTGAAAGAACCACTATAGGCCCAATGACTGGAGTTCACTACAAGAAGGGATTAGGGGTAAGGGGCAAGGAGAGGAGGATGGTGGGAAGAACCCACTAAGATATCCCACTATGTGACTGTAAATAGACCCTCCTAAGATATGGAGGTCAGGGTGAAAGAGGGTCTGAATGCTTTTTTAGAAGGTCATACCAGGCAGTGTCGTGGCCAAGACTAAGCTCTATTTAAGAGAAGTGGGGGCTCTATAAATTTGAATTGTAGTAGAAAAGAAGAACCTGAGTCTTTTAAACAATGAATGACTACGTAAATATGGAGGAAGAGGATCTAGAAGGAAGAAATAGTTACCCCATTTCAACACCTCATAAAAAACCGAAATTCCCTATTAGAGCTTAACCTCACAAAGAAAAGCAGAAATGCATCTTTTACTGACCATAATACAATGAAAATGACATTAAATGAAAGACCTTTGAAGAAGCCATTCTAAAGAATGAGAGGGCCAAAGAAATCACAGAAACAATTTAAAGATCTCATTAAAGATAATTACAACAATGAGATAACATACCAGAATTAAGAGACAGATCATGAATTGGGCATGTAAAAATTTAAACTAGAAAACTGACAAATTTAAAAATACCAATTAAGTACCAAAATGGAAGTCCTGAAAATTAAAGGATTTACAAAATGAGAGTAAAAAAAATTGCTGGTCACTTATCACCAGATATAGCTAATAATAGCAGACATTTTTTATAGTGCTTTAAGGTTTTATAAAGTACTTTATATATTTGATCCTTGAGTTACCTTTTTTTCCTTTTAAATTTATTTTTAGTTTACAACATTCAGTTCCACAAGTTTTTGAGTTCCAAATTTTTCCTCCTCCCTTTCCTCCCCCCTCCTTCCCCAAGACGGTATGTAATCTGATATGGGCTCTACATATACATTCACATTGAACATTTTCACAGTAGTCAAGTTGTAAAGAAGAATTATAACCAATGGAATGAACCACAAGAAAGAAGAAACAAAAAAGAGGGATCAAATAGTTTGCTTCAATCTGCATTTAGACTGTAACCCTTTCTCTGGCTTTGGATAGATAGCCATTTCCATCATGTGTCTTTTGGAATTGTCTTAGAACCTTGCATTGCTGAGAAGAGCCAAGTCTATCAAAGTTAGTCATCACAGATACAATATGTAATTGTGTACAATGTTTTCCTGGTTCTGTTCCACTCACTCAGCATCAGTTCCTATAAATCTGTCTGCTCCTTATTTCTTATAGCAAAATAGTATTCCATTACATTCATGTACCACAACTTGTTTGGCCATTCCCCAATTGATGGCATCCTCTTGATTTCTAATTCTTTGCCACCACAAAAAGAGCTGCTATAAATATTTTTGTACATATGGGTCCTTTTCCCATTTGTAGTATCTCTTTGGGATATAGCCCTAGAAGTGGTATTGCTGGGTCAAAGGATGTATACATTTTTACTCGTTATATTTGCTACAGATAATAGACTTCTTTCTCCCTGACTGGGGTCAGAGGCATAGATATTAAGTCCTGGGTTTTGGGAGGGGTTGTTCAAGATAGAAAGTTTGTGGGGGTTATTTTAACAGCTCTTATTTCATTGTAAAGTTGGAGAGACCAACTGGTATTTTTCTTTAAAATACTTGCTTTGGAGGTATTGTCCTGTGTTTGACCAATTGTGTTCACAATCTGCTTTTCAAATGTTCTTTCATCCAGATAGTTTGACTGATAGGAAATAAAGCAAGCCTGAACAAGAGAGGCATTATCAAAGACTCTTAGGAGAGAATGTGCATTGTGAAGGTGGGAGGTAAAAGTGCTGGTCATAGGGAAGGAGAGAAGGTGCCAAGGAGCCTACAAATTGAGACATACCTTGTAAAACTCATCTACCTAGATGATAGTTCTGGGATCTGCCCCAAGCCATAGGGGTCATGTGCCTTGGCTGTGGAAGCTTGGGGAGAACTCCTGCCAACTGATGTTGTAATTCAATGATGTGTACATTTTGGATTTATTCTCTAGCAAGTTTAGCTTTGCTTATTGAATCTTGTACAGACTTAACAAAAAAAATAAGGCAAAAATTCAGGGTCTTAATTCCAACCTCTTAAAATCAATGTGGCATCAGGAGGACCTCTCTCTTTCATATGTGGTCCCCACAAAAGGTACTTGGGTTTAAGATACTCTGTTGGGGGCAGAACCAAGATGATGGAGAAAAGGCAGGAACTCACCTAAACTCTTCCCTAAACCCTTCTAAACAATTTTAAATAATGCCTCAAAATAAATTCTGGAGAGGCAAGAACCCACAAAAAGACAAGATGAAACAATTTTCCAACCTAAGACAACTTAAAGGTTGGCAGGAAAGGTCTGTTGCACAGGGGGAAGAGTGGAACTCAGTCCAGCACAGGCTGCACCCCAGAAAACCAGCAGTAGGCCTTGAGGGTGACTGAATCAGTGATGGCAATGGTGATTTCTGGACCTCTCAGCCCACAGATGGTAAGGGGATCAGACAATTGGTCAGAAGGAGATTTACAGGGGTCTCTTTGCTGTCACTCAAGAGAGGACTCTGTTGCACTGTCCATACTTGGATCTGGGTCCCAGTCCCAAAGTGAAGAGCACTAACACACTAGATCTTTTGGCCACAGAGGAGCTAGGACCCTGGTCATGGTTTCAGGGTCAGAAAGAGTGCTTGTGCTCACTCATAGACCAGGGCACAAGCCAGGAGAATAGTAAACACACCCTCTTCCTAGATCATACTATCTTGGAAGAACTGAAAACTTACATGTCTCCAGAATTACTCTCTGAAAACAATTGCACTAAAAAAAACCCCAAACTCAATTCTTAAGCTTAGGACAGTGCCCTTCCACTCTGGAGGCAGAGCCCCACTTTAGCATAGAGTTAAAAGTCAAGAAATGAGCTGGAAAAATAAGCAAACAGCAGAAAAAAGAGTTTGACTAAAGAAAGTATCTATGGTGACAGGGAAAATCAAAACACGAACTCAGAAGACAACAAAGTCAAAACTGCTGAATTCAAAGCCACAGAGAAAAATATGAATTGGTCTCAAGCCATGGAAGAGCTCAAGAAGAATTTTTAAAAATCAAGTAAGAGGGGTAGAGGAAAAATTGGGAAGAGAAATGAGACTGATGCAAGAAAATCATGAAAAGAGTCAACGTAAAAGAGGCACAAAATACTGAAGAAAACACCTTAAAAAAAAAGAATAAACCAAGTGGTAAATAAAAGAGGTACAAAAATCTAGTGAAGAGAAGAATGCTTTGAAAAACAGAATTGGCCAAATGGAAAAAGATATTAAAAAATTCACTAAAGAGCTCCTTAAAAATCAAAACTGGACAAATGGAAAAAGGCATAAATTCACTGAAGAAAATAATTCCTTAAAAATTAGAATTGGGGGGTGGCTAGGTGGCACAGTGAGTAGAGCGTCGGCCCTGGAGTCAGAAGGACCTGAGTTTGGATCCGCCCTCAGACACTTAACGCACAAACACACACACACACACACACACACACACACACACACACACAAAACCTAGCCATGTGACCTTGGGCAAGTTACTTAACCCCAATAGCCCTCCAAAGCAACAACAACAACAACAAAAAATTAGAATTGGGCAAGTGGAAGCTAATGACTTTATGAAACATCAAGGAACAGTAAAACAAAATCAAAAGAATGAAAAATAGAAGAAAAGTGTGAAATATCTCATTGGAAAAACAACTGACCTGGAAAATAGATCTAGAAGAGATAATTTAAGAATTATTTCCAAAGCTATGATCAAAAAGTCTAGACATCATCTTTCCAGAAATTATTAAGGAAAACCCCAGATAGTCTAGAACCAGAGGATTAAATCCATCAGTCACTTCCTGAAAGACACCCCAAAATGAAAACTCCCAGGAATGTTATAGCCAAATTCTGGACCTCCCAGATCAAGGAGAAAATTTTACAAGTGGCCAAAAAGAAACAATTCAAATATTGTGGAATCACAATCAGGATAACACAAAATTTAGCAGTTTCTACGCTGAATTCTACAAAGAATTGAAGGACTTGGAATATGATATTCCAGAGGGCAAAACAGCTAAGAATTCAATCAAGAATCATTTACCCTGGGGCAGCTAGGTGGTGCAGTGAATAGAGCGCTGGCCCTGGAGTCAGAAGGACCTGAGCTTGGATCTGGCCTCAGACACTTAACACTCACAAACAAAAAAACCTAGCCGTGTGACCTTGGGCAAGTTACTTAACCCCAATTGCCCTCCAAAAAGCTAAAAAAAAAAAAAAAAAAGAATCATTTACCCAGTAAAACTAAGTATAATCCTTCAGGGGGAAAATGGATATTCAATGATATTCAGTCATTCCTGATGAAAAGACCAGAGCTGAATAGAAGATTTGACTTTCAAATACAAGGCTCAAGAGAAATAGAAGATAAATAAGAAAGAGAAATCATAAGGGATTCAATAAGGTTAAACTATTGTGTTCCTACATGGGAAAATGATACTTGTAACTCCTAAACATTTTCTCATTAGGGAAGTGAGAAGGAGTATATATATGAGGCATGGGTATGAATTGATAGCATAATTATATAAATTATATAATTATATAAAATAATGGAAATATACACATATAAATTTATATACAAATATATAAATTATATAATTATACAAAATAACAAAATATATTTTAAAATAATTTAAAAATTAAGGGATGAGGAAGAGGAATACATTGGGAGAAAGGGGAAAGGAGAGATAGAATGGGGTAAATTATCTGGCATAAAAGTGGTGTAAAAATTTTTATAGTGAAGGGGGAAATGGAGTGTAGTGCATGAACCTTACTTTCATCAGAATTGGCTCAAAGAGGGAATAACATACACACTCAGTTGGGTATAGAAATCTATCTTGCCATATAGGAAAGTAGGAGGGGAAGGACATAAGAGAAGTGTGGGAGAGGTGATAGAAGGGAGGGTAGATTGGGGGAGGTAAAAATCAGAAGCAAAACACTTTTAAGATCAAACAGGGTGAAAGGAGAGAAAGAGTAGGATAAACAGGGAAAATATGGTGGAGGGAAGTACATAGTAACTATAACTGTGAAAAAAATTTTACAGTAAGTTTCTTTGATAAAGACCTCATTTCTCAAAAATAAAGAGAATTGAATAAAATTTTTAGAAATAAGAGCCACTCAATTGCTAAGTGGTCAAAAGAGATGTGCAGTTTCCAGACAAAGTAATCAAAGCTATCTATGGTAATATGAAAAAAATACTCTAAATCACAGCAGAGAACAAAAGAAAACTCAAAAGGAAGCAAAGAAAAGATGGACAATTCTCAATACAAGTATTATTTATCATATAGGCTTTATTGAAATGAAAATCTGTTGTTACATATTTTGAATCCTCTCTTATGTTCTGCAATGCGCATGACATGCTGTTCTCTGCTGTGCACTTTTTTACTTTGTTCTTTTTTTCCCTTCCCCCTAACCTTCCCCCAGAAGGCTACAATAAAGTTTAGATATGTTTCTCTATAGCTATGGATGTATACATATACATGCATACATACATACATACATACATACATATGTAGACATATACTTTCCCAAACCTATTCTACTTCTAATCTTTGTTTTTTATGTATGATTATATCTCGTTTCCTATCCCTCCTGCCTCCTCTACTGTACTTCTATCCACGACTTTGCCCTCCTATAACTTGCCTACCCCCCTCCAAGGATTCCTCCCCTATCCTCCCATTCCCATAAAGCTAAACACCCTTCTATACCCCTGTTTTTACCTATTCCCTCACCCTCCCCTCTAAAGATCCCTCTATTGTCATCTCCCCCATCCCTATGCCCCTACCATTTTATTTCTTCTTAATTTAGAAGACTTTTGTACTCTTCTAAATATATATATATATATATATATATATATATATATATATATATATATATATATGTATGTATTGTTCTTTCTTAAACCCATTCCCAATGAAAGTAGGTTACCAGAACTACCAGTCATCCTCTCCCATCTAATTACTCCATATCAATGCTTCCTTTTGAACCTCAAATAATTGCTCTTTTAAGCTGTTCCTAGATGGTTTTACTTTTAAAATTCATATCATTCTCAGGTTTACCCCAATCTTTCTTATAAACTACCCAATTATTGAAAAGAATCTTGGACATCCATTTTATATTTCACATATATAAAAAATAGTTTGTCCTTATGGATCCCTTATAATAAGTCTTTGTAATATGTCCTATATTTCTCTTGGTTCTTATATGTTGAATCTTCTATTAAGTTCAGGATTTTTAAAAAATAAAGTCTTGAAAGTCTGAGGGTTTATCAAATTCCATTTTTTTTTCATTCAGGATAATATTTAGCTTTGCATGGTATGGTATTTTTGGCCAGAGCCCCAGTTCTTTTGCTCTTTGATATGTTGTGTTCCAAGACCTGCAGTCCTTTAGGGTCTCTGCTGCTAGATCTTGTGTAATTCTAATTGTGGTACCATAATATTTAAATTGTTTTAATCTTGATGCTTTTAATACTTTTTTCTTGAGCCACGGGTTTTGGAATTTGACTGTGATATTCCTATGTGTTTTCCTAATAGAATCTCTTTTAAGTGGTAATAGATGGATTTTTTTTTTTCTATTTCTATGTTTCCCCTTGTTCTAATGCTTCAGGACAATTTCCTTTGATTATTTCTTGTATTATTGTATCAAGATTCTTTTTTTGATTGTAACTTTCAGTTAGTCCCATTATTTTAAAATTTCCTCTTCTTGATCTATTCTCCAAATCTGTTGTTCTTCTTATAAGATGTTTCATTTTCTCTTCTATTTTTCATTATTCATATTTTGTTTCATTTCTTGATCTCTTATAATTTCAATGACTTCGTTTTGCCCAATTATAACTTCCAAGGTGTCATTTTCTCCCTTAAGATTCTAGATCTCTCTCTCTCTTTTTTTTTTTAAAGCAATTGGGGTTAAGTAATTTGCTCAAGGTTACAAGGCTAGTCGTTATTTATGTGTGGGTGCTCATTTTCTGAGGCTGGATTCAATCTCCGGTTGTCCCAACTCCGAGGCCGGCGCTCTTACTCACTGCACCACCTAGCCGCCCCTAGATCTCTTTTTCTAATTGGTTGACTTTCCTTTCATAAATTTCTTGTTTTTCTTGGATCATTCTTATTTTCTTTTTTAATTTTTCCTCCATCTTTGTCATTTGATTTTTGAAGACTTTTTAAAGATCTTTTATGAATTCTTTTTGGGTAGGAGTCCATTTGACATCACTCTTTTGGGGATTCTTTACTTCAATATCCTCCTCTGAAGATGACCCTGGTTATCTCTATTTTGATAATAGTCTTCTATGGTTGAATTCCTTCTCCTTTGCCTCTGCATTTTTTGTGGTACTAGCTTAATTATTTGTAATCATCTCTAGCCCTGGTGTATGGGAAATGGCATCTCTTGCCCCAGGTCTTCAGTTCTTCCCTTTTAACTTGAAACCAAAGCCAAACCTCCAGCCTCCTATAAGTACCCACAGCCAGGGGCTTTCTGTCCCATCACTTCTACACTCAGCAGGCATGTGCCGGTTCCCCACCTCTCCGTCCCCCCTCCCATCCCCCTGCTCTTTGCAGCACAGCTGGGTCTGCCATTCCTGATCAGCAGAGGTTCCTTCAATCTTCCTGGGCTCAGACAGCAAACTCCCTTCACTATCCTGGGGGGAAGGGGGTAAAGTTTCAGTGGCTGGGACCTTGAGGTGGCAGCCTTTCAAGCCAACTAACCCCAGGAGTTACCACTTGCTGTTTGAGAGGCTGACCACTTGCTGTTAAAATGGAACCTAGCCTGGGGGCATTTATTCTTCTCATCCTGGGATTTTTCCTCTGATCTCAAATTGTCCAGGGAGAACCCCCATTAAGCCCTATTCCTATTTATCTCCACCCACACTTTGTTTGGCCTAAGGTGCTATTTTAACTCTTTTATGGGGGAAAATCTTGAGAGCTTAGAATTTTCTGATCTATCTGTCATCTTCCCAGAATCTTCTCCTTCATTATATTTTAATTGTTTCTTTCTGGCTGCCCAATTCTAATTTATAAAGAATTATTTTTTTCAGGGATCTTTTGTATTTCTTTTTTCCATTTGATCTGTACTGTTTTCTGTTCTTTTCTTCAATGAATTTTTGTCCCCCCCTCCTTTTTTCCCATTAATTCAATTCTCTCTCTCTCTCTCTCTCTCTCTCTCTCTCTCTGTCTCACTCTTGTTTTTGATGGCAATTGGGGTTATTTCTCTTTTAATAATTTTCTTCCATCACTCTACTTTCTTTTCCCAATTTTTCCTCTGCCACTCTTATCTATTTATTTTGCTTTTTTTTTTGGAGGGGCAATTGGGGTTAAGTGACTTGCCCAAGGTCACACAGCTAGTTTTTGTGTGTGTGTGTGTGTGTGTGTGAAGTGTCTGAGGCTGTTTGTGAACTCAGGTCCTTTTGACTCCACGGCCGGTGCTCTATTCACTGCGTCACCTAGCTGCCCCTCTTATCTATTTCTTTAACTCTTCCAGGAATTCTTGTTGGACTTGAATCTAATTAATATTTTCCTTTGAGGCTTTGGTTGTAGGTATTTTCCCATTAGTTCCTTCTTCTGAGTTAATCTTTATCTCTTGGTCTTCCCTGCCACTGAAGTAGCTTTTTATGGTCATTATTTTTTTTTCTGTTGTTTGCTCATTTCCCCAATTTATTTCCTGATTTTGGACTTTATGTTAAAGTTGTACTCTGCTCACTTGGAGTGTGGAGACACTGTCTCAAACTTCCAGGTTTTTTTTAAAGCTACTATTTTCAGAACTAATTTTGGAGGTCTGCAGGTTTTCAGTGCTTTCAATGGTGGTGTGATCCAGGGAGAGGTATGGTCACTGCTCTCTTGGTCTACACTCTGGCCTTTACTGAGGAAGGGCTCCTACTACCCCTTTAGCTGCAAGTGCTAGTGTTCCTCTCTTCCTAAGCCAAGGGCCCCAGTTCCCTTATGATTGATCACAAGTGCTCCTCTCTGCTCTGGAATTATGACCCAGAACTTCATATAAGCAACAGAGTTACCAATAGTTGCCACCTGAACTCAGTGCCAGCAAAGGGGTCCCTGTAATTTCATTCTGGCCCTTTGTCTAACTCTCTCCCTGTCTCTGGACTGAGTTCCTGAAGCTGCTACTACTGCTTCTGCTATCATAATTGCCTCCAAGACTCACTGTTGCTGCTGCTGCTACCTGTGTTCCAGGCTAAGACTGGAAATTTTTCTCATTCTGACCTTTTGTTGGTTCTGCCTCTCCAAAATTTGATTTGAGGAATTATTTTAAAGATGTTTGGTTGGGAATTTGGGGAGAGTTCAGATGGGTTGCTGCATGTAATCCATCATCTTGACTCCACTATCTGTAGTTATTTTAAATGGAATTTCCCTTTCCATCTCTTCCTCCTGGTTTTTCTTGATAATGTTCAGAAATGTGGATGATTTTTTTTTTTTTGTGTGTGGGCTTATTTTATACTCTCCAACTCTGCAGAAGTTGTTAATTATTTTGATTGATTTTTTAGTTGACCTCTAAGGGTTCTCTAAGTAAACCTCATTTCTTATTGCCTAATCTTATTCCTTCAATTTCTTTTTCTTGTCTTATTACTATAGCTAGCATTTCTAGTACAGTATTAAATAATAATGAGCTTAATGTACTTTAAGGCAACCCTATTCTCACCAGCTCTCTTCCCTTTACCCTCAAGCTTCCACCCTCCCATTTATTATACTTTCTCCTACTTTTGACATTTTGCTTAATTCATGAATTCCTTTTTCCTTCTTCCTTTTATCTAATTATCTATTTCTTCCTCTCTTTTTTCCCTCTCAGTTAAGGAAAACCTCTTTTTCTTGCCTACCTTCAATTTGTTTTGTATTAAAATTTTTATTTTCTGAGCCTTTCTCTCAGTAAGATTTCTCTCTCTTATTTTTTTCATTATTTATTTTTCCTTTCTGTCTATTCTAGACTTTTATTCTTCAGTTCCTGACCCTTATCCTTATTTAGGCCTCATGTAGTCTCTGTATTTCTCTTGGAATTGATGCTTCCAAGGTCCTAGAGTCCTCAGACCTGCCAGAACTGCCAGAGTCCCCAAAGTCCTCTTCTAAGTCCTGCAGCTTCTGAGCAATGTGCTTTGCAAATTTGACGGTGCCATAGCTACCATTGATTCTGGAGTCAGGTTGCATGAGGAGAGAGGGAAGCCAAGTGGAAAGCAGAGCCTATCTGTCCCTGGGTAGTGGGGAGGGAGTCTTGGAAGGAGAGGGGTAAGGAGGGAAGGACACAGTTGACACTGGAAAATGGGGTTTGGTACTTTTTTCTCCATTAAAATAAAAATTAAAAGAAAACAGGCTTAAAAAAAGAATGCTTTAAAGGTACCTATTTGTGTTTCCCAGTTCTAAGTAGTTTGTATATTATTGCTTTTTAAATCTGTCAGTAAACGTATATTAACCACCTGGGCCAGGCTGTACTAAGTCCTGGCAATATAAAGATCTCGGTTTCTGGCCCCCTTTATTCTATAATGCTCCCAGTCTTAGAATGCCAAATCCTGTAGGTGACAAAGAAGATATTATCCCATAGGGATTTTCCTATGCCTCCGATCGTACCGATCGTGTCACTCATTACTAATCTTTGCTCTCCTCATTGTAAATTTTTTCCCATTTGACTTGAAATCTCTCTGGGTCCATGTCCTTCTAGTCTTCTGTATGTCAATTAACCCTCAAATCTCTGATTCCCCTTCTGAGGCAGGATGAGTGGTCTCTCTAAGTACCAGATCTATTGTAAAGTTTCTATCTCCTTTTATAGATTATTTCTAGACTATTGCCCATAGCATATTTGTTGGTGGCACCCCATCTCATCATTGAAATGAGACTTCCCCTTTCCCACCACAGCTCAGTCCCACCCTTTGTCCCCTCACTTATTTTCCAAACACTCTCTTTTTTACTGAGAGACCATAGGAGTCTTTTCTGTTTCCTTGTTAGCCTTTGCCTTGATTAAGATACATCACACATTTCCCTCTATCTTCTTCCTCTCCTTTTATGTGACACAGGCCTTCTTGCTCTTCCTCAGACATGACAGGCAGTCTATTTCTTGACTGAGCATTTTCACTAGCTGTCCCAGCTGAAGTCCAACCTCCTGCTTGAAGTCTTTCCTAGTATTCAAAAGAAACAGGATAGATTAGAGGGGATCATGGCAGGGGGAGGGGAGAAAAGTTAAGGAGCAGTTGTTTGTATAAGGCAGCTCAAAAGCCCTTGAAAATTTGTATGCACGCTATAGGAAAGGATTTGTGACAAATTTTGTTCTTTTGCCATGCCCGTTTGATAGAGAAGAGAATCTCTGGGAGAATAACTGAGAGGTCTCAGAACCAGAAAGCACTCTGGTAATTTTTTTTTTCAAGGGCAGCTTCTTAAATGTTTCTGGAATATCAATCAGAAATTAAGTGAGTGATGTAATGGATTTCTAAGCCTAAAATTGAAGCTAGGGATAATGATGAGGCTCCTCCAGGAGGAAAGGAAATAGTTCCCCAAATAGAGGAACATTATCCTGAGGGCACTGTTATTAGAGAAAGGCTTTCAAGCCACTGCAGCCTCTGACTGGAGCTGAGATGGCTGGTAGGCATCATGAAGGGATTCAGCCCAGAAGTAGGTAGTGAAGACAACTTCAGAAGTCATAAGACCATAGAGGTATACAACTATGGGACAAAAAGAACAATATACAGCAGCAACTAGGAGCTATCTGCTTGATGCAGTGACTGTACACTGGGGAAAGACTGCAATTCCATTCAATTCAGTGGGGAATGGATCAAACAGGAGCATCTGAATGACATTCCAAGAAGACACTGATAGTTCTGAACCATCAGAGGTGTGATTTGCCTTTTCCATGTGTGTGCCTTGGTGCTCAACTAAGATGGAAGGCTAGACTCTTTTTCTTTGCAATGTTTTTGTCCTTGTATAAATTGTTCTCCTGGTTCTGCTTGCTTCACTGCATCCGTTCATACTTGGATGATTCACAGAAGTCCTATCTTTTGTAATTTCTCATTGTGCAATGATATTATAAAACACATATATGCCACAGTTTATCCATTCCTTATTGATAATGTTGTGCCGAAAGGAGTGAGACAAGAGACCCTGAGAGTAAAATTTGGAAGTGGATTTTATTTTCCCTGGGACTGTTCGGGGTCAGGCCCAAATCGAACAGTGAGTCTGCAGTAGGCAAGATCTCTGAAAAAGGGGTCAGTAGGCAATATCTGGGCAGCTATTTGGCACAGTGCGTAGAGTGTGAAGCCTGAAGTCAGGAAGACTCATTTTCTTGAGTTCTAATCTGGCCTTAGACACTAACTATGTCACCTTGGACAAATCACTTAACCCTGTTTGCCTCAGTTTCTTATCGATAAAATGAGCTGGAGAAGGAATTGGCAAACCACTCTAGTATCTTTGCTGAGAAAACTCCAAATATGGGGTCACAAACAATGGGACATGATTGAATAACTATTAAACAATAATAGTAACAACAGGTAAGATCTACAAGGCAAAAATATGCAAACTGTTTGGAAGGGGAAACTCAAAATAGGGACATTGCAAGTACTAATTCCATGAGGAATACAAAGATTAAAGAAGGACTAAACAAGTAGAAAGGTCATGAATCAAGGAATAAAAGAAAGACTAGACAGAAAGGGAAGATATAATAATGAGAATAAAAGAAATTCTTTTCAGAAAAAGGCACAAAAATTAAATTTAAAAACTAACAAAGCAAGTTGAAAGGGAGATGAGGGAGGGGGATTCTATCTAATAGAGAGAAAAAAGAATAGGAGAATTTTATAACTAGATAAAAGGGGAAAGGAATCAATAAGTTAAGCAAAACTACAGAACTAGAAGAAAGGATGACAAATAAGAGAGGACAGGTCTTCAGGGTAAAAAAAAAAGAAGAGAGCCAATGGGAATAAGGTTACCTTGAAGTCCATTAAGCTAAAATAGCTGAAGAGAAAGTAATGTCTTTACAGACAAAGAGGGGAAAATCCTAATTCAGAAAAAAAAAAACAGTGAGAAATAAATGGAGGACAATATAAACCCAACCCTCACAACTCTATTTTAACAAATGCTTTATTAACTTCTGGTTTACATCATTCATTTCAGCCAGAATTTGAGTTACAATTTTTCCCCATTTTTCCCCTACCCACCCTCCCAGAATAGCAGTCCCACAGGATATCCCCTCATCCAATCTGCTCTCTCCCATATCTTCTCTATACCCCCTTTGACTTTGCCATTAGGGCAAGGTGAATCT
Organism: Gymnobelideus leadbeateri; assembly: GCA_011680675.1. NCBI lineage: Eukaryota > Metazoa > Chordata > Mammalia > Diprotodontia > Petauridae > Gymnobelideus > Gymnobelideus leadbeateri. The sequence continues at coordinate 99,710 of WOXC01006407.1, read as the reverse complement.
CTGTGCCCCAATGCCTGCACATCTTATCTCCCAATTACATGCAAAATAGTATTAATAATAGTATTTATATACATTTGAAACATTTAATTTTAAAACTTTGAATTTCAGATCCATTCCCTTCCTCCCTTGTCACCCACTCCCTCTGGGAAGATAAGCAATTCAGTATATGTTGTACATGTATAGCTATGCAAAACATTACCTTAGTAGATATATTGTAAAAGACTGCTTATATTTCCCTTCCACCCATCCCACCCCCCACCTGGTCCATTCCCTACTTTGATCCTGTCCCTTTTCAAAAGTGGGTACTTCCAACCTCCCCTCCCCCCAGAATGTCCTCCCCTCCATCAATCTCCCACTCATTCCCCTTCCCCCTACTCTCCTTCAGGGTGAGATATCCCATTTAGTATATATGTCATTCTCTCTCTGAGCCAAATTCAATGAGAATATGGTTTTGCCTTTTTGCCTTCCTGTTCTTCCCCTCCCCTGCAACCACTTTCCCTTGCCTCTTCTACATGAGATAGTTTACCCTGTCTCTCCCCATCTCCTCTTGCCACTTTCCTCTGTCACCTCTTAACTTCACCCCTTAAGTATCATCCCTTCCCACCAAATTCAACCTGTGCCCTCTATCCATGTATACCTGTAAACATGTATACACACATTCACATATGTATTCATATGCCCATATACCTTTCTTCAATTATTTTCATAATGAGGAAGGTTTCATCAGTCACAGTTATTGTTTTTCCATGTAGGAATGTAAATAGGTCAACTTTGATAAGTTCCTTTTGATTTCTTTTCCCTGATTACCTTCTCAAGCATCTCTTGCTTCTTGTGTCTGAATGTCAAATTTTCTATTCAACTCTGGTTTTTTCCTCAAGAATGCTTGAAAGTTCTCTATTCCACTGAATGATCATATTTTCCCCTGAAACAAGATACTCAGTTTTGCTGGGTAGGTGACCCTTGGGTTCATTCCCAGCTCCTTTGCCTTCTGGAATATCATATTCCATGCCCTTCTATCCCTCAGTGTAGAAGCTGCCAGGTCCTATGCTGTTCTGATTGTGTTTCCACAATATTGAAATTATTTCTTCCTAGCTGCTTGTAGTATTTTCTCCTTGATCTGGGAATTCTGGAACCTGGCTATAATATTTCTAGGAGTTTTCTTTTTGGGATCTTTTTCAGGAGGTGATTGGTGGATTCTTTCAACCTTTATTTCCCCCTCTGGGTCTAAAACATCAGGGCAATTTTCCTTGAGAATTTCTTTAAGGATGATTTCTAGGTTCTTTCTTTGATCATGGCTTTCAGGTAGTCCAATAATTTTTAAATTATCTCTCCTGGATCTATTTTCCAGGTCAGTGGTTTTTCCCATGAAATATTTCATATTGCCTTCTATTCTTTCATTTGTTTGGATCTGCTTAACAGCATCTTGATTTCTCATAAAGTCACTAGCTTCCATTTGCTCCAGTCTAACTCTGAAGGAATGAATCTCCTCAGTGAGCTTTTGAGATTCTTTTCCCATCTGGCAAATTTGGGTTTTTTAAGGCATTCTTCTCCTCATTGCCCTTTTGGGCCTCCTTTGCCACTTGAATTAGTCTATTTTTTAAGGTGTTGTTTTCCTCAGTCAGGCTGTTGACTCTAATTTCATACTTTTCCTGCATCCTTCTCATTTCTCTTCCCAGTTTTTCCTCCACTTCTCTTATTTGATTTTTAAAGTCCTTCTTAAGGTCCTCTGTGGCCTGTAACCCCCTCATATTTTCATTTGGGGCTTTTGGTGCAGGAGTTCTGACCTCACAGACCTCCTCCTGTTCCATTCTTCAATCCTCTTTGCCCCCAAAATAGGAGTCTAATGTTGAATTTTCTGTTTATTTTGTTTCCTTTGCCTAGGCATGTTGCCTCTTAATTACTTGATTTTTGGGCTTGTTGCCATAGTAGGACTCTGCCATCAGACAGGGGAGCTTCCGTCCCAAACATTGGGGTCTTCACAAATTCCAGAGGTTGGGTGGCCTCTGTAAAGCCTCCATACACTCTGGCAAGCTGGATACCCACCCCAGACTTCCCTCCCCCAGACCACAATCCAGATCCAAGCAGGTTAAAGCAAGAGCGATTAACCCCCAGACTGATTGCGAGTCTCCCTACAGTTCACAGACCAGGAGCTGAAGCTGCCACTGAAGCTGCAAAATGGCTTCTGTTCCACGGCTCCTCAGCCATTTCTCGCCCTCAGGGGAGGAAGCCAACTCATTCCCCAAATACTGGTCCCAAAGTCCATAGGGCACTAACCTCTCATTTTGTTCTAGGCATATCTGTGTTGATAATTCTGGAATCGCCATAGCTGCTGGTGTTCTGGGGTTCCTTCAGCCAGCTGCTGGCCCAGCCGCCCTGGGGCTAAAACCGTGGCTCACACGGGCCTGGGCTCAGCTACCAGAGCATTGCGCTGTGCTGTGCTGGCGCTCCCTGCAGGGCTGCTGGGCTGTCCTCAGCAGGAGGTTAGCTTCTCTGTGTTGTTTTGTGGGTGCTGGAGCTCCAGAAGTTGTTCAGAGTCCACCTTTTACATTGTTTGGAAGTGGTGTGGGGCAGAGCACCTTGGAAGTGCTGTTTCTACTCTGCCATCTTGGCTCTGCCTTAACCCTCATAACTCTAAATGTGAATGAATTAAGCAATACAATAAAACTCGGGGAAAAAATCTGGCAGACAAAAACCCACAATCTGTTGATTACAAGAAATGTACCTAAACAACCAGATATACAGACTACAAATAAGTGACTCAAACAAATCTTGCTATGTGTCAGGTGAATGAAAAAATAAAAAAACAAAATAAGAAACAGGAAATACAATTGTATCAGAAAAAGCAGAAACAAGTATTCACGACAGGAAAAGGGATAAACAAGGCAACTATATTTTGCTGAAAGGAACCACAGACAATAAAACATATCAATACTATATTTATATGCTCCAATGCCTCAGTACCTAAATTCATATAGAAACATTAACTGAGATGCCAGAAGACTTGTAACAAAATAATGGCAGATTTCAATGTTCCTCTCTCAGTTTTCAAAATTTAATGGAGCCCTCCTCTTCCTTCTTCTTGAGACACGTGCAGCGCAGCTTCCTTTTCTCTTTTGCAGTGGCCTGTAACATGTCTTCCTGACTAAGGAAGACGTGGAAGCTCTGTGGCAAGTCAGCCACGGCCACGGGTGCATTGGCAAGCCCCGGAAGCACCCTGGAGGCTGAGGCAACACAGGAGGGCTGTACCATCACTGGATCAACTTCGACAAATATCATCCAGGTTATTTTGGTAAAGTGGGTATGAGGCATTACCACTTGAAGAAAAACCAAAGCTACTGCCCAACTGTCAACCTTGATAAGCTGTGGACACTGGTCAATGAGCAGACCAGGATTAATGCTGCCAAACAAGGAGGGCCTTGCCCCTATCATTGATGTTGTGCGGTTGGGCTACTACAAAGTCCTAGGAAAAGGTAAGCTCCCCAAGCAGTCAGTCATCGTGAGGGCAAAGTTCTTCAGCAGACAAGCAGAGGAAAAAATCAAGGGTGTTGGTGGAGCCTGTGTCCTTGTGGCATAAAAATCCAACGTTATCAAATAAAACAAATGACTTTATTATTAAAAAAAAGTTTAATGGAAAGATAAACAAAATGAAGAATAGAGAACTACAAAAATTACTGGAGGTAAATTACTAGAGGTAAAAGACTTATGACATCTTCTAAATGGGAGTGCTAAATAATATATACATATACTTCTCAGAAATTTTTCCCATAAAAGTTTTACAATAATTGACCCCATATTTGGGCACAGAGATATTAAAAACAAATGTAAAGGGGCGGCTAGGTGGCGCAATGAGTAGAGTGCTGGCCCTGGAGTCAGAACGACCTGAGTTCGGATCCGGCCACAGACACTTAACGCACACACAAACAAAAACCTAACCGTGTGACCTTGGGCAAGTTACTTAACCCCAATTGCCCTCCAAAAAGCAAAAAAAAAAAAAAGAAAAAAAGAAGGAAAAAAAAAGAAAAAAAAAGAAACATGTAAGAATGCTCCAGGTCACAAATAATAAGAGAAACGTAAGTCAATCCAACTCTGAGATGTTACCATACTTTGCAAATTGGCCAAGATGACAAAAAATTGCAATAATCAGTGTTGGAGGGTCTGTGGGAAGATAGGAACACTAATCCATTGTTGGTGGAGCTATGAATCAGTACAAATGTTTTGGAAAGCAACTTGGAATTATGAAAAAAGTGATTAAAATGTTCATACCTTTTGAACTAGAGACTCTATGACTGTTCTAATACCTTAAGGAAGTAATTGATAAGTATGTTTCCATGTACACCAAAATATTTTGTAGCAGCGCTTTTTGTGATGGCAAAGAATTGGAAACAAAGTAAATGCTTATCAACTGGGGAATGGCTAATTGAATTGTGGTACATGAATATAAGAGAATATTACTGTGTTTAAGAAATGATGTATTTAATGATGACAGAAAAACATGGAAACATCTACATGAAGTGATGCAGAGTGAAGTAAGCCAAACCAAAAAAAAAAAAAACCCAACATATGGCTGACTGTGTAAGTGGAAAGAACAACCCCACATAACACAAATCAAAAGTGAATGTTGCAAAATTATAAAGAAAAAGCACGGCAGGAAAGAAGAGAGATTTAACTCTCACACTAAGATGATCTTAAATGGATACCACCCCTACTCTGGCTACATAGTGTAATCATGAGTAACATAGTGTAACTATCCCACCATGTCCAGTAATATGATGGTTTTCAAAATCCAACTGAGTGGACCTAGGCCTGACCCTAGAGCATTTCTTGTATTCTCAAGCATCTTCAAAGAAAGGTCACAGGAAAGTATTGAATGCCAAGAACCAAAGCCACTTCTTGGGATAAGAAAGGAGAAACTCATTTGTGAGGCTCCATAAGGGTTCTGTAGTACCTTAGTGAATGAAGGCTGCCCCCATATGTGTCATGGTTCAAATATAAACATAGACTGAAAGGGCACAAGGTCAATTCAACGAACATTTCTTAAGTACCTACTATGGGGTAGGAGGTGTTGCTGGGGATAAAAAGACAAAGTGAATCAGTCCTTACCCTCAAGGAGTTAACTTCTCTCTCTCTCTCTGTCTCTGTCACACACACACACACACACACACACACACACACACACACACACACGAGAAAGAGAGAGAGAGAGAGAGAGAGAGAGAGAGAGAGAGAGAGAGAGAGAGAGAGAGAGGGAGGAGAGAGAGAGAGAGAGAGAGAGAGAGAGAGAGAGAGAGAGAGAGAGAGAATGAAACATTTGACTATAACTGAAGGAACCATGAAAGACTTCCTGTAGGAGGTGACACCTGGGTTGGACCTTGGAGGAAGCTAAGTATTCTAAGAAGCTGAGGGGAGAAAGGAATACACTGCAGGTCTAAGGGTCACCTTATGAAAAAAGGTTGGAGTTGAAATGTTTACTCTGAAGAACAGTGAGGAGACTAATTTGGCTAAAATTGAAGGGGAATTATATAAACTGTCTGGAAAGAGAAGTTGAAACTAGATTGTAGACACTTTAAATCTCAAACTAATGTTTGTATTTTATCCTAGGGACCACATAGATTCACTGAAGATTTTTTTAGCAGGGGAATAATATGGTCAAACTTGTGTGTAATGAAAATTAATTTGGCAGCTATGTGAGGGAAGAATTGGAGAGGGCAAAGAATGGAAAAAGGGATAGCAATTTGAAGGCTAGTACAATAACCTTAGGCAGCTAGGTGATGAAGTAGATAGAGTCAGGAAGACCCATCTTCCTGAATTCAAATCTGGCCTCAGACACTAGTTGTGTGACCCTAGGCAAGTCACTTAACCCTGTTTGCCTTAGTTTCTTCATCTGTAAAAGGAGCCGGAGAAGGAAATGGCAAACCACTCCAGTATCTTTGCCAAGGAAAACCCTAAATGGCATCACGAAGAATGAGACACAATTGAAACAACAATAACAATGGCCTGGATGAAATATGAAAGTTTGACAGAGGGTAGTATCTGTGTGGGAAGTGTTTAGATGTAAGAGATAGTGTGGAAATAGAACTGACAACACTTGGCAATTGATTGGATGGGAAAGTGTGGGAGAGAGGAGTGAAGAATGACTTTAGGGTCATGAACTTGAGTGACAAAACAAATGTTTCTTCAACAGAAATTCAAGGAAATTCAGAAGAGGAATGAATTTATAGGGGATATAATGAATTCTATTTTGAAAATATTGAGTTTGAGATGCTGGAGGGATATCCAGCTGGATGAAAGCCATCCTGCCATGGGACATGGTGGGATAGGATCCAATAGGTATAGTATCAGTTAAGATCAGCTTAGTGTAGGAGTGTCTTCTTATATCTTTTTTTTTTCATGTCCTGCTTGTTCTTTGTAATTTCACAACATTCACTTCTGATTTGTACATGTGTGATTGGTTTTTCTACTTACATTGTCATAGCCATATTGTAACTACATTGTTGCGGCTATATTATTGTTGTGGCTACATTATTGTTGTATGTATCCTTTTCTTGATTCTGCTTACTTCACTCTGCTTCACTTTGTGTAGATCTTTCTATGCTTTTCTGTCTTCAGAATCCTTCTGGATGGTTGGTGGTAATGGGCTGGGGTTCAGGAAAGAGGTAAGGACTCTGTATAAATTTCGAAGTCTTTGGCTATCTCTTTCATGGCTTCATCAGTTACTTTACCATCCAGCAGTAACTTCTGCCCCTGATCTTTGGTGATTACCTCTCTGAGACCACTATTTTAAAAAAAATCCTAGCCACTTTTCAAACAAACCAGCAACCTCCCAGCATGACCAGAGATAGGATAAAGACAGGTGTAGATTGCAAGGCTCTGTATCTGGAGGCAGAGAGACCAGAGGAACTTCATGAGAAAGCTTCACAGATATTGGAAACCTACAACAGGGACTTTGAAAGTCACTAGGAATGGCAGGTACAAGTACCTCTATGTGCAGACTGGAATACTCCAGGGCTCCAAGGCCACTAGCACTCTGTCATGAGACACCATAAAGCGTTCCAAAGATCCAGAGATCCAATCTTCAAAGACCCAGTAAACTAACTCAGAAAAATTAGATATTAGGGTTAGCCAAAACTACAGGAAGGGGAGGGGGACAAACCTGGTCCTGACACAAGTCAGATCAATCACTAGTGATAAGATGAAGTCAAAAGAGCTTATTCTAGTCTTAGGTAGCCATAAAACAGGAATCAAATAATAAGTGCTAATATTTATCTATCATTTTAAGGTCTTCAAAACACTTTACAAATATGATCTCATTGAATCCTCACAACAACCCTGGGAGACTGGTGTTATTAAATAATAAATACAATGATTTTTTTTAACAAAACCTTAATGGTGGATTGTCATAGTGAGGCACAGATAATATCCTTGACTCCTAATTTGAATAATTCACAGCAGAAAGTCAGTAGTAGCAAGGTCACAGAATTGGAGCATCAGGTACGTCATGAAGCTGTGAGGTTATTTCCCTGGCCTGATATGATCACATTTCAGTCTGAAGCCTGGAGCCTATATTTCAGGCTTCTTAGACCTACCTACTCACTGGGTAATCTTTTATTGATTTGACCTTTGGGGCCCAAGTCTGTCTAGGGTTCAGGGCTTTTCAGAACAAAGGTTGCCACCAACTTCTTTCTGAATCTTCCCAAGTCTAGGAAGAAACACATTTGATCTGCTCAGCCACTGAAGATAAGATGAGGTCAAAAGACTTTATTCTAGTTTCAGAGACCCATAAAACATGAATCTAAATGATAAATGCTGATATTTATATATTGTTTTCAGGTTTGCAAAACACTATATCTAATCTGTCTATCTGTCTATCTAATTTCATTTAAACTTCACAACAATTGTGGGAGGTAGGTACTATCATCACCATATTACAGATGAAAAAGTAGAAAGTGAGAGAGACTTTCCCAGGTTCACAAAGATAGTAAGTGACCAAGGAAGTTTTGAACTCATATCTTCCTGACTCCAGGCCTAGTGTTCTGTCCACTGAATCAACAGCTACCTCATATACCACATTAAGGCATTAATTATTATAACTGAAATCTTATAGCACTTTAAGATTTACAAAGTACTACATAAATTATTTAATTTGAGCCTTATAACAACCCTGTGAAATAGGTTCTATGGGTATCATTATTCACATATTTGGTAAACTGGAGTCTAGAAATGTTAGATTATTTGTCCATGGTCACATGGAGGGAGGCTTTCTTTCCACTAATCATCCTTGTATTTCCTTGTATTTTTAGAGCTTAAGTATATGGATATCAAACATACATCAATATTTCCATAAGGAAATACTGCTGCCCTCTGTTTCTCTCTCTCTCTCTCTCTCTCTCTCTCTCTCTCTCTCTCTCTCTCTCTCTCTCTCTCTCTGTCTCTCTCTGTCTCTCTCCTTTGTCTTTTCCTTCTCTTTTCTCTCTTCCCCAGGTAGAACAGTGGATAGAATACTGGGCCTGGAATCAGGAAGACCTGAGTTCAAATCCAGCCTCAGACACTTACCATATTACCCTAATCTGATCACTTACCCTCTGTCTGCCTTAGTTTCCTCAGCTGTACAGTGGCTATCATAATGGTACCACCTCACAGGATTGTTGTGAGGAGCAAATGAGATAATATTTGTAAAGTATTTTATGTCAGCAATTTTTGGAACTGTGCCCAAAGGGCTATAAAACTGTGCATACCCTTTGATCCAACAATAATACTGCTAAGTCTATATCCCAAAGACATTTTAAGAAGTGGGAAGGGACCTATTTGTACAAAAATATTTATAGTAGTTCTCCTTTTTTGCGGTGGCTAAGAATTGGAAATCAAAGGGATGCCCATCAAGTGGGAAATGGCCAAGCAAGCTGTGGTATATAATTGTAATGGAATATTATTATGCTATAAGAAATGACAAGCAGGATGATTTCAGAAAAACCTGGAAAGACTTACATGAGCTGATGCACAGTGAAGTGAGCAGAACCAGGAGAATATTGTATATAGTAATAGAAATATTGTTTGATGAGGGATTGTGAATGACTTAACTATTCTCAGCAATACCATGATCCAAGACAATCCCAAAGCTTACTATCCGCCTTGAGAGAAAGAACTGATATTGTTTGAATACAGACTGAAGTATTCTATTTTTACTTTTTTTCTTTCATTCTTTTCCCTTTATTCTACTCTTCTTGTACAAAATGACTATTGTGGAAATCACATAATTTGATTGCTTACCATCTCAGGGAGGGGAAAGGGGAAGGAGGGATAGAATTTGGAACTCAAAACTTAAAAAAATGTTAAAAATTGTTTTAAATTTTACATGTATATATATATATATATATATATATATATATATATATATATAGAGAGAGAGAGAGAGAGACAGAGACAGAGAGACAGAGACAGAGAGAGACAGAGACAGAGAGAGGGAAGGAGAGAGAGTACTTATCTTAGTATCTGGCAGTAAATTTATTAAGTAATCACTTAATAAATGCTTGTAATCCTCTCCAGTACTTTCCCTCCCTCCCCACCCCACCCATCTCTGTCTCTCCCTACCTTGGTTCCCAGGGCTGCCTTTCTCTCCCCCTTTCCTCTCCCCCCTCCCCCAACCCCACCTCCTGCAGATTGACAGATTTCCTTTCAATCCTTTTCAACCCATATAGCAATATGATAGATTATTATACATCCTTTCTCCCCATGAGTGAGTTTAGAATGCCTTCTAGGTCACTGGAATTCAAAGGGATTAGTTGATAGTCTCCCATGCTGAATGACAAAATAAAGTTTTTGAAATTCAGTCACCATCAATAATGCCTTGGAAGTCATTCCTTTCAGGCTCCTGCCAAGTTGTTGTCCACAAATTTATTCAAATGTTTCTTGAAATGGTTGTACCCTTTTTAGGTAATGAAACTCAAAAATATACTTGTTAATAAATAAAATAAAGCCCCTTTGTCTTTGTTGTTATACTTTTACCTTTATTTTTGGTTTTAAACTTCTCAAGTATTTTTCTTCCACTGATCCTGGAAGTATTGGTCATATTTTATCTATAGTGTGATGCCACCAGGTGGCAGTACGGTCCTAAATTTATGTTAGTTCAAATAATAATGTGCTTGCTTGAATTATGACCACAAATTTTCTCTTGCTTTCCCCTTTCAAATAAAAGCAAAGTGCTTTTTATTAAAATTAATTACTGTAGCAAATTTGAAAGAGTGGATAATTTTAAAATAGAGTTCCCCAATTCATTCTAGTCAGTCAATAAATATTTATTAAGTTTATATTCTATGTTGGGTACTCTGCTAAGTATTGCGGATACAGAGAAAGACAAAAGACAGTCTCTGCTTTCAAGGAGTTCATAATCTAATAGAAGAGACAACATGTAAACAATTATGTACAAATAAAATGTATACAGGAAAAACTGGAAATAATCAAAAGAGGGAAGTCACCAGAATTAAGAGGGATCAGGAAAGTCTACATGTAGAAGGTGAAATTTTAATTCAACTTTAAGGAAGTCAGAAAAATCAGGAGTCAAAGATGAGGAGGGAGAGAATTCTAGGACTGGGAAACAGACAGTAAAAATGCATAGAGTTGGGGCAGCTAGGTGGCGCAGTGAGTAGAGTGTTGGCCCTGGAGTCAGAAGGACCTGAGTTCGGATCCAACCTCAGACACTTAATGCACACACAAACAAAAAACCTAGCCAGGTGACCTTGGGCAAGTTACTTAATCCCAATTGCCCTCAAAAAAAAAAAAAACCCAAGAAAAAAAACAAACAAAAAAACAAAATGCATAGAGTTGAGAGGTGGAATGTCCAGTGTCATTGGATCTCAGAGTATATAGCAGTGTATATAGTATAAGATTGGAATGGCAGTGGGGAAAGGTTGTGATGGGCTTTGAATGCCAAAAAGAAGATTTTATATTTGATCCTGGAGGTGATAGGGAGCCCCTAGCATTTATTGAGTTGGGGATACATGAGGAGGGAGAGTGGTGACATAATCAGATTTGTGCTTTATGATGATTACTTTTGTAACTGAATGGAGGATAGATGGGAATGGGGCAAGTCTTGAGAGAGGTAGATCAATCAATAGGCTACTGCAATATTTCAGGCATGAAGACCTACACCAGAGTGGTGACAATGTCAGAGGAAAGAAAAGGTCATATTTGAAAGATGTTATAAATGTAAAATCATCAGGCTTTGGCAATAGATTATATATAGGAGGACCAGAGAGAATGAAGAGTCTAAATGACACCTACATTGTAAGTCTAGGTGACAGGGAGGATGGTAGTCCATTCAGCTGTAATAGGGAAGTTAGGAAGATAGAAGGTTTGGCAGTGGGGAGAAGATACTATGTTGTTTTGGACATGTTGTGTTTAAGATGTCTACGAGACATCTAATTCAAGATGTCCAATAGGCAGTTGGAGATATAAGACTGAAGGTCAACAGAGAGGTGAAGGCTGGCTAAGTAGATTTAAGAATCCTCAGCATAGAGATAATAATGTATCCATGCAAGGAAGAAAGGAAGGATGGATGGAAGGAAACAAGCATTTATTAATGCCCATTATGTGTCATGGGAGCTAAAGAGATCATAAGTGAAATATGACAGAGAAGAGGGCCCAGGACAGAGCCTTAGGGGACACCTTTAGTGAGTGTCACCTAGATGAAGATCCAGCAAAGGAGACTCAGAAGAAAGGTGGAACAAACAGGATAGAAAGGTGTTACAAAAACTTAGAAAGGTATCAAGAAGAGGGTGAGGGCAGTTATGTGGCACAGTGAATAGAGGACTAGCCCTGGAGTCAGGAGGACCTGAGTTCAAATCTGACCTCAGACACTTGACATTTACTAGTTGTGTGACCTTGGGCAAGTCACCTTTCCTCCTCCAAAAAAATTGGAGGGTGATCAGCAATGTCAAAGGCTGAAAAGAGAGTGAGGAAGATGAGGATTTATAAAAAGGTCATTGGATTTGGCAACTAAGAATCCACTGGTAACTTTGGAGAGAGCTTTTTAGTTAAAAGATGAGACTAAAAGCCAGGCTACAGAGCTAAGAATGAGAGGAAAGGAGATGGAGGCATTGACTTTTGCATTCAAAACTTACTTAAAAACACATATTACATCAGTAAGATTCAGCAGTGGATAAAATTATGTAATAATATTTTCCTGCTAGTGTATGGTAGGGAATGATACTAAGGTGGTTTTGATAAGCTTAATATATGAGCTCCTTGAGGGCAAGGACTGGTTTTTGCCTTTCTGTGTGGGCAGTCACACAAATGGTGATTTATGGTTCAGTTGTTTCAGTCGTGGCTGACTTTTTCATGACCCCATTTGGGATTTTCTTGGCAAAGATACTGGAGGGGTTTGCCATTTCCTTCTCCAGCTCATTCTGCAGATGAGGAAACTGGGGCAAACAGAGTCAAGTGATTTGCCCAGGGTTACATAGTTAGTCAGTGTCTGAGGCCAGATTTGAACTTAGGAAGATGAGTCTTTCTGACTCTAGGTCTGGCACTCTCTCCTCTGTACTACCTAGCTGCCCTAATCTCAGTGCTAACCTCTAAACCAAGGTGAAAATTCCAAGCTTTTAAAAAAAGAACAAAAAAATTAGAAAATTTCTGGCAAGATATGTAACTAGAAGTTATTAGTAGGTCAGTATTACCATGGATGAGCCCCCACATGTAAGATTGTCTAAATATGTGGAAATGGCTCAAGGACGGCATAGGCAGATATGATCTGAAATCTGGACCATCTTTCAGAGAGGAAAAAAAGGACCTGGCAGGACTACTGAGGCCAGACATCTCTCTTCTGGTTTCCAAAAGGGTTACTAGGTTGGAACTATATTTATCAGCCAACTGCTATTTATCTATGATCTAAGGGTATGACTCAGCTCAGACAGAAAATTGTTTCCCTAATCACACATAAAGGAGACGGCATCCCTTAGTTGCTATATATATAAAGCAAAATACAAAGTAATTTCATTTGAAGAGAGGGAAGAACAATAACAAAGGAGGTAAGAAGCAAAGGCCTCACACAGGCAGTTATATTTGAATGAACTTTGATGGGAGCTAGGAATTCCTAACCAAGAAGTTAAAGTGAGGAGGGAGAGCATTGCAACTATTAGGGAGGGTATAGCCTATGCAAAGGCATGGAGGCTGGAGGTGAAATGTCATATATATATATATATATATATATATATATATATATATATATATATATATATATATTTTTTGTATTGTTGAAAGTAGGCCACTTTGGTTGGAATATAGAATACATGAGGGAAAGTAATGTGGAATCAAGCGAGAAAGATGGGCTGGAGTCATATTGTAAGGGGCTTTAAATGTTAAAACAGGATGTTGTATTTTATCTTAATAAGCTTCTGGAACAAGGTAGTGACATGGTAGGACCCTTGCTTTAGATATACTAATTTTTTCAATTTTAAGTCTTATGCAAAAAATTGATAATGTTGTTGGTAGGATCCCATATGTGTTTTCATTACTATTGCTCAATAAATGGAGAAATGCAGAAGAGAAAGGCAGCAGTTTTGGAAAGAAAACAGATAGCTAAGAAGATGTTATTTGTTTGTTTTTTTTAATTAATATTTCATTTTCCCCCAATTACATGTACAATTTTTTAACATTCTTTTTCCCCTCAAATTTTGAGTTTCAAGTTCTCCTCCTCCTTCTTTCCCCTCAACAAGAAGGCAAATAATTTGCCATAGGTTATAAATATGCAGCATACAAAACATTTCCATGACAGTCATGCTATGAAAGAAAACAGATAAAAAAAACCCCAAGAAAAATAATGAAAAAGTATGATTTGATCTGTATTCAGACTACATCAGTTCTTTCTCTGGAGATGGATAGTATTTTTCATCACAAACCCTTCAGAGTTGTCTTAGATCATTGTATTGTTGAGACTAGCCAAGCTATATTTACAGTAGATCACCATACAATATTGCTGTTACTGTATGCAATATTATCCTGGTTCTGTTTATTTCACTTTGTATCATTTCATGTAGGTCTTCCCAGGTTTTTCTGAGAAGGCCCTGCTTGCCATTTCTTATAGTCCAATAGCACTACATCACAATCACATACAACAACTTGTCCAACCATCCCCAGTTGAAGGACATATCACCTCAATTTCCAATTCTTTGTCACCACTAAAATAGAAGCTATAAATATTTTTGTATATATAGGTCTTTTTCCTTTTTTAAAAATCTCTTTGGGAGGGGTTGGAGCCAAGATGGCTGTAGAAGCAGGAAAACTCCGGGAGCTCCCCGCCATAACTACCTCAAATACCTATAAAATATGAATCTAAACAAATTTTAGAGCTACAGAAGCTACAAAGTCACAGAGAGAAACAAACTTCCTGCTAAAGGAAGCCTAGAAGGAGGACAGGAAGGGTTAATCACTGCATGCTGGGAGCAGAACTCAGCCCTGAGAGGGCCCACAGTTTTAGTCCCAGAGTGGCCCCGACCAGCAGCGACTGGAGCAGACTTTGGGAGAGTGGATCACCAGCAGCTGTGGCAGTTTCCAGAAATATCAACCCATAAATGCCAAAGACAAAGTAAAAGGTCAGTGTAGAACTCTGTTAGAACTTGGGGGACAGAGGGAGCATGATCTGGCCTCTGCCCTGGAGCAAGAAGCAGTGGAGGTGTGACAGCCATGCATCTGCCTCCAAATGGCTACTTCAGAGCCCCCAGCCTGCAGATCATAGGGGGGCCAAGCCACCATTCTGGGGGTAATTGCTCTTGCTTTAACTTGCCTGGATCTGGATCACAGTCTTGAGTGGTGGTCCTAAGGTATGTGACCAGTGAGCCAGAGCTTGTGGGGACTTTAGAGATAGTTCCCTCCTAATAGCTCTGGCAGTGGCAAAAACCCCAGTGATTTGGGACAAAGCTCTCCCCTCTGGAAGCAGAGCTCTACTGTGGCAAAGAGCTCAAAAGTCAAGTAATTGAGTGGCAACATGAGCAAGCAAAAGAAGCAAAGCAAACACAGAAATCCAACTTTAGATTCTTTTTTGGGGACAAAAAGGATCAAAGCATGGAACAGGAGGAAGACAGTGAAGTCAGAACTCCTGCACCAAAAGCTTCCAAGAAAAATATGAATTGGTTACAGGCCATGGAGGAACTCAAGAAAGATTTTGAAAATCAAGTAAGAGAAGTAGAGGAAAAATTGGGAAGAGAAATGAGAATGATGCAAGAAAATCATAAAAAGCAAGTCAACAACCTGACTGAAGAAAATAACACGTTAAAAAATAGACTAACTCAAATGATAGAAGACGTCCAAAAAGCCAGTGAGAAGAATGCCTTAAAAAGCCGAATTTGCCAGATGGAAAAGGAATTTCAAAAGCTCTCTGAAGAGAATAACTCCTTCAAAATCAGATTGGAGCAATTGGAAGCTAATGACTTCATGGGAAATCAAGATACTATAAAATAGATCCAAACAAATGAAAAAATAGAAGCCAACTGGAAACATCTCATTGGAAAAACCACTAACCTGGAAAATAGATCCAGGAGAGATCATTTTAAAGTTATTGGACTACCTGAAAGCCATGATCAAAAAAAGAACCTAGACACCATCTTTCAAGAAATTATCCAGCAAAATTGCCCTGATATTCTAGAAACAGAGGGCAAAATAGAACTTGAAAGAATTCACAAATCACCTCTTGAGAAAGATCCCAAAAAGAAAACTCCTAGGAATATTATAGCCAAATTCCAGGGTTCCCAAGTCAAGGAGGAAATACTGCAAGCAGTCAGGAAGAAACAATGTGAGTATTGTGGATAACACGAGACTTAGCAAGTTCTGCATTAAGGGATCAAAGGGCTTGGAATATGATATTCCAGAGGTCAAAGGAGCTAGGACTAAAACCAAGAATCACCTACACAGCAAAACTGAGTATAATGCTACAGGTCATTCAGTGGAATAGGGGACTTTCAAGCATTCTTGATGAAAAACCAGAGCTGAACAGAAAATTTGACTTTCAAATACAAGAAGCAAGAGTAGCATGAGAAGGTAAACAGGGAAAAGAAATAATAAGGAACTTATCAAAGTTGAACTATTTACATGCTTACATGGAAAAACAATAATTGTAACTTATGAAACTTCTCAGTATGATAGTTGAAAGGAATATAAATATATATGTATACATACATATACATCAATATAAGAGGGTATATGTGCATATTAATACATGTGTGAGTGTGTGTATATATGTGTACAGGTATACATGGACAAAAGGCACGGGATCAATTGAATAGGAAGGGATGATATTTAAAAGGTGAAATTGAGAGGTAAGAGAGTAATATAATGAGAAGAGATGGGGAGAGACAGAATGGGGTAAATTATCTCATATAGAAGAGGCAAGGGAAAACTGTTACAGTGGAGGGAAAGAACAGGAAGGCAAAAAGGAATGGGTCAACTTTACTCTTATTGAATTTGGCTTAGGAAGGGAATGACATATACACTAAATTGGATATCTTTCAATATCCAATTGAGAGAGGAGGGGGGAAGGAGATGAGAGGGGGGGATGACGGAGGGGAGGGCAGGTTGGGGGGAAGGTAGTTAAAAGCACACACTTTTGAAAAGGGACACGGTCAAAGTAGAGAATAAACAAGTGGGGGGAGGGATAGGATGGAGGGAAATATAGTCAGTCTTTCACACTATATCCACTATGGAAATGTTTTGCATAGCTACATGTGTACAACCTATATTGAATTGCCTATCTTCCCAGTAAGGGTGGGTGACAAGGGAGGACAGGAAAGAATCTGGAATTCAAAGTCATAAAATAAAATGTTTTTTAAATATTATTATTATTTTACATGCAAATGGGAAATAAGATATTTGTTATATTATATTAAGATATTATATTATAGATATTAAGGCACTGGGGTATGGAGATCCATCTTGCCCTACCGGATAGTTGGAGGGGGGGGTGGGGGAGGACATAGGAGAGAGAAGATTGGGAGAGGGGGTATACAGTGGGATCGCTGTTTTGGGGTGGTGGGTAGGGGAAAGACTGGGAGATAATTTGTAACTCAAAATCTTGTGGAAATGAATGTTGTAAATGAAAAATAAACATAAAATTTAATTTAAAAAATCTCTTTGGACCCATATGTACAAAAATATCTATAACAGCTCCTTTTGTGGTGGCAAAGAATTGGAAATTAAGGGGATGCCCATCAATTGGAGAATGGCCAAACAAATTGTGGTATATGAATGTAATGGAATACTATTGTGCTATAAGAAATGAGGAGCAGATGGTCTTCATATTTACCTGGAGGGGCTTATACGAACTGATGCTGAGTGAGAAGAGCACAACCAGAATAAATTTGTACGCAATTACAGACACAATGTATGTGTGATGAGCAGCTTTGATAGACTGAACTCTTCTTAGCAATGCAGGGTTATAAGTCAACTCCAAAAGACAATGATGGAGAGAGATGTCTACATTCAGAGAAAGAACAGAGAGAACAGAGATCATATCTATGTATGTATATGTATACATACATATACATCAATATAAGAGGGTATATGTGCATATTAATACACATGTGAGTGTGTGTATATATGTGTACAGGTATACATGGACAAAGGGCATGTATTCAATAGAAAGAACAGAGTTTGAATGCAGATTGAAGCAAGCTACCTGCTCTCTTTCTTTTTCTTGTTTGATTTTGTTTCCTCTTTCCCATTGTTCATTCCATCTGATACAATCCTTCTTCATAACCTGAATAATGTCTAATAGGCAAGTATTTACAGATCCTATATTTGATTGTATGCTGCCATGGCGGGAATGGGGGGGGGAGAGAGAAAATTTGAAACTCAAGGAATTGTGGGACTGAATCTTATAAACTAAAAGTAAACAAACAAATTAATAAAGATGAAAAAATTTAAAAAAGAATGTAATGAATTATAGCAGTGAGTTCAAATATCTAGGAAAGAATCTGTTACCTTGATTTTTTTAGAGATTCATTAAAATGAAAGAATGGTTTTTGACTTAAAATTTTTTTTAAAATCTCTTTGGGACACAGACCTAGTAGTGGTATTACTTTGTTAAAGGTTATGCATGGTTTTATAGCTCTTTGGATATAGTTCCAAATTACTCTCCAGAATGGTTGAATTAGTATACCCTTTACCAATAGTACATTAGTGTTTTTAATTTTCCCACATCTCCTCCAACATTTGTCATTTTCCTTTTCTGTCATATTAGCCAATCTGATAGGTGTGGGGTGGTAGCTCAGAGTTGTTTTAAATTGCATTTCTCTAATCAATAGTGATTTAAAGCATTTTTATATGACTATAGATAGCTTTGATTACTTCATCTGAAAACTGCCTATTCATATCCTTTGACAATTTGTCAATTGAAGAATGCTTCTTATATAAATTTGACTCAGTTTTCTATATATTTGAGAAGTGAGGTCTTTATCAGAGAAATTTGCTATAAAAATTTTTTTCACAGTAAAGATGACTATGTATTTTCCTCCATCCTTTTTCCCCCTAGAAGATATTGTCTGAAAACAGAATTTGGGTTTCTGATTTTCATCAAAAGGTGTGAATTATGTGTTGTTTGTGAGGGATGGGGTGAACCTAATAAAAACTGGTGAAAACATTTGTCTGGAATCTTGTGAATCTAATCAGGAGGGACTTAGTGATGAGGAGGAAATTGCAGACACACAGTTAGATGTGTATGTAAGAGAGAGAGAGAGAGAGAGAGAGAGAGAGAGAGAGAGAGAGAGAGAGAGTGTAAACACATATAAGACAAGCTTGGTACTGTAGAGGGTCACAGTATGTAGAAGAAGAATAGTAGAAGAAAGAACCAAAAATTCATGAGAGACGATCTCTAAGAATTATAAGAAAATTATACTTTATCTATTTACATGTCGTGTTCTATAGTAGAGTATAAACTCCTTGAGGGTAAGTATAGTTTTTTTGCTTTTGTTTGTCATTCCAATCTGATAGCAGAGTGCCTTGCTATAGTAGGTGCTCAATAAATGCTCGTTGAATCAAATTGAAGAACATAGCCTGCAATGAACCTCATGGCTTCAGATGTCTATAAACCAATGATCAGATTATTGAAAATAAGCAGAGAGGTACAGTACAAAAAGTATGAGATCTATAGTCAGAGGTTCAAATCCCAATCCCAGATCTGTCACTTTCCCCCCATGTGACCTTAGACAAATCACTTTACCTGTCTGGATCTCAGTTTCTTCATTGATAAAATGAAAGAGCCAGTCTAGATAAAATTCAATGTCAATTCTTGCTTTGAATATATGATTTTATAATAAATTAGAGCCCATAATGCAAGGAGGTAAATCTGATTGTATACTTTCCACTGAGATTTGGGAAAATGGGGCTCATGACTAGAATATAGTTCTGGAAAGATATGCTTTTTCAAATGGAATAAACAAGTCGAATGGGGAGGGATGCAGTAGCATAGAGGAAATCTAGGTACCTGAAGAAAGAAACATGGTAGAAAGCATTTGGGAGAGGATCAACAGAGACGGAAACAGAAGTAACATTGTTGTTGGAGTATACTATAGACCAAATGGACAAAAGAAAGAATTAGATGAGGAGTTTGGGAAACAAATTACTAATCTATACCAAAATGAAAAAGGGTTTCAAGTATTTAGACATCGTTCAGTTCTCTCTCTCTCTCTCTCTCTCTCTCTCTCTCTCTCTCTCTCTCTCTCTTTCTCTCTCTCTCTCTCTCAGAGCAAGGGATAATTCTGTGACTTGCCTTAATTATAATTTCAACCATTACCAAATAGAGGAAGTGACAAAAGGAACCACTGCTACTTTGAACCTAATTCTGACAAATCGGGAAAAGCTGATTGCTACAGAAGAATTTATAAGAAGCTTGTAGGAAAGTGACCATTGTAGAGTGGAATCTATGACAGAGAAAGAACATAAAGTTGGGCAGTCTGATATGTGCCTCATGTTTTAGGAGAGAAGATTTCTAAGGGTTCAGAGATAGGATAAATAGGATCCAAAATTCTAGTATTTTTTCAGGGGGAGTAGGCCTTAGAGGGATGGAAAGCTATAAATGTATGAGCAGTGATGATTCTTCAGAAGAGGAAAAAGGGGAATTGATTAAAGAGACTGATTTGGATGCCAAAGGAATTAAACTATAAACTCAGATTTTAAAAAGGCAATGTATAACTGGGCATGGTAGCTCAGCTATGTATTTCCTGATACTGCACAGGTTAAAACTAGTAGACTCTTTGAGCTCATGAGTTATGTGCTACAGTACACTAAGCTAATCAGTGTCTGCACTAAATCTGGTACCAATAGGATGAATTTTTGAGAGGTGGGAGGAGAGACACAAAACTCCTAAGGAGTGGTGAACCAGCCCAGGTCGTAAGTCGAGCAGGTCAAAGCTCCTCTTCCGTCAGTAGGGTCTGACTCATGAGTGATCACTACACTTTCAGATAGGGAGACCCAGTCTCAAAAACAAAATCAAAATCAAAAGGAATGTATGAAGATGAAAGTATGAGCAAATAACAGATGATATATACAAAAATAGTAGCTTAGTCCTGAAAAAAAAATGGTCTCATTTTAAATAGCCAGAGTACATTAAAGTTGACAATGAATGCTAAGGACAACAAAAGTTTTGGGATTTTTTTAAAGCTGTGCTTGGATCAAATGGAGAATCAATGAAATAAAGGCTGCTACTTTGGGTGGGATGGTGGTAACATCTTGAGATCAGAATTGACTCAATTTTTTTTCTGTTCTGTCTTCTAAGGAGGATTTTTGAGCTTCAGATAGAACAAAAATGGTGATCAGGGAGTGGAAAACTAAGATAAGTAAGGGAACTGTCCATCAGCATCTATGTATAGTTGAACTATATCTGTGGAGTCCCTATTGGGGAAAAGCCATAACTTAAACTCTGTGAAGGGTGGAAGCCTGGACATGGTGACCTGTTAAAATCACAGTTCAGTCACTGAGTCATAACTGAGATAATGTGTCCAGTACCAGACATAACACAGAGTGATTGGTTTGCAATTAGTACGTAAACCTGTGTTTGGGCATTTACCCAACAACATTGGCTTAATGCCCAAGCTTAGAAATGAGCTCATTACTAAAAAGAAACCCCAAATATCCACCAACCAGTAGTGATATGCTCTACAGTTCCATCTCTCTTTGTTTGATGCCTATAATTACCACTGTGCTTTCCTGGAATCTTTGTAGGGATCCAACCTACGGTCTGGCCACTGCCCCAGACTGATGATATATTAAATTCTTGTCAGGGATCCATCATTTTGCCCCAATGTAAGTAACCCAATTGACTAAATTACTATCTATGATCAATATGGAGTCCCTAGCATCTTCTTTGGGATCAAACTTGCCCTACTGTGTGTGTGTGTGTGTGTGTGTGTGTGTGAACTGTGAATATCTTTGTGGTGGGGAATTTTGGACTCTACTGCATCCTAGAGTAAAAATTGGCCCATGTTGCTGAGTCCATCCGCGGTTTTTGAAAAAATCTTAGAAATTAGAAAAGATATTGCAGTCCTATGGCAGGACAAACATTTAAATTTTTATAAAAAGGAAGTCTTACAACTATAGACCAGTGAACTTGATGTGGATTCTTTAAAGAAATTATAGAACACATTAAAGAGGTGATTTGTGAGTATGTAGAAATGAAAGTAAGCATTAAAAACCAACATGATTTCATGAAGTGCCGGTTATTACATACCTCCTTTTTTGGACATGATAACTAGGTTCATAGATCAGGGGAATGATGCAGATATTTGTATACTTATTTTTCAGGAAGCATTTTAAAAAGTCTCTCATGGGTACCACATCACACCTATCAGATTGATTAATGTGACAAAACAGGAAAATGATAAATGTTGGAGAGGATGTGGGGAAAGTTGGATCACTGATTCATTGTTGGTGGAGCTGTGAGCTGATCCAATCATTCTAGAGGGCAATTTGGAACTATACCTGAAGGGCTATAAAAATGTGCATACCCTTTGACCCAACAATACCACTGCTAGGGCTGTATCTCAAAGAGATCATGAAAATGGGAAGAAGACCCACATGTACAAAAATATTTATAGCAGTTCTTTTTGTGGTGGCCAAAAACTGGAAATTGAGGGGATACCCATCAAGTGGGGAATGGTTGAACAAGTTGTGGTATATGAATGTAATGGAATACTATTATGCTATAAGAAATGATGAATAGGTGGACTTCAGAAAATCCTGGAAAGACTTATATGAACTGATGATGCTGAATGAAATGAGCAGAATCAGGAGATATTGTTCACAGAAACAGCCACAGTATACGATGACCCATTTTGATGGACTTAGCCATTTTCAGCAATGCAAAGACCTAAAACAGTTCCAAAGGATTCATGATGGTAAATGCCATCCACATCCAGAGAAAGAACTATGGAGTTGGAATGCAGAACAAAGTAGACTATTTTCTTTTTTGTTTAGCTTTGTTTTGTCTCTTTTTTTCTTTCTCATGGTCTATCTTATTCGTTATAATTCTTCTATGCAAAATGACTAATATGAAAATGTGTTTAATAGTAATGTATGTGTAGAGTCATGTATTGCAAGCCATCTTCCAGAGGGAAGGGGGAGAAAATTTAAGACTTATGGAAGTGGATTCTGAAAACCAAAAATAAATAAATTGATAATTTTTTAAAAAGTCTCTCATGCTATGCTTGTGAATAAGGTGGCTAGACAATAGTAAAGTTAGGCAGATTTAGAACTTACTGAATGACTGGACCCAAGGAGTAATTATTAATGGGTTAATATTAAGTTGGAGAGATGGCTGTGTTGTAGCTTGCCAATCATTTGTTCTAGGTTGTGGGCTTTTTAAACTTTTTTTTATGAATAACTTGCAACCTTGGAAAAGTGTCTTAAAGAGTTAAATTCTTAGAACAATAGATTCTTTTCAGTTATGATTAGCTGGTTATCTCAAAGTAATCCACATAGGGTAAGAAAAATAACTACAGTTGGTGGAGCCAAGATGGCGGAGTAGGAACAGCTCATCCAAGCCACTTTGCCCCCAGATTACCTCCAAACTATGTAAAAGGGGACTCTGAACAACTTCTGGAGCCCCAGCACCCACAGAATGACACAGAGAAGCTAACCTCCCGCTGAAGACAGCCCAGCAGCCCTGCACGAAGGACCAGTGCAGTGGTCTGGGAGCCGACAGCGCTGCTCGCTCTCGCGGGGAGCCAAGCACAGGTCTGCCTGAGTCACGGTTTTAGCCCCAGGGCGGCAGGGCCAGCAGCCGGCTGGAGGGACCCCAGAACACCAGCAGCTGTGGCGATTCCAGAATTATCAACATAGACATGCCTAGGACAAAGTGAGAGGTTAGTGCCCTATGGACTTTGGGACCAGTATTTGGGGAACGCATTGGCTTCCTCCCCTGGGGGCTAGAAGCCGCTGAGGAGACACGCCATTTTGTAGTTTTCAGAGACAGCTCCAGCTCCTGGCCTGCGAACTGTAGGGAGATCCAGCAAGCAATCTTGGGGAGTAATCGCTCTTGCTTTAACCTCCCTGGATCTGGATTGTGATCTGGGGTGGAGGTAGTGGGGTGGATATCCAGCTTGCCAGAAATGGAAGTTGTCCCCCCAACATGTTCGGGATGGAAGCTCCCCTGTCTGGTGGCAGAGTCATACTGTGGCAACAAGCCCAAAAGTCAAGTAATTAAGTGGCAATATGCCAAGGCAAAGGAAACAAATTAAACAGAAAAATGCAACATTAGACTCCTATTTTGGGGGCAAAGAAGATTGAAGCATAGAACAGGAAGAGGTCTGTGAGATCAGAAATCCTCCTCCAAAAACCCCAAAGGAAAATATAAGCGGGTTACAGGCCATAGAGGACCTTAAGAAGGACTTTAAAAATCAAATAAGAGAAGTGGAGGAAAGACTGGGAAGAGAAATGAGAAAGATGCAGGAAAAGTATGAAATGAGGGTCAACAGCCTGACTGAGGAAAACAACACCTTAAAAAATAGACTAACCCTGGGGCGGCTAGGTGGCGCAGTGAATAGAGCTCTGGCCCTGGAGTCAGAAGGACCTGAGTTCGGAGCCGGCCTCAGACACTTAATCCACACAAACAAAAACCTAGCCGTGTAACCTTGGGCAAGTTACTTAACCCCAGTTGCCCTAAAGGGGCAGCTAGGTGGCACAGTGAGTAAGAGCGCCGGCCTTGGAGTTGGGGTGACCCGAGATCAGATCTGGCCTCAGAAAATGAGCACCCACGCATAAATAATGACTAGCCATGTAACCTTGAGCAAGTTACTTAACCCCAATTGCTTTATAAAAAAAAATAGACTAACTCAAACGGCAAAGGAGGCCCAAAAGGGCAATGAGGAGAAGAATGCCTTAAAAAGCCAAATTTGCCAGATGGCAAAAGAATCTCAAAAGTTCACTGAGGAGATTCATTCCTTCAGAGTGAGACTGGAGCAAATGGAAGCTAATGACTTTATGAGAAATCAAGATGCTGTTAAGCGATCCAAACAAATGAAAGAATAGAAGGCAATGTGAAATATCTCATGGGAAAAACCACTGACCTGGAAAATAGATCCAGGAGAGACAATTTAAAAATTGTTGGACTACCTGAAAGCCATGATCAAAGAAAGAACCTAGAAATCACCCTTCAAGAAATTCTCAAGGAAAATTGCCCTGATGTTTTAGACCCAGAGGGCAAAATAGAGGTTGAAAGAATCCACCAATCACCTCCTGAAAAAGATCCTAAAAAGAAAACTCCCAGGAATATTATAGCCAGGTTCCAGAATCCCAGATCAAGGAGAAAATACTACAAGCAGCCAGGAAGAAGCAATTTCAATATTGTGGAAACACATTCAGAATAGCACAGGACCTGGCAGCTTCTACACTGAGGGATAGAAGGGCATGGAATATGATATTCCAGAGGGCAAAAGAGCTGGGACTGAACCCAAGGGTCACCTACCCAGCAAAACTGAGTATTTTGTTTCAGGGAAAATATGGTCATTCAGTGGAATAGAGGACTTTCAAGCATTCTTGAGGAAAAAACCAGAGTTGAATAGAAAATTTGACATCCAGACACAAGAAGCAAGAGATGCCTAAGAAGGTAATCAGGGAAAAGAAATCAAAAGGAACTTATCAAAGTTGAACTATTTACATTCCTATATGGAAAAGCAATAACTGTGACTGATGATATCTTTCTCACTATGAAAATATGGAAGAAGGGTGTGTGGTCATATGAATACATATGTGAATGTGTATGTATATGCTTACAGTTATATATGGATAGAGGGCATAGGTTGAATTTGTTGGGAAGGGAGAATACTCAAGGGATGAAATTATGAGGTGAGAGAGGAAAGTGGAAAGAGGAGATGGGGAGAGACAGGGTAGGGTAAACTATCTCATGTAGAAGAAGCAAGGGGAAGTGGTTGCAAGGGAGGGGGAGAATAGGAAGGCAAAAAGGCAAAACCACATTCTCATTGAATTTGGTTCAGGGAGAGAATGACATACATACTAAATGGGATATCTCAACCTGCAGCAGAATAGGGGGAAGGGGGATGAGAGGAGGGATGATGGATGGGAGGGCATCCTTGGGGGGAGGGGAGGTTGGAAGTACCCACTATAGAAGAGGGACAGGATCAAGTAGGGAATGGACCAGGTGGGGGGTGGGATGGGTGGGAGGAAATTATAAGCAGCCTTGTACAATATATCTACTATGGTAATGTTTTGCATAGCTAGACATGTACAACATATACTGAATTATTTATCTTCCCAGAGGGAATGGGTGACAAGGGAGGAAGGAAATGGATCTGAAATTCGAGGTCTTAAGATTAAATGTTTCAAATATATATAAATACTATTACTAATACTCTTTTGCTTGTAATTGGGAGATAAGATGTGCAGGCATTGGGACACAAAGATTCACCTTCCTCTAATGGAAAAGTCAAAGGGGGTATGGGAGAAGGTATGGGAGAGAGCAGATTGGAGGAAGCGATTGTGGGACTGCTATTCTGGGAGAGTGGGTAGGGGAAAAACAGGGGGGAATATAATTGTAACTCAAAATCTGGCAGAAATGAATGATGTAAAACAGAAGTTAATAAAGCATTTGATTAAAAAAAAGTAACTACAGTATTATTTCATTAGTTAATTAGTTAATCACTTAGTGATTAATCACTAAGTAATAGTTTTACCTGGGGAAAAAGTAATGAAAATAAAAAGAAATACAAAACTAAAACAACATTAGAGACAAAATGGAAAAGTAAGAGAGGATAAGTGGAGATGGGGGAAGGTTGTTTTTTTTTTTTTGTTTGTTTTTTAAGATTGTCAGAACCATAGTTAAAGTTTGTCATACAACTGAGAGAAGTTGTCTGATTCAGCACTGAGGTGGTGGACAGCATTAATCTTGTGACTTCAGAGCTGGCAATTCAAGTTCCCTTTCGTGTTGCAAACAGGGGCTTTCCAAGGGGCATTTGAGGGGGAGGAGAGTCTATTATTAGTGCTAATAAGAAATTGGAAAGCAGTCTGGCAGAAACTGGGCAAAGGCCAATATCTTACACCATTTACCAAGATAAGATCAAAATGGATGTGTAACCTAGATATAGAGATGTCACAAGAAAATTTGAAGATTATAGAATATATTATCTATCTGACTTATGGATAGGCAAACAATACACAAATAAACAAGAGACAGAGAGCAATGTGAGGTATAAAATGGATAATTTTGATTACATTAAATTTACTAGATTTGAACAAGTAAAACAAATGTAGCCAAGAACAGAAGGAAAGCAGAAAATTGGGGAGAAATTATAGACAGTTTCTCATATAAAGTTTTCATACACCAAATATGTAAAGAACTTTGTGATATCTGTGAGACTATGAGTCATTCCCCAATTGATAAATGGTCAGAAAATATGAGCAGGCAGTTTTTTAGTGATTAAATCAAAACAATTTATAGTCACGTGAAAAAATACTCTAAATCATTATTGATTATAGAAGGAAAATTAAAACAACCTTGAGATATCATTTTAACCTATCAGATTGGCTAAAATAATTGAAGGGGAAAGCAACAAATATCAGAGGGGATATGGAAAAACTGGGACACTAATTCACTGCTAGTGGAACTGTGAACTGATCCAACTATTTTGTAGAGCAATCTGGAATTATGCCCAAAGAGTTATTAAACTGTCTATACCCTTTGGCCCAACAATACCACTACTAGGTCTGTTTCCCAAGATGATAAGAGAAAAAGGAAAAGAACCTCTATGTTCTAAAATATTTATAGCTACTCTTTGTGGTGACAAAGAACTGAAAAATTGTGGGGATGCCTGTCAATTGGTGAATGGTTGAATAAGTTGTGGTATGTGATTGTGATGGAATACTACCATGCTATAAGAAATGATGAACTTGATGATCTTAGAAAAACAAAGATAGACTTGCATGAAATAATGAAGAACACAATGAACAGAACCAAGAGAATGTATTTCATAGCAACAATATTGTTTTAAGAACAACAATGAGTAACTAAATAATTTTGATTGTCATTAATGCCCAAATTAACTCCAAAGAACATATAAAACGAAGATGCTATCTGAATCCAGAGAAAGAACTGATAAATAGAAGTATGTATAAAAAGGTTTGACATGCGCGCACGCGCACACACACACACACACACACACACACACACACACACTGTGTCTAATGGTACTTATCTTTAGAATGGGGGCCAAAAAAAGGGGAAAAAAGAAATGTACATGATAACTTTATTATATATTTAAAAATAGCAATTTGTACATAATAGACTTGCAGTTTCATATAAGCCATTACATTTTCTATTCTACTGTGTTATGGAAATGCTTGTCTTATTTATTAAATTCACAACAAAATAAACAAAAATTTAAAAATAAAATTACTTGGACTGGCCCACTTTTGTAGGTTTTGGCTTATTTGGATGTTTCATAGAAATCTTTTTTTTTTAGTTAGATCTGAATTTATTTCTCTGGGAAGTGTTTTTGTAGTTGTGTTCATATAGGTCCTGGGTTTGTTTGGACAGGTAGATTCCCAAATATTTTATAATGTCTACAGTAACTTTATTTTTTTTAAACAAATACTTTATTAACTTCTGGTTTACATCATTCATTTCCACCAGATTTTGAGTTACAATTTTCCCCCCATATTTTCCCTACCCACCACCCCAGAGTAGCAGTCCTACTAGATATCCCCTCATCCAATCTGTTCTCTCCCATATCTTCTCCCACACCCCCTTCGACTTTGCCATTAGGGCAAGGTGAATCTCTGAGCCCCAATGCCTGGACATGTTATGAAACATTTAATTTTAAAACTTCAATTTTCAGATCCATTCCCTTCCTCCCTTGTCACCCACTCCCTCTGAGAAGATAAGCAATTCAGTATGTGTTGTACATGTATAGCTATGCAAGACATTACAATAGTAGATGTATTGTAAGAGACTGCTTATATTTCCCTCCCACCCATCTCACCTCCCACCTGGTCCATTCCCTACTTTGATCCTGTCCCTCTTTGATAGTGGGTACTTCCAACCTCCCAGAATGCCCTCCCTCCATCATCCCTCCTCTCATCCCCCTTCCTCCTATTCTGCTGCAGGTTGAGATATCCCATTTAGTATGTATGTCATTCTCTCCCTGAACCAAATTCAATGTGAATGTAGTTTTGCCTTTTTAGCCTTCCTTATTCTCCCCCTCCTTTGCAACCACTTCCCCTACATGAGATAGTTTACCCTACCATGTCTCTCCCCATCTCCTCTTGCCACTTTCCCCTCTCACCTCATAATTTCATCCCTTGAGTATTCTCCCTTCCCAACAAATTCAACCTATGCCCTCTATCCATATATAACTGTAAACATATACATACACATTCACATATGTATTCATATGACCACACACCCTTCTTCCATTATTTTCATAGTGAGAAAGATATCATCAGTCACAGTTATTGCTTTACCATATAGGAATGTAAATAGTTTAACTTTGATAAGTTCCTTTTTATTTCTTTTCCCTGATTGCCTTTTCAGGCATCTCTTGCTTCTTGTGTCTGGATGTCAAATTTTCTATTCAACTCTGGTTTTTTCCTCAAGAGTTCTTGAAAGTCCTCTATTCCACTGAATGACCATATTTTCCCCTGAAACAAAATACTCAGTTTTGCTGGGTAGGTGACCCTTGGGTTCATTCCCAGTTCTTTGCCCTCTGGAATATCATATTCCATGCCCTTCGATCCCTCAGTGTAGAAGCTGCCAGGTCCTGGGCTATTCTGATTGTGTTTCCACAATATTGAAACTGTTTCTTCCTGGCTGCTTGTAGTATTTTCTCCCTGATCTGGGGATTCTGGAACCTGGCTATAATATTCCTGGGAGTTTTCTTTTTGGGATCTTTTTCAGGAGGTGATTGGTGGATTTTTTCAACCTCTATTTTGCCCTCTGGATCTAAAACATCAGGGCAATTTTCCTTGAGAATTTCTTGAAGGATGATTTCTAGGTTCTTTCTTTGATCATGCTTTCAGGTAGTCCAATAATTTTTAAATTGTCTCTCCTGGATCTATTTTCCAGGTCAGTGGTTTTTCCCATGAGATATTTCACATTGCCTTCTAATCTTTCATTTGTTTGGACCTGCTTAACAGCATCTTGATTTCTCATAAAGTCATTAGCTTCCATTTGCTCCAGTCTCACTCTGAAGGAATGAATCTCCTCAGTGAACTTCTGAGATTCTTTTTCCATCTGGAAAATTCGACTTTTTAAGGCATTCTTCTCCTCATTGCCCTTTGGGGCCTCCTTTGCCATTTGAGTTAGTCTATTTTTTAAGGTGTTGTTTTCCTCAGTCAGGTTGTTGACCCTCATTTCATACTTTTCCTGCATCCTTCTCATTTCTCTTTCCAATTTTTCCTCCACTTCTCTTATTTGATTTTTAAAGTCCTTCTTAAGTTCCTCTATGGCCTGCAACCCACTCATGTTTTCCCCTGGGGCTTTTGGAGCAGGACTTCTGACCTCACAGTCCTTTTCCCGCTCTATGCCCCCCAAAATAGGAGTCTAGGGTTGCATTTTTCTGTTTCCTTTGCCTTGGCATGTTGCCACTTAATTACTTGACTTTTGGGCTTGTTGCCACACTATGGCTTTAAGGCCAGATAGAGGAATTTTCGTCCCGAATGTGTGGGGGGCAACTTCCGTTTCTGGCAAGCTGTAAACCCACCCACCACTTCCACCCTAGATCACCATCCAGATCCAGGGAGGTTAAAGCAAGAGCGATTCCCCCCCCTCCACCCCAAGACTGATCGCTGAATCTTCCTACGATTTGCAGGCTGGGAGCTGGAGCTGCTTCTGAAAACTACAAAATGGCATGTCTCCTCAGTGGCTTCTAGCCCCCAGGGGAGGGAGCCGACACATTCCCTAAATACCGGTCCCAAAATCCATAGGACACTAACCTCTTACTTTGTCCTAGGCATGTCTATGTTGATAATTCTGGAGTCGCCACAGCTGCTGGTGTTCTGGGGTCCCTCCAGCTGGCTGTTGGCCCTGCCACCCTGGGGCTAAAACCTTGGCTCACACGGACCTGGGCTTGGCTCGGCTCGGCTGGGCTCAGCTCCCACGCTCTGCGTGCTGCGAGCTGCTGGCTCCCAGACCACTGCACTGGTCCTTCCTGCAGGGCTGCTGGGCTGTCCTCAGCGGGAGGTTAGCTTCTCTGTGTCGTTCTCTGGGTGCTGGGGCTCCAGAAGTTGTTCAGAGTCCCCTTTTACATAGTTTGGGGGGAATCTGGGGACAGAGTGGCTTGGATGAGCTGTTTCTACTCGGCCATCTTGGCTCTGCCCGAGTTAGTCTATTTTTTAAGGTGTTATTTTCCTCAGTCAGGCTGTTGACTGTCATTTCATACTTTTCTTGCATCTTTATCATTTCTCTTCCCAATTTTCCCCCCACTTCTCTTATCTACTTCTTAAGGTCCTCTATGGCCTGTAGCCAGCTTGTATTTTCATTTGGGGCTTTTGGTGCAGGAGTTCTGACCTCACAGTTCTCCTCCATGCTTTGATCCTCTTTGCCCCTAAAATAGGAGTCCAATGTTGAATTTTTCTGTGTATTTTGTTTCTTTTGGTTAGGCATGTTGCCACTTAATTACTTGATTTTGGGCTTGCTACCACAGTAAGACTCTGCCACCAGAAAGGAGACCTTCCGCTCAAACGTGGGGCCTTCACAACTTCTGCAGGTTGGGTGGCCTCTGCAAAGCCTCCACCTGCTCTGGCAAATTGGATGCCCACCCCAGAATTCCCCCCCAGACCACAATCCAGATCCAGGCAGTTTAAAGCAAGAGCGATTAACCCCCAGACTGATTGCTGGGTCTCCCTACAGTTCACAGACCAGGAGTTAGAGTCACCACTGATGCTGCAAAATGGCTTCTGTGCTGAGTTTCTTCAGTGGCTTTTCGCCCTCGGGGGAGAAAGCCAACGTGTTCCCCAAATACTGGTCCCAAAGTCCATAGGGCACTAACCTCTCACTTTGTCCTAGGCATATCTGTGCTGATAATTCTGGAATCGCCACAGCTGCTGGTGTTCTGGGGTCCCTCCAGCTGGCTGCTGGCCCAGCCGCCCTGGGGTTAAAACTGCAGCTCATGCAGGCCTGGGTTCAGTTCCCAGAGCGCTA
This sequence comes from Gymnobelideus leadbeateri, assembly GCA_011680675.1. Lineage (NCBI taxonomy): Eukaryota > Metazoa > Chordata > Mammalia > Diprotodontia > Petauridae > Gymnobelideus > Gymnobelideus leadbeateri. Next base: position 68,086 of record WOXC01006407.1, on the reverse strand, counting down.
TGTTCTTCGTTCCCAGAGTGCTGCGCTGGCCGCTCCCAGCAGGGCTGCTGAGCTGTCCTTAGCAGGAGGTTAGCTTCTCTGTGTCCTTCTCTGGGTGCTGGGGCTCCAGAAGTTGTTCAGAGTCCTCTTTTACATTATTTGGAAGTTGTGTGGGACAGAGCACTTTGGAAGTGCTGTTTCTACTCTGCCTTCTTGGCTCTGCCCCCCTGAAATCTTTTTTTTTAATCAGGGCATCTTGTGCTTGGAAATTTGTCAGCCTTGGTTGATAATACCACAAAGATAAATGACTATATGGAGGTCAGGAAGAAAGAATGGACTTGGGGCAGCTATGTGGCACAGGGAATAGAGTACTGGCCCTGGAGTCAAGAGGACCTGAGTTAAAATCTGGCCTCAGACACTTAACACTTACTAGCTGTGTGACCTTGGGCAAGTCACAACCCCAATTGCCCTGCCTTCCCCCTTCCAAAAGACAAAGAAAGAAAGAAAGAATGGACTTGGTTTCAGAAAAAAAATATATCAAGCCAGTGGGACAGCAGAAAGGCCCTCAGGTCCCTCTAACTGTAGGAGGTCAGTTAGACACTGAAGTCCTACATGTAGTGTCAGTATTGGATTTGGCACATCCTATGCTTCTGACATGGTGCTCCTGATCAAAGGGCTCAGTCTAGAGATTACAGGAGGAAGAACTAAGCCTGGTCAGGAAGAAATCAGCCAGAGACCTCAGTATCCTAGAGTACAGATGTACTGGGGCAGCACTTTCAGTATGGGCTAGTTAGTGAATATGTACAAAAAGCAGTGATTTTCAAGACAACAATTTGACTCACAAGAATGACTAATTTGGGAGCTTGGGGATACTAAGTAAAAAATAAAACAATCCTTACTCCTATAAGAAAATAATTTCTGGGGTGGCTAGGTGGCTAAGTGAATAGAGCACTGGCCCTGGAGTCAAGAGGACTTAAGTTCAAATCCGACCTCAGACACTTAGCACTTACTAGCTGTGTGACTTTGGGCAAGTCACTTAACCCCAACTGCCCTGTCCTTCCCCCTCCAAAAAGCAAAAATTAAAAATAAAAAGGAGAAGAAAATAATTCCTGTTTTTGTAAGAAACATTCTTACATTTTATTGTTTCTATACTCAGGGAGTCCTCTCTTCAACATTCCCTCAGAAGTGGTCATCTAGTGGTCACTCTTCTTAACTTCAATAGGAGCTCACTATTTTTATTCTTGTTCAAGTAGAAGTTGGCTTAGGTGGGCTCTGAGATCCCTTCCAGCTTTGAGGTTTTGATATTCTGATTTGCAGATATAAAAGGGTGTGTTTATGGATGACTTCTCTGCTCTCACAATTCTTCAAACCAAGATAGACTTTTGCTTACTGGAGGACATTTTCTGAATTACATTTTCTAGAAAGCAATCCCTGAACCCATAATGCAGTGATGTCTCCCAGTGCAGAACTAATCTTTGATCTCTCTCTCCTCCTAGATATGTATTCTCCATTCTGGCTTGTTGAAAACAATATAAGTATAATATCTTTAAAAAATCAAAAATTAAAAAAAAATTTGTGTTTTTAAAAATTTGCTTTTAATTATATTTTTCTAATTTATTTATTTATTTTTAGTTTTCAACATTCATTTCCACAAGATTTTGAGTTATAAATTTTCTCTGCATCTTTCCCCTACCCCACCTCAAAATAGCAAAGCTACTGCATACCCCTTCCCCCACTATGCCCTCTCTTATACATCCCCCATCACCCCCCCCCCAACTTTCTAGTAGGGCAAGATGTATTTCTATATCCCAGTGCCTATATATCTTATTTCCCAGTTGCATGCAAAAGACAAATTTTTTTAAGACATTTGTTTTTAAAACTTTGAGTTCTAGATTTTTTTCCTTCTTCCCTCCTCACCCACCCCCACTGGGAGATAAGCAAGTCAATATAGGTTGTACATGTGTAGTTACCCAAATCATTTCCATAGTAGTTATATTGTGAAAGATTAACTATATTTCCCTCCATCCTATCCCTCCCCCCACTTATTCTATTTTCTTCTTTGAACTTATTCCTTTTCAAAAATGTTTGCTTCTAACTACCCTCTCCCCCAATCTACCCTTCCTTCTACCATCCCCCCTCTTATCACCTACCCCCCTAGGGTGAGATACCCAGTTAAGTGTGTATGTTATTCCCTTCTTAAGCCAAATTCAGTGAGAATCAGGTTGTCCCATTCCCTTTCACCTTCCTGTTCTTCCCCTCCATTGTAACAGTTTTCTCTTGCCTCTTTTATACAAGATAATTTACCCTAATCTATCTCTACCTTTCTCCTTCTCTCAATAAATTCCTCTCTCACTTCTTAATTTTACTTTTTAGATATCATCCCTTCATATTCAACTCATCCTGTGCCCTCTGTCTATGTATACATGAACATACATATGCCCACATTCACATATATATTTATATACATATACACCCTCCTATACATACATATATATATACACACACACACACACACACACACACACACACACACACACACACACACACACACATATATATATATACACACACACATTTATATTCCCTTCAACTATCCTCATGCTGAGAAAAGTCTTATGAGTTACAATGATCATTTTTCCATGTAGGAATGTAAATAGTCCAACTTTAATAAGTTCCTTATGATTTCTTTTTCCTGTTTACCTTCTCATGCTTCTTGTATTTGAAAGTCAAATTTTCTGTTCAGCTCTGGTTTTTCATCAAGAATGCTTGAAAGTCCCCTATTCCACTGAATGACCATATTTTCTCCTGTAGCATTATACTCGGTTTTGCTGTGTAGGTGATTCTTGGTTTTAGTCCTAGCTCCTTTGACCTCTGGAATATCATATTCCAAGCCCTTTGATCCCTTAATGCAGAAGCTGCTAGGTCTTATGTTATCCTGATTGTGTTTCCACAATACTCACATTGTTTCTTCCTGACTGCTTGCAGTATTTCCTCCTTGACTTGGGAACCCTTGAATTTGGCTATAATATTCCTAAGAGTTTTCTTTTTGGGATCTTTCTCAAGAGGTGATTGGTGAATTCTTTCAATTTCTATTTTGCCCACTGTTTCTAGAATATCAGGGCAATTTTGCTTGATAATTTCTTGAAAGATGGTATCTAGGCTCTTTTTTTTTTGCTTTTTGGAAGGCAATTGGGATTAAGTAACTTGCCCAAGGTCACACGGCTAGGTTTTTTTTGTTTGTGTGTGCGTTAAGTGTCTGAGGCTGGATCCGAACTCAGGTCCTTCTGACTCCAGGGCCGACGCTCTACTCACTGCACCACCTAGCCACCCCTAGGCTCTTTTTTTGATGGCTTTCAGGTAGTCCAATAACTTTAAAATAATCTCTCCTGGATCTCTTTTCCAGGTCAACGGTTTTTCCAATGAGATATTTCCCATTGCCTTCTATTTTTTCATTTGTTTGGATCTATTTTATAGTATCTTAATTTCTCATAGTCATTAACTTCCAATTGCTCCAGTCTAATTTTGAAGGAGTTATTCTCTTCAGAGAGCTTTTGAAATTCCTTTTCCATCTGGCAAATTCGGCTTTTTAAGGCATTCTTCTTCTCACTGGCTTTTTGGGCATCTTCTGTCATTTGAGTTAGTCTAGTTTTTAAGATGTTAGTTTCTTCAATGTATTTTTGGGTCTCCTTTAGCAGACTGTTGACTTGTTTTTGTGATTTTCTTGCATCATTCTCTTTTCTCTTCCCAATTTTTCCTCCACTTCTCTTAATTGATTTTCACAATCCTTCTTGAGCTTCTCCATGGCCTGTAACCAGTTCATATTTTTCTTGGAAGCTTTTGATGCAGGAGTTCTGACTGCTGTCTTCCTCCCACTCCATGCCTTGATCCTTTTTGTCACCCAAAAAGGATCCCATCGTCTGTTTGTGCTTCTTCTGCTTGCTCATATTGGCAGCCAATTACTTGACTTTTGAGCTCTTTGCCACAGTAGAACTCTGCTTCAAGAATAGAGAGAGGTTTGTCCCAAATCAATGGGGTTTTTGCAGCTGCCAGAGCTATTAGGAGGGTACCATCTCTGCAGCCCCCACAAGCTCTGGCTCACTGGCCACACACCCCAGGACCACCACCCAAGACTGTGATCCAGATCCAAGCAGGTTAAAGCAAGAGTGATTACCCTCTGAATGGTTGCTTGGTTCCCCTATGATCTGCAGGCCAGGAGATCTAGGAGCAGCCACTATGCTTCAGCTGTTTCTTGCCCTGGGGGCAGGGGCCAGGCTGTGTTCTTCCATCCTGCTCTGTTCCAACAGAGTTCCACACTGACCTTGTACTTTATCTTTGGTGTTTATGGGTTGAGAAGTCTGGAAACTGCCACAGCTGCTGGTGATTCACTCTCCTGAAATATGCTCTGGTTGTTGCTGGTCAGGGTCACCCTGGGGCCAGAACTGTGCAGCTCAAGCTGGACTGAGCAGGGCTCCCACTGTACTTCAATAGGCCCTTCCTGTTGGCCTGATGGGCTTTCTTCAGGAGCAATTTGTTTCTCTCTGTCACTTTGTGGGTTCTGCAGCTCTAAAGTTTGTTTAGAGTCATTTTTAAATGTATTGGAAGTGATTGGAGTGGGTGCTCATGTGAAGTTTGTGCTTCTACTCTGCCATCTTGGCTCAGCCCAGTATAGTATCTTTAAAAACTCTCATATCTGAACACTCAAAAAACTTGGAAACAATTTTCTGATCACATGATAGCCATGGTCCAGACTAGTATTTTTTCAAACTTCTTTGATTACAAATCCTGTCAGTAGAAACTTGGCGCATGCACTCTCAATATATGCATATACATGTACTGCCATACTAATAATTATGCACATTAAAATCACAAAAAATATACCTAAAAAGGATGAAATAATATTTTTAAATAATTTATTAACTGCACAAAAATTACAAAACCCTTTTTGTTCTTGCTAAACTTATCATATTTTAGTCAGATCAGTGTGATTGAATATGAGTATTGAATCTTCTGAATGTGAAATATTTAGAATATGAAATTGATTTTTGAAAAATTTTGATTAAATATTTTTATATGGGGGAATGGAACCTCTTATTAAACAGAACTAGTCTTGTTCTCCCCACTCCATGAGGTTATCTGGGCACATTAGGGTGAGAGTGGAGGATTTTTCCAATAGTGATTGCAGAACTGCTATGGGTACCTAGATTATGATATGTTTTGAGGGACTGATACTGGTGCAGGAGGGTGTAGATTGTGGGTTTGCTTAGCTCAAGGAGACTATGAACCTTGGGGCAGAGGAGAGATCTCTAATTTCAGTGTTAATAGTACCTGTCTTTTCCCTTTCTCTTTTTAGGAGGAGTGTGTGTGTGTGTGTGTGTGTGTGTGTGTGTGTGTGTGTGTGTGTATGAGAGAGACAGAGACACAGAGAGAGACAGAGATAGAGATAGAGACAGAGTGATAGATGGTCCCCCTGCATGTCCTCTTGGGAGAGAGAACTGGCAAACACCAGGAAAGTGTAGGTGTCTTTCTGTTATTCCACTGGTTTCCAATGCAGTGGCCAATGCCCTGTCATGTCACTCCTCTGAGCCTCAACATTCCCAGCTGTAAAATGGAGGGGGGGGGATTACTTGAGTTCCAAGTTTTCTTACAGCTCTTAAACCCACAGTGTTATGATTTGCTCTTGGTTTATCATCTTTCTTAGTACTGTCTATTCCATAAAAAAGAAAACCTAAAGGACCTGCTCCATGTTTCTTAGTGCTTTCTGCCCATTGAATTCCTTTCCGGTTCATCTCCTGAAGAGCTAGTCAGTGCTAATGACCATCATGATTGTTTTCCAATCTCCTTTTTGTATTCCTGGAGTTTTCCAATTCTTGGAACTTTTCTGCTTTACTCCCCAGAGCTGATCTGGCATGCTTATGCTTGCTTACTGTTTGGATGATTTTCCCCTTCTGCTCTGTAGCCTATCTCAACTTTCTATTCCCAAAAACATCTTGGGGAAATATTGGGAGATGTAGAAGATTATAGATCAGAAGGTCATCGAGTTACCTATGAGACTTCCTAGTGAAATCCCCTCTTTTTACAGATGTGAAAACTGAAACCTCCAGAAGTTATATGACTTGCCCATGGTCATACAGATGATGAGTGACACACATAGGATTCAATCTTAGGTTCTTTGGCTCCAAGAGCAGCTCTCCTGATGGAGGAAATGGTAATAGGTTATACAGGTCTTCAATCTAAGACCAGAGTCCCTGCTGTGCAGTCTGGAATGAATTCAGTAGGCCCAAGCAATCTTGAAGTCAGGATTATAAAAGTTTATTGTTATGCTTTACAGTGGGCAGGGGATCTTAGGGAACCTGCAAACTTAAAGAAGTCACAGGTATAGTTTTAAGGAGTCAAGACAGTAAATCAGGTGTCAATTATGCTAACTAGGTGAGTAAGGGTGGGATTAGGGAGGAGTTAAGGAGTGGTCAGTGCTTAAAGGAACATGCACTTTTAATGTCAACTGGGTAGGCATATTGCCCATAATTCACTGGGAAATAGCCCAAGGTAGGGCTACCTGGAGGGGTGGTTTTAGGCTTGAAACATCACTAAGTCAGCTATCAGTCAGGGCTGACTGAGAAGTGCCTAGTCTGCCACCCATCAGTGTCATGTTTGACAAGATGGATGTTGGGAACCAAGGCTAACAGAGACTCAGTGTGTGTATAATTGGCTAAGGAGTTAACCTATAGATGGTGCATTGAAAGATTAATAGATGCAGCTGGCCACCATACTAGGTGGAGATAACATTTGCTTAAGCTAAAATGTTTATAAATGGTTTAGTGAAAGATTCATGGGTGTAGCTTGTTATTGTTCTAAGCAGAAATAAAGAATTCATGAGTTGTTGTTGGGCAGAGTGCTGCCAGGGGGAAGGGACAGAGTTAATGCTCTGAGGCTGGGGAGGGGGAAATGTGATTTTACAGACTGGTTTTACAAATTGATTTTACAAACTGATGTTACAAATTGACATTACAAACGAATATTACAGACTGATGTTACCAACATAGATCCCAAGCACCCCATCACTTACACTGAAATGTTGTCTCTCAGCCTTTTTCCTGCAGGCTCTTTTTTTTGCTCAGTGGGGAGGCCACTACTCATTTTCCCTCCCTCCTTCCTTTTCTGGAATGGTCAGACCGATCACTTCTCTGTAGTGGGCTATTGCCAACCCATAGCAGATTTAATGGCTAGTGACATATTTGGATGTAGCTAGATTTGCTCCAGGCCAGAGATGAGTGCTTACTCCTCCCCATTCTTTGAAGCCCAGTGAACAATTCAGCCCAGGGCTTTAGAGTTTTAATTAGCTCAGTCATCTTCCCAGTACCAGCTCCAGTTCTCAGAAATGGTCCAGGTTAACTTTGCCTTTGATACCTTTAATTATACTCTGAGAAGAGTCCAGTGATCTGTCACAGTTCACCCCTAACATCCTTTCCCCTTTATTTTGCTACTTCCACCATACTTGGATATATTAGTCTGTTGACTTTTAATTCCTTTTAATACCACTTGTTTCTCCAGGTGATAAGTGTACTATAAGATTAAATGATACCAAATCTGTCCTGGACACCATTCCTGGTTTAATATAGCCTAAGATGAAGAAGAATTAGTATATCTGGTAATGTCTATTTATATAACTGCCTTTTTTCTCTCTTCATGTCATAGAATTTTATTCTCTATAGAAGGGGTCATTAGTTTTTTGTGTGTCGTGGACTCCTTTGGAAGTTTCATAAAATGTATTGGCCCCTTCTCAGAATAATATTTTAAATTAAATATGAAAGAAACCAATTATATTGAAATATGGTTATTGAAATACATATTTTTAAAGTTCATGAATCTCAGGTTAAGAATCCTTGCTCTAGAGCAGAGGTTCCCAAACTTATTTGCCCTACCACCCTCTTTTCAAGGAAAAAATTATTCAGCACTCTCTTGGAAATCTACTTTCTTTAACCCTTTAACATTTAAAAAAATTGTGTCATTTCAAAAAATATTTTTAAAATGACACATTAAATTTTAATAATTTATTACAAATTTGTGGTGTGCTTTTTCTGCATTGAAATTTTGATGATGTCATGTAACTGTATAGTATTGTATTGTAAACAATTCATTACATTCACACATATTCCTGCCAATGCATGCTAAACTTCCTGACAACATGCAACTGGCTCACCTGCAACACTTGCTTGTTAAGATCTGTCTGTGGACTTGACCATTGATTGGTTATAACTTGCATTTAGTGTGTTTATTTGTAAAATAATGTAATCGCTATGACTTTAACTCTGTTACACAACAGATGAAACATGTATGAATAGTTTTTCAAAAATTTCCTGTCTCTTCTTTCCTTATTTTTATCCAATGCCTCCCAATTGCACCCAAGGTTACTACCATCCTCCCAATCATTCCAGTGCTCCCAGAATGGCACTATCACCCACTTTGAGAAACTATGCCTAGAGCTTTTCACTTCTGAAGGTGAATCCCAGTGAAAAATTTTATGCCATGAGTTTCTCCCTAATCTCTATCTAAGTCTTTTAAAATTTGATATTCCAGAGTTTTCAATCAAACAAATGGTAATGATCATAAAACAGAAATACTTTCTATTACATGAAATTGAAGAGCTTTTGCATAAACAAAATCAATGCAACCAAGATAAGAAAGGTAGTTATTGATTGCATCAGATACATTTGATCTTGTATCTAAGATGTACTGGGAATCAGTACAAATGTGATCAAGAGCCATTGTCCAATGGACAAATACTCAAAGATTATGAGCAAACAGTTCTCAAAGGAATGACAAATTGTATGACATTGTATGAAAGGCTGCTTCAAATTATTAATAATAACAAAAGTCAAAATCAAGACAACTCTGAGGTTTCTTTTTATACCCAGAAAACTGGCAAAGATGACAAAAAGTAGCAATGTGTTGGACAGGCTGCTAAAATACTAACACACTAAGACCCTATTGCTGGAACTGTGACTTATCCAGCTATTCTAGAGAACAATTTGGAATTATGCTAAGAAAATGACTAAAAATGTCTGTATCCTTTGACTCAGGAATCCCTCTGATAGACATATACACCAAGGATATCAAAGACAGCAAAGTCCCATATACCTAAAATATCCATAACAACACATTGTAGTACTGAAGAATTGGAAACAAAGTAGATATCTATCAATAAAAGAATGGCTGAACAAATTAAGTTATATTAATGTAATGGAATACTACTGCACTATTAGAAATTATGAAAATGAAGAATTCATAGGAGCCTGGAAAGGCTTATATGAACTGATGCAAGGTGGAGTAAGCAGAACCAGGAAAACAATGTATACAATTACTACAACAACATAAATAAATGAAACTGAAATGTGTCTAGTTAAAATATCCAAACTTGTTCCCAAAGAAGACACAAGAAAATACTATTCTCTCCCTTCATTGGGAAGCTATGGATATGGAACATTGCATATATGATTAGACTTGGTTGAGATGTTGGTTAATTTTTCTGAACTGTCTTTCCCCCCTCTTGTTATTTGTTTTAATGGTTGGCTTTCTGGATATGGGAGGGGGAAAGCTATATTTAGAAGTAAAGGTGATATAAAAATTAAAAGATACCAATAAAAGTTTAAAAAAAAATTTAAGTACTTTTCTGTCACCAAAAAAGAAATTTGCTCTCCCAAAACCTAGAGTGCATGATATTTCTCTCCTTTGTTACAAAGTCTAAGATCAAATACAAACATCCCTTCTACATTGAGGAAGTTAGGGGTACAGTAACCTGGCGATCTGAAACATCCATGTAAAATTTTTTGGCTCTCCCTTCATACCAGAGAAGAAGTATGAATTATTATGGTATTAAAAGATACAATATATTGATATATAATACTATACAGATATTTTATGCATTTTTGAGTTTCTAAACTTTTTTTGTGTTGTCTGTTGGCCTTCCCATGTCATCTGTAGCTTCCACAAAACTTCCCCCAAATTCCCATTTAATTTTTTATGCCAACCCATGATATATTGAAACCTCAATGGAGAAAGTTGCAATGTGGAAGGAATAACTATAGTCATCTCCTTCCACAGTTCTTATTTAGGTCCAGAATTGCATCTCCCTTAGTTATTTTCATCATCTTTTGAAGGATGAAATTATCATTAAGATAACTTGAGGAGATGCCAAATATGGAGAGACCTGGACAAAAGTAGCTTAGGAAAAATTGAGTTGGAAGGATCAGTGAAAGCATCATGGGGAATATGGCACCTGATATGAACCTTGAAGGAAGAGAAGGATTCTGAAAGGTGAAGATCAGGAGGAAGTACATTCCAGGAAGTGAGGACATGCTTGCAGAGCAGATGTCATATTGAGTTTTGAGAATAATTGATAGTGAAGTTGGTAAAATAATATGGTAGACTAGCAGGGTAAATTGGATCCAGATTGTGAAGTTCTCTAAATGCTGGGAAAGCATTTGTGTTTTGTGCTATCAGAAATAAGGATTCCATGCATAAGAAGATTATTTTGTTAGCTGTGTGAAGAATGGATTTGAAAGTGGAGAGTGGAGGCACAGATACCATCCAGGAAGTTAATACAATAATCCAGGTAAGAGCTGATGAGTACCTGGACTAGGATGTGATTTGAGAGCAGAGGACAGACAGATATAAGGGATCTTTTAGTGGTAGAATGATAAAAACTTGACAACTGATTGGCATTGAGAAATGAGAGAGAGGGTAAACTCAAATATATTTCAGTGATGAAGAAGGATGGAAGTGCTTGTAACAGAAAACAAATTGGGATGAGGGATGGGCTTAGAAGGGAGATGGATGAGTTCATTTTTGAACATGCTGAGTTTGAGGTGTTGTTGTAACACCTGTGTGGAGATTTCTATTGGGCAGTTGAGAGTTGAACTCAGGAGAGAAATTTGGACTGAAAAGACATATAGATCTAAGAGTCATGTCTATTCAGGTGATAACTGAATTCATTGGAACCAATGAGATCATCGAGGTCAAGAATTTATTTTAAAAATATATATAGTAGGGGTGTGGTGGAGCCAAGATGGCAGAGTAGAAACAGCTCATCTAAGCCACTCTGCGCCCAGATTCCCCCCAAACTATGTAAAAGGGGACTCTGAACAACTTCTGGAGGCCTGGCACCCACAGAACGACACAGAGAAGCTAACCTCCCACTGAGGACAGCCCAGCAGCCCTGCAGGAAGGACCACCGCAGCGGTCTGGGAGCTGGCAGTGCGCAGCGCGCAGAGCACAGGAAGCCGAGCCGAGCTGGAGCTGAGGTCCCCGCGAGGTTTTAGCCCCAGGGCACCAGGGCCAACAGCCGGCTGGAGGAACCCCAGAACACCAGTAGCTGTGGCGACTCCAGAATTATCAACATAGACATGCCTAGGACAAAGTAAGAGGTTAGTGTCCTGTGGACTTTGGGACCTGTATTTGGGGAATGCATCAGCTTCCTCCCCTGGGGGCTAGAGGCCTCTGAGGAGACACGCCATTTCAGACGCAGCTCCAGCTCCTGGCCTGCTGAACCATAGGGAGATCAAGTGATCAGTCTTGGGGGGTAATTGCTCTTGCTTTAACCTCCCTGGATCTGGATTGTGATCTAGGGTGGAAGTCGTGGGTAGGTTTACAGCTTGCCAGAAACGGAAGTTTCGCCCCCCACACGTTCGGGACGAAAATTCCTCTAGCTGGCCTTAAAGCCATAGTGTGGCAACAAGCCCAAAAGTCAAGTAATTAAGCGGCAACATGCCAAGGCAAAGGAAACAGAAAAATGCAACCCTAGACTCCTATTTTGGGGGCATAGAGCGGGAAAAGGACTGTGAGGTCAGAAGTCTTGCTCCAAAAGCCCCAGGGGAAAACATGAGTGGGTTGCAGGTCATAGAGGACCTTAAGAAGGACTTTAAAAATCAAATAAGAGAAGTGGAGGAAAAATTGGAAAGAGAAATGAGAGGGATGCAGGAAAAGTATGAAATGAGGGTCAACAGCCTGACTGAGGAAAACAACACCTTAAAAAATAGACTAACTCAAATGGCAAAAGAGGCCCAAAAGGGCAATGAGGAGAAGAATGCCTTAAGAAGTCGGATTTTCCAGATGGAAAAAGAATCTCAAAAGTTCACTGAGGAGATTTATTCCTTCAGAGTTAGACTGGAGCAAATGGAAGCTAATGACTTTATGAGAAATCAAGATGCTGTTAAGCAGATCCAAACAAATGAAAGATTAGAAGGCAATGTGAAATATCTCATGGGAAAAACCACTGACCTGGAAAAATAGATCCAGGAGAGACAATTTAAAAATTATTGGACTACCTGAAAGCCATGATCAAAGAAAGAACCTAGAAATCACCCTTCAAGAAATTCTCAAGGAAAATTGCCCTGATGTTTTAGATCCAGAGGGCAAAATAGAGGTTGAAAGAATCCACCAATCACCTCCTGAAAAAGATACCAAAAAGAAAACTCCCAGGAATATTATAGCCAGGTTCCAGAATCCCAGATCAAGGAGAAAATACTACAAGCAGCCAGGAAGAAACAATTTCAATATTGTGGAAACACAATCAGAATAGCCCAGGACCTGGCAGCTTCTACACTGAGGGATCGAAGGGCATGGAATATGATATTCCAGAGGGCAAAGAACTGGGAATGAACCCAAGGGTCACCTACCCAGCAAAACTGAGTATTTTGTTTCAGGGGAAAATATGGTCATTCAGTGGAATAGAGGACTTTGAAGCATTCTTGAGGAAAAAACCAGAGTTGAATAGAAAATTTGACATCCAGACACAAGAAACAAGAGATGCCTGAGAAGGTAATCAGGGAAAAGAAATCAAAAGGAACTTATCAAAGTTGAACTATTTACATTCCTATATGGAAAAGCAATAACGGTGACTGATGATATCTTTCTCACTATGAAAATAATGGAAGAAAGGTGTGTGGTCATATGAGTACATATGTGAATGTGTGTGTAGATGGTTACAGTTATATATGGATAGAGGGCATAGCTTGAATTTGTTGGGAAGGGAGAATACTCAAGGGATGAAATTATGAGGTGAGAGAGGAAAGTGGCAAGAGGAGATGGGGAGAGACAGGGTAGGGTAAACTATCTCATGTAGAAGAAGCAAGTGGAAGTGGTTGTAAGGGGGGAAAGAATAGGAAGGCAAAAAGGCAAAACCGCGTTCTCATTGAATTTGGTTCAGGGAGAGAATGACATACATGCTAAATGGGATATCTCAACCTGCAGCAGAATAGGGGGAAGGGGGATGAGAGGAGGGAAGATGGATGGGAGGGCATCCTTGGGGGGAGGGGTGGTTGGAAGTATCCACTATAGAAGAGGGACAGGATCATGTGGGGAATGGACCAGGTGGGGGGTGGGATGAGTAGGAGGGAATTGTAAGCAGCCTTATACAATATATCTACTATGATAATGTTTTGCATAGCTAGACATGTACAACATATACTGAATTACTTATCTCCCCAGAGGGAATGGGTGGCAAGGGAAGAAGGAAATGGATCTGAAAGTCGAGGTCTTAACATTAAATGTTTCAAATATATATAAATACTATTATTAATACTCTTTTGCTTATAATTGGGAGATAAGATGTGCAGGCCTTTGGGACACAAAGATTCACCTTCCTCTAATGGAAAAGTCGAAGGGGGTATGGGAGAAGGTATGGGAGAGAACAGAATGGAGGAAGCGATATCTTGTGGGACTGCTATTCTGGGAGGTTGGGTAGGGGAATAACGGGGTGGGGGGATGATTGTAATTCAAAATCTGGCGAAAATGAATGATGTAAAACAGAAGTTAATAAAGCATTTGTTTAATAATAAAAAAAGAAAAAATATATATAGTATTTTATTTTCCCCCAATTATATGTCAAGACAATTTTAAGTATTCATTTTTGCAAGATTTTGAGTTCCAAATTTTCCTCTCCTCATATGAAAATGGTAGGCAATTTCGTATAGGTTATACATGTGCTTTTGTGTGATACGTATTTCTGTATTAGTCACAGTTATGAAGGAAAAATAGATCAAAAGAAAAAAACATGAAAAAGAAAGTGAAAAAAATATAGTTCAATCTGCATTCAGAGTTCATCAGTTCTTTATCTGGATGTGTATAGCATTTTCCTTCATGAGTCCTTTGTACTCATTTTGGATCATTGTGCTGAGAAGAGCTGAATTATTCATAGCTGATCATCAAGCAATGTTGCTGATACTGTGTATAATGTTTTCTTGATTCTGCTCATTTCACTTTGTATCAGTTTGTACAAGTCTTTCCAGGTTTTTCTCACATCTGTCTGTCCATCATTTCTTATGGTGCAATAGTATTCCATTACATTCATATACCACAGTTTGTTCAGCCATTTCCCAATTGATGAGCATCCCCTTGATTTCCAGTATTTTGTCACCATAAAAAGGGCTGCTATAAATATTTTTGTACATATAGGTCCTTTTCCCCTTTTTAATAATCTCTTTGGGATACAGACCTAGTAGTGGTATTGCTAGATCAAAGGGTATGCACAGTTTTATTGTCCTTTTGGCATAGTTCAGGGTCAAAAGTTTGGAGAAAGGAAAGGACCTAGAACACAACCTTGGGGAACATCCACATTTAGGGGGTGGGAAGAAGGTATTAAATCAGTGCAAGAGATTAAGGAGTAGTAAAACACATAACAGGATCAGGAGATAGCAGTCACAGAAGCCAAGAGAAGTGAGAGTATCCAAGAGCAGTGGGTGGTTGGTCGTGCCACAGTTATTCAAAGGTGCAGGAGAATGAATGACTAAGAAAGGAGTTTGCTTATTATTTTAGAAGCCACTGGTGATCTTTGAGAGAGTAGTTTTAGTAGAATGATTGAATTACAGTATCATAGAACATAAATTTAGGGTCGGAAGACACTTCACAGACCATCCAGTTTAAGTCCTCATTTTATAGATGAGGAAACTGTGGACAGGGATAGATTAAGTGACTTGTCTAAGGTCATACAGGTAGTAAAGGGCAGAGACAGGAGTTAATCCAGGTCTTTTGGTACTGTAACATATATTTGGAGGTGTTTATCCCAATTCCTATTCACAATGATGAGTTGGATATCTAGAGTATGACAACACCATCCTATCAGGGCTCTAGAGATACCCTAAAAGGTTAGAGGAATCTTTCTTTAATGCTATTAGCATTAAAGTTCTGGGTCTGATGTGTTCTCTCCAGTGCTAACCTCAGGTGATTAGCACCTCAGTTTCATTTAGCCAATTAGCATCAATAGGCTTTTACAAAGGGATGTTTACTGAGAATATAAAGTAGAAGTAAAGAAGGGGAATTGTAGGTATGACCAGTGTTAAGAATTAGCAGGATGTCAGCAGAAGGACCAGGGGGCAAGGGATTCAAGGTTAGATAAATTCAGGCCATTTTCTGGACCAATTGAATTTGAAGAGTTTAAAAATGAGGAAGAGCCTTGGTCAGTTACTCCTATCCATTTTGATTCCTTCAATTGTTGGCATATATGCCTCTCCAATGAGTGATTAGGTAATGAGCCAGTGTCCACACTAGGGAAGGAAAAAGGAAGCCCACACATAAGACTTATAGACCCAAAAGGGATTTATTAACGATTATTCTTCACAGTTAGCTGTAGAGGGGAATGGTATTATTGTGGCTCTCCAAAACTGCATCCAGATGGAGGCTGTGGTATAGCAATCCCCCCTTTTGGGGTGCTATATCAGTTCTGCTGCTTTTCCACTCATGTAGAAAACAAATAATACACTCTACCTGATGTGTCTGGAAAGATTCATTCCCTTAGCAGCTGGCTAGTATCTAGCAAGTGCTCTTGCTTCTTGCTTTTACCCCAACGTGAGCCAGAAAGGTCTCTCGCTCTTTTCCCAAAAAAAACTTCAGAGGTGTTTTCACCAAGCCTCAGAAGGCTCCATAGCACACGGCATCATAGATACTAACCTTCATCTGGTTAGCTAATCTTGGATGAATCAGGGAACATTCCAATCCCACACGCTCATTTTCCTCAACCTGTTACAGAGCTCAGAAATCCTGAGGATTTGGAAGAGGAGGGAGCAGATAATACCTTGTTCCTCATTCAATTGCCACCCTGCAACCCCTGAAAAAGAGGGATCATCTCTAATCCACAGCAGAGATTGGTAGTGTAGTGGATGAGAGCCCTGGGCCTAGATTTAGGAAACCTAACCCTAAACTGAAAGTTCAAATCCAGGCTCAGACTAGCTGTGTGATCTTGGGCAGGTCACTTAACCTCTGTTTGCTTCAGTTTTCTCATCTGTAAAATGGGGATAATAATAGCCCCTACCTCTCGGGAATGTGGTTAGATCAAATGAGATGATATTGGTAAAGCTCTGAGTACAGTGCCTAGCACATGGCAATGGTATATAAGTGCTAGCTATTAATAATAACAATAATAATAATAATAATAATATCACTATGGGTCAAGTCAACAATGCTATGAACAATTATTAAACACCTTCTGTGTGCCAGGTACTGTGCTAAGACCAAAGAGAGGTTAGAAAGGGCAGAGCAGGGGTGATTGACTGGGATAACATGGTGAAGATGAGAGTTTAGAAGTAAGGCAATGGGAGAAGAACAAGGGCAAGAGATTGTGATAAAAGCTGGAGGATGTCAGAGTTCAAGACCTTGGAGGTGATAGAGTCACCTTTGTGGGAGGCTGAGGTAGAGTTGAGAAAGACCTCTTGAGAGTTGATGGAGTTGACACCTCAGGAGACCAGCTCATTCCTAGAATCATCACTGCAAATACTGAAGATGCCAGAGGAGAGGATAAGGGTGGTGGTAGAAAGGATGGGCCAGCTACAGGTCTCCTTGAGGAGGGAAGGATCTGTAACCTGGAGGTTAGTAGACAATAGTCATTTGACTCTGGCCATTGGAGTGACTGAATTTGAGAGTGTGAACTTCTCATAAAGACAAGCTGTGGAGTGATAGTGGCAGAGGGAAGGTATGAAAGTGGTGGCAGGAAGCAAGAGGTATTTGAGCTCCTTCCCTTGATCCTGTGGTCCCCAGGAGTTCGGGCAAAAGATCAAACTGAAGAAACAGCACTCTCAGTACAGTAGACATGGTTTTAAGTACTGCTTGTCTACTTGGCTGGCCTATCATCCATTGGGCAGTCTGTCTGTTTGCTTGGCTGGTTCGATCATTGGATTGTCTTTTTTGCTAGTCTGTGCAGGATGTCAGGCTGCCTGCCTTTCTGGTTTATCGAGCTGGTTGCCTGGCTGGTCTGTCTGTCACAAAAGCCTGTCTGTTGAACTGTCTGCCTTCATTAGTAGCTACCTGAGTAGGGAGGAAGGAAGGAGCTTCTGATCCTGGAGCATCAATCTCTGAAGATCAGCTTTAAGACATTTGTACAAGGTAACTAGGTGGCACAAAGGATGGAGAGCTGTACCTGGAGACTTGAGTTCAAACCTGGTCTCGGATGTATCCTCTTTGTGTGACCCTGGGCAAGTCACTTAACTTCTGTTTGCCTCTACTTCCAAGTCACTTAACTTCTGTTTGCCTCTACTTCCTCAACTGGAAAATGGGTGACATAATAACACCTATCTCTCAAGTTAATTGTGAGGATCAAATGAAATAGTATTTGCAAGGTGCTTAGCATAAGGCCAGCACATAGTAAGTGCTTACTAAATGCTTGTTCCTTTCCCTCTTTGAACCTTTATAGAGGATTACTCCCATGAGTCTGGCCTCAGGGTCCCTTTTCCCTCTATGGGGTAGGTTCTGCTGTCCCCCTCAGCCTTGAGTCAGGTTTCCAGATGTACCATTCCCTCCCTAGGAGCTACATCTGAGTCTGAAGTATTTGCAATTGACTGCATCTTCAGGGGTGATGGTGGTGATGGTGATGGTGGTCATGCCTCACTAGGGTCTTGGGCTTGCCCATGTTCAATCATCCATCCGAATTGATTACCCTGCCTGACACAGAACAGAAATGGGAGACTGAGGCTCAGCCACTGGAATATGGATATGAGAAACCCTGGGGTTGGCTACACCACCCTGTATTCCAAGGTGGTTACTAGGCTGGTTATGCTGTGTTTATAGGAGTTCTGTGTCAGGCAGAGAGAGAAGAAAGCCCTTTCCTCTCTCCTTTCTCTTCCCCTCTCCTCTCCTCTCCTCTCCTCTCCTCCCTTCCCCTCCCCTCCCCTTCCATCCCCTCCCCTCCTCTCTCCTCTCCTCTCCTTTCCTCCAAGGACACTGTGGGTCTAGGGCTTCTATTCCCTCTTTTTGCTCTTCACTATTTGCTTGTCAGTTGGGTTCCTACAGTTCTTTCCCCCCACTTTGGATATTTGAGCCCACTGAAGCACTCTAGTATGGGAAATAAGCTGTAGTGATTTGGTTTCCTCCAGGGTCAGTTGTCTATTTTCATTCGATGCTCTTGTCTACCCACCCCATGCCTCCTACCCACATGAACAGGACACCTGTTTTGTGCTCTGCTCTGTATTTCTTTGGGGTTTGGACCCTGCTGCCCTACAGCTGGGATGGAGGACAGGGAGCCTGGAAAGGAGAGAGGAGTTAGCCTGAATGGGGTGGAAAGTATGGCTGGACAGGGACTCAGCCTTGGGGCTCACTCAAATTAGGGCCAGTGTTGGGGGTATGAAGGGCTCAGGGCTAGGCAAGGCAAGGGGAGGCAGAACACTGATCCAGACAGGGCCAGGCCCAGTCTGCAGGCGACTAGTGGGCCTGTTTGGGGGCATTGTGTGGGCGGGATTGGTTTGCAAAGCCATTGGCTCAGGGGTGGATAATACTGGCTCACTTCTTTTGAACGCGCAGTGTGAGCCCCCCAAAGAAAGTGCTTTCCCAAAGTGGCTTTGAAGCCAAGAGCCCATTGAAGGAAAGAAAGGCCCAGAGAGGGGATTAGTTTGTTCAGCAGCTGTGAATTTCAGTGGGAGGTTGATGAACTCCGGAGCCTTTGTTTAAATTAAAGGGGGGGAGAAAAAACCCCTGCTGGCGGGAGAGCCCCACTCCGGCCGCCGCTGATACAAGGAGGAGTGCGATCCGAGCCGCGGGGAGCTGGGTCCGCCCCAAGAGGCCGGTTCCCAAACGCCCTGGGGAAAGGTGTCGGGAGCCAGGGAGGGGGCAGCCGCGGATTAGCATGTGAAATGAAGCGGCCTGGCGGCTGGAAGACTGGGGGGGCTGGAGAGGGGAGGAGACTGGGGAGGAATTGGGGGGGGCGGTGTCGGGGGCCGAGGAGGGAGGGGGAGGGGTCGGGAGGGGACAGGCGGATTTAATAGCATCTTGGGCCCCTCTTTTCCCTTCCTGAGCTCCTCCGGGAGATTGTTTTGCTGGAGCAGCCTTTCTTCCCCCGCCTCCTCTCCCCCAGAGGAGACTCACTCCTCTGAGAGCCAACGTAAATATTTCTCCTCCTGGAATGCGGGTTAATTAAAAGGAAACCGAGGAGGGGAAGCGTCCAATCCGAGCCTACAATGGTCAAGTGTCCCAGCTCCCTCCCTGGCCCTCCAGCTGCAGGCTTCTCAGTCTGTCCCTATGTCCCGGTCTGACCTGAAGGGTCGCAGGGAAGAAGGCCCCCTGTCTAACTGGCCTGATCCCCACCCCCACTCCCCAGTACTTGCTGTGTTTCCCTCTTCACCCCAGGCTAGAGATAAGGAAAGTAGGACGCGGACACAGCCGGGGCAGTCGAAAGAGAGGTTCGGTGTCCCAGGACTAAGGGTTTGAAACCCGCCTGGCTCACTCAGTTCCCGTGGGACCCCAGACAACGTGCTTAATTTCTCTGGAGCTGTTTCCTCGTTTATAAAATGACGAGGTTGTACCGGATGAGCCTAAAGTCCGGAGCCTTAATAGCTATGGCATGATGCTTTGCCCTGGTTTCCAGTGCTAACTCTGTGCTTGATATCTGTAAGAGAAGGGAAGTGGGCATGAATTGGGGAATAACTGAATAAATTATGTTATATTGGAAGCCATCTCCCAGTGGCTGTGAGGCAATATTAGAGCGCCATAAAGAATGATGAAAGGGATGGTTTCAGAGAAGCCTGGGAAAACTGGTATGATTTGACAGAGAGGTGAACAGAACCAAACCAACTTGCACAATAACTATAACATTGTAATGACAAACAACTTTAAAAGACAAGAGCTCTGATTGTGTCAATGACTAGCTATGATTTCAGAGGACCCATGATAAGAACTCTACCCACCTCCCGAGAGAAAAGTAATGGAGTCGGTGCAGATTGAGTCACACATTAGACATGACCAATGCAGGAATTTGTTTTGCTGGATTATGCATATCTGTGACAAGGGGTTGTTTTCTCCCCCCTCCCTCTACAATCTCTCTGAGCCTCAAGCAATTCTAGAAGACCACAAGTCTCAGTTTCCATCTGCCTCCTCTAGGGATTAAATCACAGCTTTATGATGAAACATAGGGCTAAAAGATGCTACATCGAGGGGCTGTTGTGAGGAAAACACTTTCTAAATTGTAAGTGCTACAAAAATGTGAGCTATTAATGGGATCATGAGAAATAACACAGGTAGCTAGGTGGCACAGTGGATAGAGTGCAGGGCCTGAAGTCAGGAAGACCTGAGTTCAAATGTGACCTTAGACACTTACTAGCTGTGTGACTCTGGGTAAGTCACTCAACTCTGACTCAGTTTCCTCATCTGTAAAATGAGCTGGAGAAGGAAATGGCAAGCCATTCCAGTATCTTGGCCAAGAAAATCCCAAGTGGGGTCATGAAGAGTTAAACATGAATGAAATAACCCAACAACATAATACCCATAAAGCACTTTACAAACCTTAAAATACTATATAAAAACTGTTATTGTTATTGTTACTGTAGACCTATAGCTGGTAGGGACCTTAGAGGCTGTCTAGTCCAATCTCTTTATTTTACAGATGAGAGAACTGAGAGCTGGGGCATTCAATGACTTGCCTAAGTTCATATAGGGTAGATATCAGAGGTGAGATTTGAAACCAGGTCCCTTGGTTACAGGGCCAATTCTTTTCCCACAGCACATTCTGCACCTTAAACATGTAATTTCATAATCATGGAGTTCATTGTAGATGTAGGGGACAATGGATAAGAAAAGTATATTCTATCAAACACAGTCAACATGTTTAGTCTTTCTGGATCACTGCTTTTTTCCTTCTTTCTTTTAAGATCTTTGTTACAATAGATGCTATGTTGGGGAAGCTATTTTTGGAAATGAATGTGATATGAAAACAAAAGGTACCAATAAGATTAAAAATTTTAAAGCAATAATGGGAAGGAGGAGGCCCTTATTGGGGACCCAAAGGGCCCAGACAGGTTCTATCATCACACATAGGTACTGATCACTAAAGGAGCAAATAAAAGTCTCTTGAAAGTTGGTTGGTAAAGAATTAGAAAGTTCCACTGTAGGGATTGGGCAAAGATGGAAAGAGGGAGGCACCACTTTGTAACAGAGAGTTAGAGGAAGGATCTTATCCTTACTGAAAACAAATTATTAGTATCAGAGAACAGATGGGAAGAGGAAAGGAATGTGAAAATCAGTGCAGCTGCTATGACCCCCTTGGCTGGGTGACTCTTGACTATTTGAGTGTTCTTGGTCTTGACAAATGTGAAGGCAGAGGGAGCCTGTCCCAACTCGTTATTATCTTCAGTCCCTGAAGTATTGAGTTCAGAACCCTGCCTCTCCTTACTATTTTAAAGGAATTGCTTTTCTACACCTGGTATGGGTTTGGGGATGCCTGTTGGTCCTAGGAAACTATTCCATGAGCTTGGATAGCAAGATGGCCCATTTTTTTTTCTGGTCAGGACAGTTCTGGGGACTTCCTTTCCCCTCTTTGACTTAGTTTGAGCAAATTCCCATTTTTGCCATGTGGACAGACATTAGAGAGCAATATCATCATTGGACAAGCTCTTGGCTACTGTTTTATTGCATTAGCTAGTGGGTTACAGACATCTGGCAGCTTCAGCCATAGGCAAGGGGGCTGAAGTTTGGGAAGGACAACTGGTATCCAGGCTGTATGGTCTGAACAGGAAGCCTGGAAGTCACCACTCTCCAACCCTGGAGGAAAAAAAAAAAACATTCTCCAACAGAAGGCAGCAAATGGTTAGGATTGTTAGACACAGATTCCAATGAATTAAGTTCAAAGTGCTCAACTTCTATTGACCTCAGTCCTTCAGAGAGCCACAATTTCATCCCCTCCCATCCTTATGGGTGCTCGATTTCCCATCAATATTGTCCATGACCCCTCTGTACCTAAGCTGATGGTTGGTTTAACCAACTGCTATGGTTGATGAGATCCATCCTCTGATGGTGGGCAAGCCTCTGGTGAGGAGCTTCTCTGAATCTTGTTTGGTTGGTCCTTGGACAAAAGACATACAGTCTATCCTTGGTTTTCTATTGAAAGTCTTTCCATCTTGGTAGGACTGGCCAGAGCTTTGTGCCAGAAAAAACAATTTCTTATATATATATACAATGCAATTAAATAGCCCCCTCACACAAAGCTTCCTGGGAAAGAAGGCTCTCAATCCTTCCTGTCCAGGTCCAGGTCAGAGCCATAAAAACAGCGTGAGTTTAGAGGCCAAGCAGTCCCACCTGGAGTCCCACCTCAGATGAACTCTGGGAGACAGGGAGTTGGGAGCAGGGGAATGAGGGAGTGCTCTGATCTGTTTCCTAACCCCTCTCCACGGCCTTTGGAGTCAGAACCATGCTTCTGGCTTCTCTGGTTATCTGCATGGTGCCACTTCTGGGGACAATGGGGGATACAATAGACCCATGGGGTTGGCACCTTGGGCCTCCTGTTCTTTCTTTCCTGTGGAATACAAGCAGGGCTTCCCTTCTGGTCTAACTGTTGCAATCATCCAAACCTGACTCCCCAAGTTTCCCAAACTGGTCTCCAAAGGCAGCCTCTCCCCAGGAATGAAAAAGCAGGGACTACATGGAAGATTCCTCCCATTTCCCAGCTTTTTTGAAGGAAAAAAGGAATTATTAGGGAAGGGGGCTGTTGGCCAGGAGCAGCGGCTAGTAGAGAAGAGTGGCAAGTAGCGAGGCTGGAGGGGAAGGAAAGACCTTATCTGGGTCCCATGAGTCTCAAAGTGTTTTTCTCAGCTTCAAAGGCCACACAGTTAGACAGGACGGCTGTGCATAAGAAGGTCGTCCCTGACCAGAGTCCACTTAGCTTACAGAGGGTCAGTGACAGTGGTTATAGGACAAAAGAAGGTGCTCTCACATTTGCGTGCTAGGCCTCCCAATCTCTACATGGTTGGGGGAGGAGAGAGGCTAAGGGCCTCGTGAGGGATTAGGTTTGGGACCCTTAGCTCAGGGCCAGAGGCTGTGGAACCACACGGGATGAGCTGGGGCGGGACGCGATTCCCTTGCCCCAGCCTCTCCGGGGACTGATACCAGCCGGGAGGAGGACGGGCTAGGAGCTGCGGGTTTGAGGGCGCGTCTGGAAGCGCTTCTGGAGCTCCGGGGTGATGAGGGAAGCGCCTGGCCGGGTCCGAGGGCCCCTGCAGTCCTGGGGGGAGGGGTAGATGGGGTCGGGGCAGGCCGCCCTAGGGCCGCCTCCTGGGCCGCAGCCGCTCTCCCCCCGAGCGGCTGCAGAAGTACTTGGTGACGCGGCGTCGGCATTGCTCGCAGCGCACAGCGCAGCACCAGTGAAATTTGCAGTTGCAGCTGGTCACGGTCTCGGCGCGCCGCTGCTCCACGGCCAGCCCGCAGTCCCCGCACAGGCGGCGGCAGCTTCGGCGCTCCCAGCGGCCCAGGGCGCGGCCGCGCCGCAGGCACTCGCGGCCCTCGGTGCCCGGCAGGCCGAGCGTCTTGTTCTCCAGGCAGTAGTCGGGCGAGTCTTCCAGATGCACGAGCTCGCGCGTGGAGATGGCGCGGAAGGTATCGGCGATGGCGCCTCGGCCCGCCGCGCTGTTGCCGGCGCCCTGCAGCAACTCCACCTTGAGCGCCGCGTGGTACTTCTCCTTGAGGTGCGCGCCCACCTCTCGGAACTCGGGCAGCTGCAGCCAGCACGTCTGAGTGGTGCAGCTGCCCGACACGCCGTGACATTTGCACGTGCGCTTCATGGTCGCCTTCACCGCCTGGCGGGGGAGAGAAGGGTGAGCTTGGCGGGCTTGGACGCCTGGATCAGGTTCTCTGGCCCCACCTCAGCCTCAGTGGTGCCAGAGAACCTTCCCTCCCGGGGCTAGCGCTCAGGACCCTGGACACCTCCTGGGAACTGGCTTCCTTCACCCACCCTAAGCCTGGGTCTGAACCTTGGGCCCCCAGGCTGAGCTACTGTCAGGTCTCACCCCGTTCCCCTTTCCCTAACCCCACCAACCTCAAGTCCATCTGAACCTTTCTCAGGACTCTCCCCAACCTTCACACTACCTCAGCTGCCACCTGGGACAACCCTCCCTCCAAGAGTCTTCCTGTCCTGACCCTTAGAGGGGAACTCCAAATAGGCCTGGGAGACAAGTTTCCTGAGGTTTACTTTTGGGACCTCAAGCCAACTCTGCAGGCTTAGTGCCTCGGTCCCCTCATCTGTTAGATGAACAGAAGAGCTGCCAGAGGGTGAAGGTAGACTGAGTAAAGAAAGGAAAGCCTGCCTTGGGCCTGAAATCTGGAAAGGAGTTGGAGTCCTCCTCTGCCCCCACCAGGTCTTGCTAGGGCTCACCTTGCGGCCAGCTTCATTGTTGTGTAAGTTCATGGCAGCCCGGGCATCCTGCCCAGTCTCCAGTGCATCCACAAATTGCTTGGAGATGGCCTCTCCAAAGCCCACATTGTCACTGCAGCCACCCCATAGCCAACCCTGGCCCCCTGGGAAGGAACAGAGAGGGAGGAAAGGGCTCTGAAGCACCTGCTTTAATCCTGAGGGAGGTGACCTAGCCAACTCTGGACCTCTAGAGGAGGCACGGTGTGATCTGAGGCTGAGACCTTGAGTCCAGGGACCTGGGAGAACCTTTAGCTGTCCCTGAACCAGGGAAAAAAGGGGGGCAAGCTACAGGAAAATAGAGGGGAGGGAGATGGGAGAAGGGGGGTGATAGAAGGGAGGGCAGATTGGGGGCAAGGGGAGGTCGGAGTGCATGCTGTCCTGGGGTGGGGGGAGGGGAGAGATAGGGAGAAAATTTGGAATTCAAAATCTTGTGGAAGTGAATGTTGAAAACTGAAAATAAATTATACAATATATGCACACACCCAAAGAAAGAAAGAAAAAGGGAAATGGGGTAAGGTAGTCAGGATTCGGAGAATTTGGATTCCCTCAAGTTTGGGGTGATTCATTCTTTTTCATTTAACCAGCATTTATTGAGTGAATACCATGTGCCAAGGCCCTAAGGATACAAAGAAAGAAAAAAAAAGAAATAATCCCTGCCCTCAAGGATGTTACATTTTGCTAAGGAGGGGAATACAACATGTACACAGAGAAATAAATACAAAATAATTTCTGGGGAGATGGCATAGGCCTTGTGGAGGATGTGGCCCATGAACCAAGCTTTGATGATGCCAAAGAAAGTCAAGTAGGGTCAGTTTCAACTCTGAGCATTAATTAGCTCATGCCCAACCTCCTCCAGCTGCCATCCTACACCAACGACTTTATAGATTTAAGTAATAATAAACAGTTGTTAAGTGCATGATCCTTAGCAAGAAACAGCTGCCATCCAGTCAGCTGATGTTTGAAGGAGTGCAGGAGGTATGGAGAACCTGCTTATCCTTGGGAATGTTGGGAGGTGGTTTAGTAGGTCCTTGGTCATATGTTATAATACCCCCCGCCTCTTCCCAATCTCTATGATCTATATAACCTATTTAAAATTCTTACATTTTTAAGGAGAGGAGGGAGAGGGGAGAGAGGGAGAAACTCAAAAAAAATTGGAATTCAAAAATTTCTTAAAAATGAATGTTAAAAAATTGTCTTTACATATAATTGGAAAAAAATAAAATACTATTTAAAAAAAATCTTTATGGTACAGCCAAATGAGCCTTCTTGCCATTCATTACTCCTGACCCTTCATTTTCCCATCTCCATGACTTTGCACAGGGTATTTTCTAGGCCTCGAGTGCCCTCTCTCCTCACCTCTTCTTAGAGGTTTCCTTTCAAGATAAGCTCAAGTATCCCTTACAATGAAGCCTTTCTCGATTCCCCTAGCTGTTTTCTTTCCAAATTATCTTTCATTTATGTATTTATTTTATATATCCAGCATGTATACAGAGAGGCAGTGTAGGCAATGATTTGGGAGCTAGACCTTAAAGTCAGGAAGACATTGCTTCAAGATCTGACTCTGATACATGCTGGTTGTGTGACCTTGGACAAATCACTTAATCCCATAGCACTTTAAGCATAAATTGCAGATAAGATGCCAACCTGCATTGATAGAAGGAATTTCCTCACCTGGGAGTTCCCTATAACAATGACATCATAGATCCAGTCCCTAGCCTTATTTTTTATATACCAATCTATGTATGAGGAGTCTGGTCTCAGTGGACCAGGGATCCTTGAAAGCAGGAATTTGTTCATTTTTGTCTTTGTAGCCCCAGAGACTGGCACAGTGCTTGGCACTTAGTGAGTACTTAATAAATGTTTTTGGATTGATTGATTAGCTGATTCCAGCTTGTAGAAATAAATCCAGGTAGATTCCTTGTGTTTCTGGGGAATTTATGTGCCTGAGGTTTCTGGGACACCTGGGTATCAAAATGGAGAGAATACTGGACCTAGAGTCAGAAAGACCTAGGTTTAAATCCAGTTTTGGCCACTTACTAGCTGTAAGTCACTGGACCAGACTGCCTCATCTGTAAAATGAGGATGATAATAGCACCTACGTTCTGGGATTGCTGTGAAGATCAAATGAGATATTTGTAAAGTACATTGCAAACTTTAGTGTTAGCTATTAGAATTGTATCCTTTAAATTCAAGTATTCTCACTGAAATGAAGAACTACTCACATCCATTGACCTGTTGTACTTCTGAATCTGAGAGGTATGGGTTGAAAGAGGGGGCTGGATCTCACTTGCATAGCTAGGAGGGCCACCCTGACTGCTGGGTATCTAAAATGTATCAGCAGGTCACCAGGCCAGTCACCATTCTGGCTACAAGAATCTCCAGGGCCCAGACACATGAGATCTGAGGACTTTGGAGTGGGGGATGGGAGATAAAAAATTAGGTCAGTGATAGGGGCCACTGAGGCAAGACTAGGACACTTCTTCTCTTGACCCCCTTCCCCTAGCTTTAGCTTCCTGGATCACTTCTGAATGTATGTATATTTTCTTTTATGGTATGAATAAACCCTGATTTAGCATACTTGCTGTCCAGAGCATGTGGCCAAGAAACCCAAAGTGTGTGTGTGTGTGTGTGTGTGTGTGTGTGTGTGTGTTGGGGGTGGGGGTTAAGATGAATAAAAACATCCCCCCCAGGTGGTGGCAGTGAATGAATAGGGAGGGCAGGCAATCAAAGACTAGGAATGTCAGGTCTCCTCTCAATCCTAGTAGCTGGTTAGAAATTTGCTCTGGTTTAGACAGTGATGAGATTTAGATTACAAAAAGAAAGATCACATCTTGAGAGTATTTTATTCCCTAAGACACTAAGATGCCTGGTTAAGATCTGGGCAGGGCAGGGCCAGGGGGAGGATCAAGGAAGGTAGAAGGAAGAGGCTGAGAAGAGAATGTGGAAGTGGGGCAGGGAATGTAAGAGCCTGAGGAGGAGAGAAGAATTAAAAGAGCCTGAGGATTTAGGGAGCAGCTCTAGTCTCTGGGACTACAAAGACAAAAATGAAAAAATTCCTGCTTTCAAGGATTCCTGATCCACTGGGACCAGACTCCTCATACATAGATTAGTATGTAAAAAATAAGGCTAGGGACTGGATCTGTGATGTCACTGGTGAGGAGATTCCTTCTACTAACGCAGGTTGGCATCTTATCTGCAACTTATGTTTAAAGTGCTATGAGATTAAGTGATCTGTCCAAGGTCACACAGCCAGCATGTATTAGAACTTGAGTAATGGGTATGGGCTTTAGGGAGATGAGAGAGTGTGTGGCCTGAGAGAGGAGAGGGAGTCTAGTGGACATGCTCCTAGGAGAGTTACAGAAAAAAGAATGAGGGGAATCAGGGAAAAGAAGGGAGAAGGGCTCCAACAAGAGAAAAACAGGGGAAAGAACAGGAAAGAAAATATTAAAGGGAGTATTGATGGATGATGCATTAAAAACAGTCTTCAAGCTCAGAAGAAAAGGGAGGGCTTATTCCAAGGGTTTGCTTTCATTGTCTTTTCCCGATGAGAATAATTTTTGGGAAAATATGCCTTCTAGGTTTTTCTCAGCCCCATTTGAGATCTGAGCTCTCCCAGTTCTGGCTCCATGGGAAGGTCTGGGCTCAGCCTTATTTATCTCTTAGAAACTGGTTTCATTGGCTTCTTTTTCCCTTAGTGGGAAAGGTTCAATTCTGTGTAGAGCCTCCCCCCAATGCCCACAGAGTTCTCTGCCCCATTCATATTTTTATTTCTGTCACTGGCTCCCACCCCCACCCACCCTCCACACTGGGTACTTACCCAGCTGCCCATTTCGGGAATCGTCACATCCACAGTTGTCAAAATCCCCAAGGCTGCAGTTTCGGGTCAATGTGTACATGACCCCAGCAGAGCTGATAGCATGTACAAAGGCTGTCTCTCGATTGGCTGTCAGGAATCAGAATGAGGACATCTAGAGGGGGGTGTAGGCTGCTTCCCCTTCAATGTCCCTCATGCCAACCTCAGAGGCATCTAGCTAAGCCCATACAGGGAAGCAGGAATCCTCATTACACAGGTGATCACCCAGGTGCCGTTTGGATATCTCCAACCTCAGAGAAGTAGCCCATCCCACTTTTGATAACTCCAAATGTGCTGAGCTAAAGGTGGGATCCCTGCAACTCTGGGGTCAAGCAAAATATTTCTGATCCCTCTTACCCATGATAATCAACTAATCAATAAACATTTATTAAGTGCCTAGTATATGCTAAGTGCTTCAGACACTTGAAGACAGCTATCATGTCCCTTCTAAGAATATTCTGGGCTTGGTTAGAAACCTGGTTACCTAGGTAGACTCTTCTCCAGGTTAAACATTTCAAGGTTCATCAACTGACTCTTACTTAGTATAGTTCTGATAGAAATATATATATGTATATATATATATCATTTATACATATATTTACATCATTTATACATATATACATGCATATATATCATTTATACATATATACACATGCTCACGCATATACACATGTATATTATATTATAGAAGTTAGCCCATCATACATGATATACAATAGTATTGTATATCATATCATTCTCTTGCCTCAGTTTGCTCTGTGCTCCATTTTCCAAGCTCTCCTTTCTTTCCCTCTGTCCCTTGCTCAATTTGTCTGTTTTCTGTTTTCCTCTGACACTATCAGCTGTGCCTTCTGGGAACCAGAGAAAAGACCCTTAGCTGACCTGGGGACTGGGAATGACTCTGGGACAAGACAGGGCCTGAGGGAAATTGAAGAAGAGGATGAGTCTGAAGATCCTGTTGTGGTGACCCTTAGATAAGTTTGCTCCAGAACAGCTGCAGCCAGAGGGACCCAAAGCTCTGGACTTCAGGAATGATACTCCTGTCCTGGAGCCCAGGCTCTTGGCTGAGCCTGCTGGCCAGTGGTGGGTATGTCTATATGTGCACATGTGTGCCTGCATGCATATGTTATTTGGAAGCATGATGCCTACTCAAGCTTTATGCTCATCACCAAGCAAGCTGGATTCAATCCAAGAATATTTATTAAATGCCTCCCCTGAGCAAAGCATGGAATGCAAAGATCAATCCCACATACAGCAGCCATCTCCTTCCCTGATAATAGGACTTTGTTGGGGCAGAATCAGGGTGGAGTGGCATTGGAAATCAAGGCCCACAGAGCAAAGCCTGTGGGAAGAGGAGAAAGCAATTTTTCTGGGTAGACGAGATTTCAAAGAAGGAGCCAAACGGAGAGAAGAGGCCAGGGTCAGAGACCCCTGAAGGGAAGTTTACTGATGTTCAGGGCTGTGCCAGGATGTGGGGCTCTAACCTGTGGCCAAGGGGTCCCAGGAGCTGCGGCTGAGGCTTTCCTTACCACTGCGTAGCCCGCCATGACTGGACAGCTGGAGTGCTCTCTCGGGGCAGTTCCATCGGTCCCAGGCAAACTGGTATTTGCATTCTTCTATGCCGCTCTGAGCACCAGCGGCCACACTGCTGGAGTAGATCAGATAGGCCTGCAGGGACAAGAGTGTCAATGTGTACAATCACCTGGCTCGGTCAGTCACTCAACTAGAATTAAGTACCTACTGTGGTTTATACAAAGAAAGGCAAGAGATAGCCCCTGCTGTCAAGGAGCTCAGAGTTGGAGGGGAGACAAGGTGCAAACCGTTATGTTCAGATAGGATCTATCCAGGGTCAGACAGGGAGGCCTTTGAGGACTGACTGTTTCCATGTCTGTCAAACCCAGCTCTTCTCCCCATTCCACCAGCATCACCTAACACGTCAACATGGGGCTGGGGACCTCATCACTACTGGCGCACACCTCAACTCGGTATGGGCAGTGTCAGTACAGCAAGATCAGACCAGCTAACCCTGGAGGGCCAATGGGGAAGCAGATGGAAAGGTAGAAGCTGTGGTTAATAGCCCTGAATAGCCCTCTAATCCTGGGGCTGCTTGTAGCCTACATATATAACCAAGATGACATAGGACTCTCACTGCTGCATTCCAAACCAATATTGTTGGGTTTATTTTGAAAATCCATATGATATTAAAGGAAGGAAAGAGAAATATGATAGGATCTCCCAGCAGGGCAGCCCCACATGGGAGGAAGCCTTCCTGATCCCTCCAGTTCCTAATGCCTTCTCCCCCCCCCCCTTACCTTCCCATTACCTTCCACTTATCATTTACATGTACATATATCTCCCCAGGTAGAATGTAAGCTCTTTGAAGGCAGCGAGTTGTTGTATTTGTCCATTTTCAAAGAGAACCATGGCATCAGGGAGATGAGGACATGAGTTGCAGTTGACTTTGATTTGAGTGAGGGAGGCTGTGCAAGGTCACTACCCTCACTTTCTCCTCCAGAGTCATCTGGGTCCAGATATTCATCAGAATGACTGGAGATAGCCCAGGATGCAATGGGAGACCCTGGCCCTTTTAGGTTAAGGTCTTTTCAGGTTCTCACTTTGAGTGAGGTAACACCCATTCAGTGAATAGGACTCTTTTAGAAATGAGTCAAGGGATGGAGGGAGGTCAGGTTGTTGGTCAAAAAGAAACAATCACCATTGATATTCACTCTGAGCCAGGAGGGCCCAAAATATAGCCATTAAGTAAAGCTTGGGCAGGGACCTATTGTGGTCCTATCTATGAGCTCCAGAGTGAAATGGGTTTAAGGTTTGATCTTTGAGAAGAAGGAAGGAAGGAAGGAAAGAAAGAAAGAAAGAAAGAAAGAAAGAAAGAAAGAAAGAAAGAAAGAAAGAAAGAAAAGAAGGAAGGAAGGAAAGAAGAAGAAAGAAAGAAGGAAGGAAAGAAAAGGAAGAAAGAAAGAAAAAAGAAGGAATAAAAGAAAGAAAAGAAAGAAAAAGAAGAGAAAGGAAGGAAGAGAAAGGGAAGAAGAGAAAGAAAGAAAAAGGAAGGGAGGAAGGAAGAAAAAGAAAGACAGGAAGTCAGGGAGTATTTAATTTCTGACTGTGTATCCTTAGTGCCTAGCACAATATCTGGCAGAGTAGGTGCTTAATAAATGGCTGATTGATTGGTTAATTCCTGATTGTCTTTCTGTGTATGGATATCGATCTTCCTTAGAGGAGTCATGATCAGGTTCATTCCACCCAGTTGCTTGGTAACACCAAAGGAATTAGTTGTGATGAATCTATGTCATGATCTCAGTAATGGCCTTGACAATCCCTTCTGACTTCCAAGGGAGTTCAATAATGGGATGCCCCAAGGATTTGTTTTCTTCCTTATAGTGTCAGTGTTAGGAGTTTCCAGATTTTAACAACCAAAAAACCCTACTACTTCATGGCAAAGTGAGAACAGCACTGATTTGGAGTCAGGGTATGGATTCCAGTTTTGCTATCTCCTGTCAGTATGACTTTGGACAAATCATTTAACCTCTCTTGGCCTCAGTTTCCTTATTTGTAAAATGAGATGATCTCTAAGGGTTCCTCTAAATCTATGTGAATACAGGAAGAAAGAGAGAAGTATGTTGACCTGGAAGTTGATTCAGTAACCTGGAAGTTGGGACTCCATACTGACTTCCTAGCTTACCATTTTGCCTTTGGTCTGTGTTTTAGTTTCTCCATTTGTAAAATGGACATTCCTGGTCACTCTCCCATCCTCCAATACATGGTTAAGTAACATAGATAATACTGTTCTAATTTTGATTATGTCTCCCCATTCTGAAGAACAGGGTACCTCCCCAAGGATCAACCTTCCTCTATTCCCTCTCTCCAAAAAAGGGTATTGGTATCTCAGACATAGGAGAGAATAACCTTGCCTTACTCTGTCTTGGTCAGATCATGTCTGGACTATTGATTTAGTTGAAGGAATTAGAGATGTTTACCCAGGAGAAAGGAAGGATTAAGGGGGATATGATGGCTTCTTATGTATGACATGGTAGAATATAAGTGGTTGAAGGCCAGAAACTATTTGTCCTCCCTGGAAAGATCTTCTGAATGAGCAAGGATGCTGATGTGGATACAGATCATTATGACATGAAACAGAGCACAAGTTCACAAAAAAGGTCCTAGTTAAGTTCATAAGGGAGGTACCAGGGAGAAAGATCCCTTCTCATTGGCTGGGGGGGGTCAGGGAAGGCTTCCTGTGGAAAGTGGCATCTGAGATGGGTCTGAAAGGAAAGGCAGGATTTGGAAAAGGAGAAGAGGTGGGAAGGGAATGTATGAACAAAGGCATGGGAGGTGGGAAAATGCATGAGGTTGTCCTGATCCCCTTGGGAAAAGATGATAGATAACGGAAAATTAATGTGGTATCCAGAAGTAGCCAAAGAGTAAAGGGAGGAGACCTCAAAGGGGGAAATCAGAAATTTCTCTTACCTTTGGACCAGTCATCAGGAAATTATTGACTGACCTAGAATAGAAATCAGAATGTGAAAAGAGGAACCAATTGTCCCCTACCCCAAGGAGCTGCTCCTTTCCTATCCACTCTAGTTCATTATCCTCCTTTTCTCTACACCCTCAGATTCTGCTCTATCAAGCACTTTGGATACCTGCTTGATCCATTCCTCTCTCTCCTCTTATTTTGTTCTTTCCCACTCTCAGTTGCACCCCCTATCCTGGCCTTCTTCGATCACCTTCCACCTCCCAACTCTTTCCTCACTTCCATTCAGTGTGCAGGGCCCCAGCTATCCATTTGTCAAACAACAAGTATTTCTTAAGCTCCTACTATGAGCTGAGCAATGTGCTAGGTGCTGGGGATACAAAGGAAAAGAATGAAATAATTTCTCCACAAAAAACACAAGACTCTCAGTGATCTTAAGATGTTCCCTGCTTGCCAAAAAAAGCTCATTAAAAAAGCAAACAAACAACATATACACAATAAGGCTGCAAATCATGAATGTTGCGGCCTCAGAAAAATCCATATTGATGACCCAAAGGGTAATGGAAAAAAGCATGATGGGTATTTTACCCTGAATGACTTGCATGCTGCAATTGGTGTAAAAGATTTCATCCAGGTAGTATATGATTGGAAAAGGCAGTGAATGGGTAACATGAGAGGAAAAAATAATAGGTATACTTTTTTGGTATCCATGAATTTTTTTTTTTGTGCTTTTTTGCAGGGGAGAAGGCAGGGCAATTGGGGCTAAGTGACTTGCCCAAGGTCACATGGCTAGTAAGTGTTAAGTGTCCAAGGCTGTATTTGAACTCAGGTCCTCCTGATTCCAGGGCCCTGCTCTATTCACTGAGCCACCTAGCCACCCCTCCATGAATTTTTTTAGAATTTTATTTTTAAAATGTTATTTAATATTTTATTTTTTCCCAATTACACATAAAACAATTTAAATATTCTCCTTTTTACTAAGTTTGAGTCCCAAATTCTCTATCCCTCTCCCCACAACCTTCATCGAGAAGGCAAGCAATTTGACACAGGCTACACATGTATAGTCATGCGAAACACATGTCCGTGAAGTCATTTTGTGAAAGAAAAGAGCCAAAAAAACCCCAAGAAAAAATAAAGAAAAAATATCTTTGATCTGCATTCAGGTTCTACCAGTTCTTTGTCTGGAGATGGATAGCAGCTTTCATCTTAAGTCTTACAGAATTGTCTTGGATAATTGCATTGCTGAGAATAGCTGTTATTCACAGTAGATCATCATACAATATTGCTGTTACTGTGTACAATGTTCTCCTGGTTCTGCTCATTTCACTTTGCATCAATTCATATGTCTTTCCATGTTTTTCGGAGAGCATCCTGCTCGTTATTTCTTAAAGCACCATAGTGCATCATATGATCACAATTATATATGACAATTTGTTTAGCCATTCTCCAATTGAACACTCTCTCAATTTCCAATTTTTTAATAAATTTATTAATTTATTTTTAGTTTTCAATATTCACTTCCATAAGTTTTAAATTTTCTTCCCCTTCCTCCCTTTTCCCTTCCCCAAGACAGTGTGCAATCTAATATAGGCTCTACATATACATTCTTATTAAACATACTTTCACATCAGTCAAGTCGTATAGAAGAATTAGAATGAATGGGAGGAACCATAAGAAAGAAAGAAAGAAGAAAAAAACAAAAAAGAGATCAAATAGTCTGCTTCCATCTACATTCAGACTCCATATTTCTTTCTCTGGAAAGAGATCCATCATGAGTCTTTTGGAAACAATTTCCAATTTTTTGCCACCACTAAAAGAGCTGCTATAAATGATTTTGTATACACAGGTCCTTTCCTTTTTGTTTTTTATTATATTTTGGATACAGACCTCGTAGGGGTATTGTTTGGTCAAAGGGTATGCATGGTTTTATAGCCCAGAATGGTTGAATCAGTACATGTCACCAATAGTACATAAGTATTTTTAATTTTTCTACATCCCTTCCAACATTTGTCATTTTCCTTTTCTGTCATATTAACCAATCTGATGGGTGTGTGGTAGTAGCTCAGGGTTTTTGCCTTGTCTATTTTCTTTTTTTTTTTTTTTTTTGCCTTTTTGGAGGGCAATTGGGGTTAAGTAACTTGCCCAAGGTCACATGGCTAGGTTTTTGTTTGTGTGTGCGTTAAGTGTCTGAGGTTGGATCCGAACTCAGGTCCTTCTGACTCCAGGGACAACGCTCTACTCAATGCACCACCTAGCCGCCCCTACCTTGTCTATTTTCAAAAGGGTTTTGCTTCTGACCTTTACCTCTCCCAATCTCCCTCCCTTCTATCAGCTCTCCTCTCCACCCTTATTCCCTTTCCTACTCTCTTGTATGGTAAGATAGATTTCTATACCCAACAAAGTGTGTCTATTATTCCTTCTCTGGGATAATTCCAAGGAGAGTAAAGTTCATGTCCTCCCTTCCCTGCTTCCCCCATTTCCCCCTCTATTGTAAAATCTCTTTCAGGCCTCTTCTATGTCAGATAATTTATTCCATTCTACCTCTCCCTTTCCCTTTCTCTCAGTGCCTTCTTCTTTTTCATCCCTTAATTTTATTTTTTTTAAATAAAGATACCATCACATTCAACCCACATCTCTGCTTTCTGTCTATGCATACTCTAATACTGAGAAAGTTTTTAGGAGTTATAAATATCATTTTCCATGTAAGAATATGAACAGTTTAACCTTATAAAATCTCTTATAATTTCCTTTTTCCTGTTTACCTTTTTACGCTCCTTTTGCATCTTGTATTTGAAAGTCACATTTTCTATTCAGCTCTGGTCTTTTCATTAGGAGTGCTTGAAAGTCCTCCATGTCATTGAATGTCCACTTTACCCCTGAAGGATAATACTCAGCTTTGCTGGGTAGGTGATTCTTGGTTGTACATGTAGTTCTTTTGGCCTTAGGAATATCATATTCCAAATCCTCTGATCCTTTAATGTAGAAGCTGCTAAATCTTGTATTATCCTGACTATGACTCCATGATGTTTGAATTGTTTCTTTTTGGTTGCTTGCAGTAAATTCTCTTTTATCTGGAAGGTCTGGAATTTGGCTATAATATTCCTGGGAGTTTTCATTTTGGAATCTCTTTTAGGAGGTGATTGGTAGATTCTTTTGATTTCTATTTTATTTTCTGACTCTAGAATATTAAGGCAGTTTTCCTTGATAATTTCTTGAAAGATGATGTCTAGGCTCTTTTTTTTTATCATGACTTTCAGGTATTCCAATAATTCTTAAATTATCTCTCCTGGATTTATTTTCCAGGCCAGTTGTTTTTCCAATGAGATATTTCACATTCTTTTCTAATTTTTAATTCTTTTTATTTTGTTTTATCATTTCTTGATGTCTCATAAAGTCTTTAGTTTCCACTCGCCCAATTCTAACTTTTAAGGAATTGTTCTCTTCAGTGAGTTTTTTTTTTCTTTTTGGAGGGCAATTGGGGTTAAGTAACTTGCCCAGGGTCTCATGGCTAGGTTTTTGTTTGTGTGTGTGTTAAGCGTCTGAGGTTGGATCCGAACTCAGGTCCTTCTGACTCCAGGGCCGACGCTCTACTCACTGCGCCACCTAGCCGCCCCTTCAGTGAGCTTTTGTATCTCCTTTTCCATTTGTCCAGTTGTGCTTTTTAAGGAGTTCTCTTAATTGGATTTTTGTGCCTCTATTATAATTTGGCCTATTCTGTTTTTTAAGGTGTTTTTTTGTGCCTCCATTACCAAGCTATTGACTCTTTTTTCATTATTTTCTTGCATCATTCTCGTTTCTCTTCCCAATTTTTCCTTTTCCTCTCTTACTTGATTTTTGAAATTATTTTTGAGCTCTTCCATGGCATGAGACAAATTCACATTTTTCTTTGAAATGCAGGAATTTTGGCTTTATTGTCTTCTACTGGGTATATGTTTTGATCTTCCCTGACACCATAGTAACTTTCTATGGTCAGAATTTTTTTCATTGTTTGCTCATTTTCCAGTTTATTTCTTTACTTTAACTCTATGATAAAGTGGGGCTCTGCTTCCTAAATGGAGGAGGCACTGTCCCAAGTTTCAGGTTTTTGTGCAGCTATTTTCAGAAATAATTCTAAGGACCTGTAAATTTTTGGTTCTTCCAAGTTGGTATGATCCAAGGAGAGGTGCGTTTACTACACTCCTATATGGTGCACTGATTTCTGAGTGACCATAACCACTCTTTTCAACCCTGGAAATGTGATCAGGGTCCCTGCTCCCCTGTAGCCACAGATGCTGCTGTGTTGGTGTTCCTCCTCACACTGGGACTAAGACCCAGGACTGCAATGCAGATCTAAGTATAGGCAATGCAATAGAGTTCTGCCTCTGGTGCCAGCAAATTTCCTTTTGACCTGTCATCCACTTCCCTTACCATCTGTGGGTAGAGAGGTCTGGAAATTGCCACTGCTGCCACTGATTCAGTCACCTTGAGGCTTACTCCTGGTTTGCTGGGGCCCAGTCTGTGCTGGTATGGCCTGTCCTGGAATGTGCTCTTCTCTCACCTAGGTGCAACAGACCTTTTCTGCTGACGCTCTAAGTTGTCTTAGGCTGGAAAATTATTTCACTCTATCTTTTTATGGGTTCTGCTTCTCTGGAATTTGTCATTATTTAAAGGTAGGTGGAGGAGTTTGGGGGAGAGCTCAGGCAAGTCCCTGCCTTTACTCTGTCATCTTGGCTCTACCTCCTCACCATGAAATTTTAGAAGAAAAAGAGAAATGCCTTCCATGTGTGTTGGGTTAATCCTTGATGGAAGATTTATGGAAAGAAACAACACTGATCACATAAAATGAGAAAGCATGTTTGTGTTACATCATTCAGCACCCAGGGAGCATATACACTCATTATAGATCCACAAAAAGGATGTGTGTTTGTGTAAGGCAGAGTGAATGCCAGCATGGCATAATGGATACAAATAGGTAAAGAAGATAGCTAACATACACACACACACACACACACACACATCACATGTACTATGTGCCAGGCACTGTGCTAAGTGCCTAACAAATATTATCTCATTTGTTCCTCACAACTCTTAAAGGTAGGTACTATTTTACAGATGAGGAAACTGAGGTAAATAGACTTAAGTTACTTGACGTACCACTTTGTTGTTTCAGAGAGAAGACGTGGGTTGGAGCCCCACCTCTGACATAGGACCTATGTGACCCTCGGACAAGTCACTTAAGCCTCTCAGTTCCCTTGGTCCCTCTCCAAGATTTGTAAGTCACAGAACAGTTGCTTGTTGACATTAACAGAAGGGGTTTGCTCTCCAGGAGTTCCCTACATCAATGAAATTACAGGTCTGGGGGGAAACAGAAACATGCAGAGTATTGTGAGAGATACTAGGGGCAAAAAACCACAGTCATAGATCTAGAAGAGAAATTAAAAGTCACTGGTTCTTAATTAAGCCCTTAATTTTACAAAGAAGGAAACTGAGGCCCAGAGAGGGTTATTGAGTTGTCCAAGGTCAGACAGGTTATAAATAGTAAGGTTGGGATTCAAACCCAGTCCCGTTAATTCCAAATGCAACACCCTTTCCTTCCCACCATGTTGCCTGCCCTTAAGGAAGCTTCTAGCCTGAGTGTTTGGGGAAGGAGTGAGACAATAGGCATTAACAATGCAGAGAAATATTTTGTACAAGTGATTAAATGAATAGGAGAGGTCAGACTTTGCTGAGAGATTCAATGAGGGAGGATTCATTTCTAACCAGGACATTAGAAGACTTTCTTGTGGAGGTAGAATCTAAGCTGCTCCTTAAAAGAAAAAGAATTGCAACAGGCAGAAATGATGGGAGTATCTCTGACAATGGAATCCTAGAATCTCAGAATTGCAAAAAATATCAGAGATCATCTAGTCCAAGTTTTGACAAAATTCCCTTCTATATATCCATAACAGGGGACATCCAGCTATTGCTTGAAGAATTTTGTCAAGGACAAATGACCTGGGGAAACAACCCGTTCCACTCTTGGACTAATTGTTAGGAACTTTTTATTTATTTTGAGCTGAAATCTGCTGCTGTAATTTTTACCCAATGACTCTGGTTCTGCCTCTGGGACCAAACAGGATAGATCTAGTCTTTCTTCCCACTATAGCCTTTCAAATTAAAAAAACCCTAATATTTATATAGTTATTATATAGCCCATACTATGTACCATGTTCTGTGCTAAGCATTTTACAAATATTATCTCATTTAATCCTTACAACAACTTTGGGAGATGGTGCTATTATTATCTCCCTTTTATAGTTGAGGAAATGGAAGGAGACAGAGGTTAAGTGACTTGCCCAGGGACATACAGCTAGGAAGTAACTGAAGCTGAATTTGAATTCAGATCTCCCTGACTCTAGACCTGCCACTCTATCCACTGTGCCATATAGCTGCCTAAATTAAATTAATTTAAACAAATTAAATTTAACAAGCATTTGTTTTGGGGTTTCCTCTTCTAATAATATTTTATTTTCCCCAATTATATGTAAAGAAAATTTTTAACATTCGTCTTTAAAATCTTTGAGTTCCAAACTCTCACCTTCCCTCCTTTTCTCCCTATCTGAGATGGTAAGCAATTTGATACAGTTAATTTTATTAAGCATCTACCATATCTATTTATTAAGCATTACTGTGCTGGACAAGCAAAGATTACAATAAATCGTCCCAGGTTCCTTCAACATAATCACTCCCAGATGTGATCTGGTCAGGGAAGAGCTTGGTGAGACTATCCTCTCTTGTGTTTGTAAGATCAGAGATTTAAAATAGGCAATGACCTTAGGGCATCATCAGGTCCATTTTACAGGTAAGGAAACTGAGGCCAAGAGAAATAAATGACTTGCCCAGAGTCACACAGAAAGTCAGTGTCAGAGATGGGACTCAAACCAGGTCTTCACAACTCCAAATCTTGCACCCTCTTCACTATGCCACATTGTTCTAAATGCCATTCCTATTTTTTAGCTCTCATGATAATTGAGCTTTCAGCCCACTAGAACCCCTACATATACTGTTCCATAAGCGGTTGCCTGACTCATCAGCTCATCTTTAATTCTAATGTAGGATTTCACATGCATTTCTCTACAATTCCCACTTTTTTGTTGTTGTTGTTGTTGTTCAGCCCATTGCTCTAATGTGTTCATCTTTTTTGGATCATGACTGACACTGTCCTGCTCTACATTATGTCACCTATTGATTTGATAAATGTGGAACCTATTTTTTCATTAGTATAATTAATCAACATTTTGAAAAGCACAGAACCAAGGAAAGATCCCCAAGGAACCCCACTAAAGACCTTCTTCCAAGGCCAGAACATAAGTTAGATGTCCCACATTCCACACTGGCATAAATCCATTAAATGACTTCTCTCTAAGTCTTCCCATCAGTTCTGAATCTAGTCATCTCTGTGTTGTGCACGAGGATTTTGTCAAACGTTTTGCTGAAATCCAGAGATCTGACATCTGTGGTATCGACTAGCCTGCTAGCACTGTCATATATAATGGGGAGGGGTATTGTCTGCTGCTGCATATCTATGGAAATTCATGGTAATGTGTAAAGGAGTAAGCCTGACCCTAATTCAGAGAGTGTGCACGTATTTTGTGACTATTTACTGTCTTCTTACTTTGTGATTCAGAAAAAGCCTTCCATTTGGTCACCGAGCCAGAACTGACTGTGCGTGTAAGAGCCATGGGCAGTTTACTCATTAAAGGAAATCAGTTAATTCTGCCATTATCTGCTTTAGATGGTCCCATGCTGCCTCTTGATGGCGACCACATCCCTTTCTCACAAACCATCCCTTTAATCATGCATTCTAGAATTTTGTCAGCAATCCAAGTCAATTTAACCAGATTAGAGTCTGGAAACTCTACCCTCTTTTCCTTTTTGAGTATTGGGACAAAATTTGCCCTTGTCCAATTCTTCCCCTCGTCTCCCACGCTCTATGAAATTTCAAAGTTCACCAGCAGCAACTGGACAATTACATATCTGCCAGATCTCTTCGTATCCTGGGACTTAAGTTGTTTGGTCCTGATGTTTTGAGCTTTCTGGGAGCATCAAGGTGCTTATTTATCTTATTTATCTTGGATTTCATTTTTGCTCCATCCTTTCCAATCCAAAGATCATTTTCCTTGGTAGAGAAACAGATACAAAATGAGTTGAACAATTCAACTTTATTTCTGTTTTCTGCTATCATTATCCCACCTACCTCAAATAGAGGTTCTATCCCCCTTTAAAAAGATCTTCCTCATGTCTCCAACATGGCAAAAAAAGGGAATTTTGTGGTTGTTAGTTTGCATAACCAAAGTTGGCTTGTCCATGGGAGCTTATCTAGTCATTCTTTTGAACTCTGAAATATACTCTGCCAAAATCTAGTCCTTGGGAGGCAGAATTAATAGGACGTGGCTATTGGATTAGCAGAGTGAAAGAAGGAGGAACCGAACTCCAAGATTTAATCCCATTAGGGACTATTGCCTGGACCTGGTTGAAGTATCCCTCTTAAAGATCTAGGGTGAAAAGAATATGAAGATAATTTGTCCTCTTACTTATAGCTAGTGAAACTTCACAGCATCCACTGAGGTGCTGAACCTTTCCTAGAAAGGAGAAGTTCTTGTGGTAACAAAGAACTGGAAACAAAGGGCGTGGCCCTCAATTGGGAAAAGGCTGAACAAATTATGGTAAATAGATATAAAGGAATGCCTTTGTGCTGTATGGAATGAAGAAAGAAACCATTTCAAAGAAAGCTGGGAAGACTGTATGAACTGATGCACAGTGAAGTAATAGAAGCAGGAGAATAATATATAACACCAATGTGGTAAGAATGAACAATTGAAAGCCATAAGAAATCTGATCAACACAGTGATGATAGAGCAATGATGATAAGGAATACTCTTTATCTCCTGACTGAGAATCAGATGCACACTTTTAGACTCAGCCAATATGGAAATTTATTTTGCTTGAGTAAGCTTACTAGTTATAAGGGTTTTCTTTCATTTTTTTCAGTGGCGGGGTGTGTGCAAATTTGACGGAGAGAAAATCATAAAATAAAGTGAATGGTTTCCAGGGTTCCTTCTAGGCCTATGGGTTTTGATACTTGAAAATGTCTTATCAGGCATTTATTATCAGAATATTCAGGACTTATTCTCATTTTATGGATGATGAAAGAGGTTAAGTAACTTGCCCAGGGTCACACAGCTGCTAAGTGTCAGAGGCTGGATTTGAATTCAGATCTTCCTAACTTTAGGTCAAGTACTCTATTCTCTA
Organism: Gymnobelideus leadbeateri; assembly: GCA_011680675.1. Classification (NCBI taxonomy): domain Eukaryota; kingdom Metazoa; phylum Chordata; class Mammalia; order Diprotodontia; family Petauridae; genus Gymnobelideus; species Gymnobelideus leadbeateri. The sequence goes on along the minus strand of WOXC01006407.1, from coordinate 25,852 downwards.
CCTACACTCTGTGTGACCTTGGATAAATCACTAAAATTCTCAGGATTTCAGTGCTAGCATTTATAAAATGAGGGAATTAGACTCAATGACCTCTGAGGGCCCTTCCAAATCTAAATCTGTGATTCTATAATCCCATGGGTTTTTTTTTCCCCTGGGACCAGCAATTCTTAGAGTTGGAAGGTAATTAAGGCATCATTTAGTACATTGTCTAGCCAAAGCAGGAATTCTGTCCATAGCCTCCCAAAAAAGAGGCCAAAGCACAAATGGATACTCAGTAATTAAGTCGACACATTACTGAGGGCATGTCATGTCCTGAGTTACTGGAGTAGGGATTCTTAACCTCTTTGTTCATGTCATGGACCCCTCTGGAAGTCTGGTGAAGCCTATGGACCCCTTCTTAGAATAATGTACTTAAATGCATAAAATAGAATCCAAAGGAATAAAAAGGAAACCAATTATATTGAAATATAGTGTTTAATACATATGTATAAATTATATATATAATCTACATGCAAACATAGCATATAACATGTGTGTATGTGTGTATACATATATACATATGTGTGTGCATATGTATATGTTCACACCTGATATTAGGAACCCCTTAGAATATAAACTCCAGGAGGATAAGAAATTCACCATACCTAAAATATTTCTTTCACCCATGCCTAGCATATGGCACTACATATAGCAGATGTTTAACACATTTTTATAATTCCTTGCTGGGGAAGAATAAAAGGTAAGCTAAATAAAGGAAGGGAATAAGAGTATAAGCATTTATTAAGCACTTATTGCATTCTAGGCACTGTGCTAAGTGATTTACAAATATTATCTCATTTGAGTCTGATCAATGATTATCTTCCTTTGAAGAGAACAGTAATTGAGGGGATCCCCCATGAATCTGATTTTACTAAAAATTCTGATATGGAATCAAGAACAAAAAGTCCTCAGTGGGGAAATGCCATAGGAGTCCAGGGAGGTAAACTAAGGATAATCTGGAGAGGTTACAGAGGGCAGAAAAGTAGTAGGTATATGCCATTGTTGGGGAATAAAAGTCAACTAACAAGTCTCTATTGAGGATGTGATTGAAATGATAGCTATGGAATAATGGGCTTCATTATTCATTATTCAGGCAGGCAGGTGGCTCAGTGGGTAAGGAGCTGGACCTGGAGTCAGGAAGACCTGAGTTCAAATCCAGCCTCAGACATTAACTAGTTGTGTGACCCTGAGCAAGTCATTTAACCTCTGTTTGCCTCAATCCACTAGAGAAGGAAATAGCAAACCACTCTGCATCTTTGCCAAGAAAACTGCATCAAAAGCATTGGTGTGCTATGGTCCACGGGGTCACTAAGAGTTGGGCACCACTCAGCAAATCTATTCATCATAGGCCAGGAGATGGGGGAGTCAAATGTAGACTGTTTCCAGAAGTCATTGACTTAATGTGGCTCTGCCCTCCCAGAAAGTCTTCAAATAGTGGGTGATGCCTTGTTGTATTTATTGTAGAAGCATTCTAGTTGGAATAGATGGTCCATCAGATTTCTTTCCAACTCTAGATGAGTTTTTGTATACTGCTCTGGCCAGAGACCAGGAAACAGAATGTGACTAGTCCTCCCTCTGTACAAAAGAACCTTGGGGTAACAGTAGCCCAGGTCCTGGGTGTGGTGCTAGTATTAGATAAGCTGGGAATGTTTCAGAGAAAAGCATCTAAATAACAATGAGATTTTTGTTTTAGGAGGGAAGGAAGGTACAGTGTTGCCACATGAGGACAGACTAAAGGTGTTAGTGACATTTTTATAGAGCAGAAAGAGATCTTAGAGGCAGTGTGGTATAGTATTTTAGAGTGCCAGACCTGAAGACCCAAGTGTAAATCCCACCTCTGGTAGTTACTAACTGTGTGAACAAATGACTTAACCTCTCTGAGCCTCAGTTTCCTTATTTGTCAAATGAAGATAATACCTGTAGTATCTACCTTGGAAGGTTGTGGAGGAGCTCAAAGGAAAGAGTGTTTGCAGCTGTTTGCAAACTTTAAAGCATGTGAAGGCCAGTCACTATCCTTAGGGAGAGGAAGTTTGTGGGATAGAAAAATTCCAACATACTCTAAAATAAAGCCCAGGGTACACCTCTAGAAAGCAGAAGGATAAGTAACTAGAACAAAGTCACATCAGCGCACATTTATTTGCTGATGTTCAGTCATTTTAGTCAGGTCTGACTATTTGTGATCCCATTTGGGGTTTTCTTAGCAAAGATGCTGGTGGGATTTGCTATTTCCTTCTCCTCATTCTATAGATGAGGAAACTGAGGCAAACAGGGTTAAATGACTTGCCCAGGGTAACACAGCTAGGAAGAGTCTGAAGCTGAATTTTAGGTCTTCCTTACTCTAGGCCCAGTATTCTATCCATGGAGGCATCTAGCTACCATGCATTTATTAAGCACCTACTATGTGCCAGCACTGTGCTTCAAATGCCTCAACATGGCAAGAGCTTGAGACTCTTGTTAAAAGACCCGTTTCTGGTCCCTGCTCAGTTATTCCTAGGCTATGTCCTGAATGAGTGAACTCACGAATGTGATTGCCTTTCTCTGGGTCTTGTTCTCTGGTCCTCAATGGTAAAAATGAATCAGTGAGCAGGTCGTAGTGTGATGAGGGCTTGAACCCTCTTACATACTACCTCTCTATATGACCTTGGGCAAGTAACTTAGTAGCCACAGGCCTCAGTTTCCTCATCTGTAAAATCAAAATCAAAATCAATGACAGCCTTTCTAAATACCTTCTGGTCCTAAGCCCTAGGATGCTATGGGTCTATAATGAAAATGTGATTGACGAGGTCCACCCCTAAGTATTTGGAAGGAAAGATTGCTATGTGTTTTGGTGCCACTATCAGAGACAGATGGATGGATAAACACCCAGACCAAAGTATTAATTCTTCTTTCTGAACATCTTCCCAGGATGCCTAGGCCAGAGCAGTCAGGGGGAATTCCTGCTCATGAGACTGACATGAAGTGCAACTGAGGGTCTTAGATGGGGAGGTGAGATGGGAAGGCTGCTTCCCCTGAGCCCTGAGGTCTGGGATCCCAGGGTTAGTCAGAGATGTGTGAGAGCCCCTGTTTCCTTCAGGACGACAGAAGTTTTCTTAGAACAGCCTACACCTCCCTCTGACTCAATCAGGGATTTAATGTGCCTGGCCTGGTGCTCAGTGATTGGGTGACACTTCCTTGATCATAGCTTCTGTGGCTCTTCCTTTTTCAATGTTTCCATTTCCCTCCGTAATATCAGAGAATTGGGGGTGGGGGGTGAAGATCAATGTTTAACAACGTGCTTTCTGGGAAAAGACATAGGTAGGACACACTTGAAGTCTAATTTCTGTGATGAACATTTCCTCCATCACTTTCTTAAGTCCAGACAATCACAAAACAAATCAAGTCAATTTCCGAGGTGTGATAAATACTTACCAGCTCCAGCACATCTCTGGATGCTGTTTGTTCTGCTTTTTCATTCCCTCCAGAAATATTTCTCAAGGACCTACTACGTGCCCTGTCCTGTTCAAGGTGTAAAGAGGACTTGGAGTGGGGTGATTCCATCAATGTAGGGAACTCCCAGTCTGGAACACCCCTTCATCAGTGAGGATTGGTCACTTAATGGTGGCTAAGTGTTTCAGAGGACTGCCGGAGGCCCTTGGCAACATTCTAGCAGACATGCCCAGGTTTAGAGAGCCAGAACATATCTCGGGGAGAACTTGAAACACCTCTTCCTGAATCTACAGCCAACCCCCCTAGGCACTATACCACCTTGCCTTTCAGCACAAGGGACACGGAGACAGAAGGATGGAGTAGATGCATTGTAAATGTCCCTGGCTTGGGAGGTGGGAGGGGACCAAAGCACCGGGTGACTTTATGGGGTAGGGGAATTCTTAACCTTTCTGGGTCACTTCCTCTGAAATGCTTAAGCTAAACCTTAAAATGCTAGAGTCAAATTAGCTATTCTCCATGGTCTCTAGTTCTATGGCCCTATGTTTTAGAAAGAAGGGGTCCCCACCCAGCTTAACAAAGACAGGGTCCCCAATCAGCTGCTCTGCTAGCTACCAGTGATCTCGGCTACTCTAATCTCTGATGCTTCTCTGTTTGACCCTTCCTTTGCACCCACCATATTCTTACTTCAGTTTCATTATCTGTGAGCATGTCCTTCTCCTTCCCCCTCCTTCTCCTTCCCCCGCCCCCTCAACGAGCAAAACTTGGTTGTATGAACATTAAAGACAGAGAATGTATTGTTTTTCATCCTTGTATTCCTGTCAGAGGCACCATGGTGCAGTGGTTAGAGCTCTGGTCTAAAAATCAGGAAGACCTGGGTTCCTATCCTGCCTCTGGTACCTTGTACAAATCTGGTAACCTCTCTGACTGCTCTCCAGGCCATCCTCTGTAACTCTAGGCTGCAGAGAAGATGGGAGGCCTGAAGGTGAACCAGGCTATCATTTGCCTCCAGCCAGAGGTGATAGGCTTAGAATCCAGAATGTGAGATGTGTATGTGGACATTGGCCAGTGTGGGATTTTTATTGTTGCTGGACTATGAGTATTTGTTGTAAGAGATTAAAAAAAAATTGTTCTATAGGGGGCAGCAGGAGGGAGTGATGACAAATGCTTATGAAATAAAATTTAAGAATAAACTTAAAAGATTCTAAGTTGCAGAAAAGAAGAGGGAGTACTACCAGCAGGAAGCTCCTATGTGGCTGAAATCACAGGTCTGAGCCAAGTCCTCCCCAATAATCCCCCCAAACTCTCACTTAACAATCAAACAACCAAATAACGAACAAAACAGAAGCCCTGAGCACATTATAGGTCCTTAATGTTTATTGCATTAAATTGACTATATAGGGGCGGCTAGGTGGCACAGTGAATAGAGCACCAACCTGGAGCTGGGAGGACCCGAGTTCAAATTTGGCCTTAGACATTTGACATTTGCTAGCTATGTGACCTTGCACAAGTCACTTAACCCCAAATGCCTTGCCTTTCCCCCTCCAAAAAAAAAAAAAGAAGAATATATAAGCAAATACATAAGATCAGATACCATTTCTGCACTCACAAGACTTTTCATAATTAAAAGTAGGAAGGAAATAAGCATTTATCGAGCATCTATGTGCTAGGTACTGGGCTAAGCACTTTACAAACAATTCATTTCATCCTCAAACATCCTAAAAGGAGGTAAGTGCTGTTTTATCCCCATTTTACAGTTGAGGAAACTGAGGCAGACAGAAGTTAAGTACCTCAGCCAGGGTCACACAGCTACTAATTGACTGAGGCTGGATTTGAACTCAGGCCTCCCTGACTCCGGGATCTATCCTTTGAGCCACCAGGTGCCTCCATGGCAGTCAGATTGGTGCCACCTAGCTGCCTTCAGAAGGGCTAGTGTCAGTCTTATCAGGGGGTGGGTACCTATGTTTGGTTAAAGTGAGAGGGTATGAGGAGTTGAGAAAAGTCACAATTTGAGAAAGTATCTGGGAGAAATCTGATCAAACCAGTGAGAAAAGCACCAAAGTTCTATAATAGGAGCTTAATAGATGTTTGTCGACTAACTCCACACCTGATCTTGCATTTTGTATCACCATGTTCCTCCTCACACTGTGCTCCAGTCAAATTGGGCTAACTCCTGTCCTTTATCCCCAACTCATTTTCTCCACCCATTATGCTTTTAACAGGAAAATTTGTCTTGAGACATATTTTTATGACCTGTTCCTTCAGCTCTCACATTGTTTTATAATTCTGTTTATAGTTCTTTCATTCTATAATTGTTTTATAATTCTGATACATGTATAATTGTATGATAGCCTGAGAAGCAACATGGTGTGGAGACTAGGGGCTGAACCTGGGCATAGGTTCAAATCCCTACCTCAGATACTTACTAGCTGTGTGATTTTGGGTAAGTAACTTAACCTCTCTTTCCTCAGCTTCCTGAAGGATTGGGCTGAGTGGCCTCTAACCTCCCTTCTCCCTGTAAAGCTCTGCTGCTATGATCTGTGTTTGGGATGATACACAGATATATTGTGTCTGAGAGCAGGGACTACTTCAAAGGAAACAGACAGAGTCCAATTTATTTTAATAACAGCGCTTAAATTTTAAAAACCCACCCTGCCTCAAAGTTGCCCTAGCATCCTGGCCAAAGCTATCAGGAGCTAGGCAGCCTGGAATCAGGAAACAAGACACCGAGTTAAGTGCCCGGGATACAAAGATTTTCAAAAGCAGAAAGAGCTAGCAAGGACCTTTCCACTGAGCTCTCATCTCTGACCCAAGGCATGTTCTGGTTTAAGGGGCTGCCTTTTCCATCCTGATTTTTTTTTCCTTCTCACGGTGCTGCTGGATTTTGCTCAATTCTGCTGAAAAGTGCTAAGCTCCAAGAGAGCCTCAACACTTAGCATTTAAATGAAGGCTCCTGACAATATTGGGGGAGCAGTGTGCCCTCCCTTCCTTCGAGGGCCTCTGTGTGAGAGGTGGGGTGGGACATGGAGGGCTTTCGGGAAGCCACCTTCCCAGAGAGCCCAGGAAAGCCTCTAATAGGGTCAGGACATTTTTCCTCCCTTGTCGCTCTTGTCAGCTGGGCTCCATGCCACCCTTGGCCACATCACTTAATCTCTCAGCCTCTATTTTCTTGTCTGTAAAATGAGGGGTGGGAACAGATAATCTCCCAAGTCCCTTCCAGGGGAGATCACTGGCACATTCATAATCATCTTTGCAGAGGGACCGGTGTGGTGCCATTCTCTCTTAGAGCATCAGAAAGATGTTAACTAAATAAACGCCTCCATGAATGCTGCTCAGTTGCAATTGAATTCAGACGACTGAGTGTTCACACACAGCACTGCATCTCCCACCTCCACACCTTTGCATTGCCTGTGCCCCATCCCCACACCTGCCATGTACTTCTTTCTCACCTGTTTCATAGAATCCCTCCCTTCCTTAAAGATACAGCCCTTATCCCATCTTCTAGCTAAAGCCTTTCCTGATTCTCTAAACAGCAAGTGCCCCTTCCAACCTGCCCCCCCCCCAGGGTATTTAACCACCATGTATTTAATCTGTATATGTTTAGACGGCTACCATATTCTTTCCTAATATGTAGATTATACACTCTTGAGAGTAGGGACTATTTAATTTTTTTTTTAAATCCCTAACACCTATCACAATGCCCGACACATAGTGGGTGCTTAATACAAAGCTCTTGAGTGCTTTTTCTCACACTTTGCTCCTCTCCCTGAACCCTGTGATCCAGTGATGTTGGCTTCCTTGCTGTTCCTTGCGCAGGACACTCTTATCTCTTGTCTCTAGGCATTTTCTCTGGCTGTCCCCCATGCTCACAATTCTCTCCCTCTTCATCTCCACCTTCTGGCTTCCCTGATTACTTCACATCTCCCTGAACTACCAGCCTTTCCAGGAAGACTTCCCTGATTGATCCCTCTTAATGCTAGAGCTTTGTTGATTTTCTCCAGTTAACCTGTTTATAATTGTCCACATGCAGCTGATTACACATTATTTCCCTCATTAGACTGGGAGCTCCTTGAAGGCAGGAACGATTTTTTCCTTTCCTTCATTCTGTAGCACTTAGCACAGGGTCTGGCATGCAGTAAGTACTTAATAAATGCTGGTTTTTAGAATTAAAAAATGAATATAAAAATTTTACATGTAATTAGGAGATATTTAATGAAAAAATAGAAAATATTTTTTAAAAAACCCAAATGCTTGTTGACTCATTAAGATGAAAAAATTATAGTCCCTGCCTTCAAGGAATTTAAGGAAGGAGCAGGGAGTGAATATGGTAAAAGATAGATATACAAATAACTGCCACACAAGGATGTAATGATTGTCCAGAAGTGGCCTGAGTGGTTCAGTGAGGAAAGAATCATTTTAACTGGGAAAACCTGGATTTCATGGGAGCAAAAGCAGTAAGACCTTGAAGGAAACAAAAAGTTTCAGTGTGGAGAGATGGTTGGAACTAGGGCACCTTCTGAGCATAGGGGATGGCAGAGACAAATGCTCAAAGGTGGGAGAGTGCAAGGAGAGGTCAGGGAACTGTAAGTGGATGAAGACTGGTTGGAAGTTCTAGTGTTTAAAAACTGTGAGATGTGGCTAGAAAGGTAAGCTAGAACCAGTGGGAAGCCTTCCTATAGCAGTTTAATTCAATTCCATAAATATTCATTAGTCAGATTACCTTACATTCACTCTGAATATATCTTGTATGGACCTAGTTATTTTCCTCTTGTCTCCCCATTAGAATGTGAGCTCACTGAGAGCAGGGACTCTTTTTGCCTTTTTTGGTATTCTCTGTGCTTAGAACCATGCCTGACACATAGTAAACACTTAATAACTGATTGTTGGTTTGACATTGATTTTTATTTATATTTATTTATTTATAGCTCGTATATGTTCTTCACAACAAAGACAAGGTTCATGCCATTATATCCATTTTACAAATGAGGAAACTGAGGCCAAGAAAGATTAGGTACCTTGGCTAGGCTTTCACAATTGTGAGTCTCTGAGGAGAGATTTAAATTCAGGTCTTCCTCATTTTTTTTTTTTTTTAGCAATTGGGTTTAAGTAACTTGCTCAAGGTTACACGGCCAGTCATTATTTATGTGTGGGTGCTCATTTTCTGAGGGTCTTCCTCATTCTTGGTCCATAACTCTCACACCACATTGCCCCTTCCCATTAAGCCTCTGCAAGCATCTATACCAGACACTGGGGATATAAAAACAGTCTCCATTATCTGGTAGAAACAATAAATATTTATTGATGGACTAAAAAAACCAAACCAAAACAAAAGCCACTGTCCCTGCCCTCAAGGAATTAATATCAAGTAGTAGTAGGAGGAGATGCATGTTTACAAATGAGTGAATATGAGTTATATAAAAATAATTTCAAGAGAGAATGTGCTAATAACTGTATTTTATCCCAAAGGCAGGAGGAGCCACTAAAGGTTTTTTTTTGAGGGGAGTAACATGGCCAGACCTACAGATGAGGAAGATTCTTTTGTTAGCTTGTGTGGAGGATGGAGTAGAGAGGGGAGAAACTGGACACAGGGAGACAGGTTAGGAAGGGGCTACACTAAGCCAGGAGGGTGTTAGTGAGTTCCTGCCTGAGGGTAATTGCAATGGAAATGGAAAGGCAGGGATGAATTGAAGAGGCATCACAGAGGCAAAATTGTTTTTAATTAAATTAATTTTTTAATTGACAAAAATCGATTTTAGCAATCTCTCACCCTCAGGTCCACTGGAAAAAAAGAAAAGCAGAATCTTTGTAACAAATAGGCAAAATCATGCAAAGCATATCCCGTATTGCCCATATTTAAAAAAAAATCTCATTTTGCCCTCCAAGTCCATCATTTCTCTGTCCAAAAGTGGCTATTATGTCTTCACTGTGGGAGGTAAAATGGCTGGGACTTGGTGAGTAATTGAATGTAGAGGGTAAGATTAGGGAAATGTCTTTTAATTTTATTTCCCTATTCTCTCCCTTCCCCTTCTTCTCCATCACCCATTGAGAAAGCAAAAAAAAACAAAGCTCCTAACAAACACGTGTAAACAAAACAAATTTTCACATTAGTCATATCCCCCCAAAATTACTCTTCGGTCTGCAGTCTGAGTGCATCGAGGTGAGGGAAGAGGTGAACCTGTTTCTATCCCTTTAACTTGAGCTGTGGGGAAGTCCCGACATCAATTTTTTCCTTTTCATCTTGGCCTGCTGTAACTATCTGATTCCATCTTCCCTGACCCATCTATGCAGTCAGAATGAAGTCCTTGAATACAATGATCCTGGCTTATCTTTGAGTTTAAAATATCTCTTTTAAGTCTGGGTCTGTCCTGGGCTGGCAGAAGGCAAACCAGTCCAGAAGGTTTGTACCAGAATAATGGGGAATTCTGGCCATCTACCTAACTACCTGCACTGTGGGCTAGACCTTTACTCTGGGGCCTGACATCCCTTGATGTGAAGATAATGAGGAGTGTTATTAGTTGTGTGGGCCAGGTGCAAAGTTCCCTCCCCACACCATTGGTTCAGTTTCCATTCTAGAACTAGCAAAAAGTAATCCATAGTATGAATAAACCAAATCACATCCTGGGGTGAGGAGATGGGAGATTGCTCTCCTCATTCTGTACTCCATGGGAACCAATTAGCCTTTTGGATGAGAATAGAAAAGAGCCAAGAAAACATGCCTGCCATCCTGGCCCTCAGTAGGAGATGATCAATGTGTTAGGCTCTGTGGGCATTTTAATAGAACTTTGATGGGAGTGGGTGTTAGGGTGAGACTTGAGATTTCTGGATCAGAAAGTGCCTCAGGCTGGCATTTTATCTATATAAAAAGCTTGAAAGGCAGATCAGAAGGCTGTGTGGTGGAGTGGAAAGAGGATAGATAGGAGTTAGATCTGGGTTTGAATCACCAATTACCCATGTAACCTTGAATAAGTAACTTGACTTCTGTGAGTCTGTTTTCTCATCTGTAAAATGTGATGACTTTTAATGTCCCTTCCAAGTCTAAATCTAAATCTTCCAAGTCTAAGTGTCCAGATGAATAAAATAAGGGTGAGAAAAATTAAAGGACCCATCCAAGGTCACAGATTTAATAAGTATCAGAACTGAGACTTGAACTTGGATCTACTGGTGTCAAGGGCAGATAAGTGGTGTGGTGATCAGAGCCCTGGGCCTGAAGTCAGGATGACTCATCTTCCTGAGTTCAAATCTGGCCTCAAACACTTACTAGCTATATGACCTGTTTGCCTCAGTTTCCTCATCTGTAAAATGAGCTGGAGAAGGAAATGGCAAGCTGCCTCAGTATCTCTGCCAAGAAAATCCCAAAGGGGGTCATGAACAACAACAAAACTTCTGACATCAATAACTAGCTTCTTTGTAAGAGACTTAGAGAGCTGTCTGGATGTACTGAGAAGTCCAATAAATCACCAGTAGCTACAGAGTTAGCATGTATCTGACCTGAATGCCAAAGATGGCATTCTCTTTACTTTATGCCATACTTTCTTTTAATGTGGCAAATCACATGATTTGCACAGCTTTTCCCATGTGTCTTAGGTGCTGGGAGAGCTGTAAGGGGCTTTTGTGATGGTAGGTAAAGGAAGAGAAATCTCAAATGACTCTTGGAAAATAAAGAATGGAAAAAGACTGGAATGGAAAATGCTTTGCCCTACTTGCTTCCATAACATTTCACTGAGTGCCCTTCTTTATATCATGTGAGGAGTTAAAGATGACTCTCAGGCATCCTCCTCTTCACCCTCCCCCCAGGCATTGAAACTTGAACAAATTCCAAATAACACAAATGAAAACTGTAAGAAGAAAGAATCTGGATCTTGAGGGTGCTGAGCAAATAATAAAGATGGAGAAATCAGAGCTCCCTGATTTATACCAGTGTTGGACAGGATGGAGGTGGGAGGAAATTTGACAGCAGCATAAAGAAGAGGACCTTTAAGGCATCCGGAGACTTAGGGAAAGTCCCTAGGAATGAACAGGGGATCACAGAAGGTAGAATCCTAGAACTTAGAATTGGAAGAGATCCAGGAGATCACCAATGAGGAATGATATAATGAAGCAGCACCTGAAACGTCCTTGGCGACATTAACTACTTCTGAACCTCAATTCTCTCTTCTGTAAAAGGGAGAATAATGATACCTATAGTATTTATCAGGATTATTATGAGGATCAAATGAGTTAATACATTGTAAAGTGGTTTGCAAACTTGAAATCACTATATAAATATTAGTTACTATTATGTAATCCAACTCCTCCATTATGAAAATAAGGAAACTGAGGGCCAGAGAAGGGCCTTACCAAGATCATAGAGCTGGTTAGTAGCAGAGCCAAGACTGACACCAATGTCCCCTGAATCTTAATCTCACCAATAGTGAGATTAAGAACTTTAAGTCTCTCAAGCCTTGGTCACATATCGGGGCATCCCAGAGAAGTATGTGGGTGGCAAGTGAAAAAGAGTTCACTTTCCTGGTCCCCTGCCCACCAAGGACTGGCAGCTTTGGAGTTTGTTTTCTATGAGCCTGGCACCATCTTACCCACTAAAAGTGCTCGCTGGTGCTATCCATCCTCCCCACTCTCCCCTGGGCATCCGCTCCCTCCTCCCTCCCCGAGCCTTTCAGGCAGCGCTAGAAGTCAGGCAGAAGTTGGAACTGCCAGTTTGCTAAGTGCTCCTGGGTTGCATCGATAAAAGGAACAGACAGTGCCTTCATTAAGATGTTCACAAAGGCTGCAGTTGGTCAAGCCTCTCTCCCTAGTTCGAGAGGAGACCGCCCACAATCGTTCCCTGGTTTTTTGTTCTTTTGGTTTTTTTTTTTTTTTACAAGAAGAGCTAATAGGCAGAGCCAAGTTATCAGAAGCAAGGAGAACTATACAAAGGAGAATAATTTAAAGGAAAACAACCTTGAAAGCCATCCAAACTCTGATCCGTGCAATGACTCCTCTTCGCTTCCGAGAGGGCTGATGGGGAAACAGACCTCCCTCTTTTCCTTCCCGCAGAAAGGTGGCAGTCTATGGGTGTGGAATGAGGCGTAGATGGTGAGACGTGCCCAATGGGTTAGTGACTATGTGTTCATAACGCGTGGGTTCTTTTCGGTGAGAGGGAGGGGAGAGTCAGTGTGATGTAAAAAGACAGCATCGATACGATGGATATTTGGTTCCCAGATTTTAGGCATTAAATGGCCTTCGCTTTGGAGAGCTGCAAAGATTCCTTACCGGCTGTCCCAAATTGCAAAACTTAATTCAGATCGCAGCTTGTGGCAAAGAGTAATTAAAATACATTGAGTCGGCAGAAGGCATCTGCATGCTGTTCACTCAAAATTAGGGCAGAAGAGTGAGGGAAAGGGGATTTTTTTTTTTTTTCAAAACGTCTTCTAATGAGCACTTGCTTTCCCATCTCTTTCTTTTCCTCCTTTTTGAATCCAAACATTTAGATTGGGACAGACGAGCCTCCTAGTCACCTTTCTGTCTGGCTGTGTCAGTGTCAAAAGGAGACAAGCGTGGCCCCCTCCCCAGCAGGGCAGGGGCCAGGAGCTCGTAGCCAGGGCCCTTCTTAAACAGTCATTCTTCCCAGCCTGCTGGAGGGGGAGAGAAACCTTGGTTTGCTCCCGGCAGACTCGGAAGGCAGGGGAATTCCTGCTGCCGTGTCACTTGGAATGCTCCTAGGGGATAGGCTTGGGGTGATCCCCCCGTCCCCCTGGGTTTTGTGTGTGTGCAGGAGGGGGGAAAGAAAGAATGGCCTGGTGAAGTTGGAAGGGTTTAATTAAGTGCCCTCCACTGGTTTTCTATTTGAGCAATTACTTGGTGGCCCACCTTGTAATCCCAAACACTCAAACTGCCAGGCTCCAGATTCAGCTGACATTACTCTGAGCCTCTTTCTAATCTGATTGAGATGGAAATGATCTCCTGGGAGGGGGGAGACAGAAAGTGGGAAATACACTCACTTAGCAAAGGAGTGTGACCTCAGGAAGTGTCCTGGACAAGAAGGTCCCCTTCCCTTCTGCTTGAAAAGTGGGAGAGGCTCCTGTGATACATCCCATCATACAGTGAAAACTCAGACCGAGGTCTGGGAGGAAAGAAGGTTCAGATTGAGAAAGCCCCAATATCACCCAGTTCCTGGGTCTCTGAACCTTCCTTACCTTACCCTCCTTGTTTCCTTCTTAACATTAGTATGCAATGAGAAAATGAGAGACAGAGGGGTGCATGGGCCAGAGCAGGGGTTCTTAAACCTTCTTTGTGTCCTGGAACCCTTTGTCAATCTGGTGAAGCCTATAGACTCTTCAGAATGTTTGTTAAACCCATAAGATTATAAAAGATATCAATTAAACTGAAATGCAGTTTTCAAAATATTAAAAACAAACAAACAAGTTCAAGGACCCTAGGCTAAGAACCTGTGGGATAGAAGGTCTGTCTCAGATTTAGGAAGATTGGTTTCAAGTCTTGCCTTTGACACACAGGACAGAAAAAAAAGTTTATTGACTGGAGTCAGAGGACCTGGGTTCCAATCACTCCTTTAATACTTTCCATCTGTGTGACCTTGGGTAAATCAAAACCTCTCTAGGCTTCAGTTCATTCATGTGTACGAGAGAGTGGGACTAGATGGTTGGAGTTTCTCTTCCAGCTTTAGAACTATGAATATGATCTATCATATTGGCCATGTGACCATAGGTAAGTTACTTAACCCCTGGGGGCCCTAGATAACTCTTTAATATTTTAAAATCACACAAGAGTTGGCTATCTATGTCTGTGAAGGGAAATGCCAACACCAGGAGTTCCCTCCCAAATGAATGAAATCACATATCCAGACCCTATTAACCTCCCCCCAAATATGGAAAGGATAGTGGAGAAATTCACATGGAATATTTTCCCAAAGGAAAATGTTCAAAAGTGGTTGAGAGAGATGTCTACAATTGTCACTGAAATAGAAGCCTGCTGAAGAGTTTGGACTTTTCATATCTATACTTCATTTTGAACATGCTTATAAATTCCAGACCCGGCCCAGCAGAAACTCTTAACCTATAGAATCAAGTGCTACGAGCAGATCCTTAGATGTGTCCCATGAAATTTAAGGCAGGTAAGGAAGCAGACCAAAATTAAGATTTTCCCCTCCAAGCATCATCTCACACCTTTTTCCAATGGTCAACACTAACGCTAAGACAGGATAAAAAAAGACACTTCCTGACTGGTCTGCCATCTACTTTATTTCAAGTCAGTGGGAATACTACTATAGGGGAAAAAATCTCAGCTTCAACATTTCTTTCCCCACATATACAATAAAAACTAGATTGTCATTTAGGATGATGGATCCTGCTACCCCTCACAAGGATGGAAAAGTTTATACAAGAAGTGGGGTCCAACGTTGGGAAGAGAGGAGGAATCTCTTCTAGTGGATAAAGACCTCTACCTGTCCAAAGTCCTAAGCAGATGACCAGGTCACTTACCAGGTATTGCTGAGCTGGAGGACACAAGTGAAAAGGAAGATACAGGCTGGGGGCTCCATGAGAAAAAGTCACAGGACTTGCAATCCAGGGAGAAGAGTTGAGCTCCTCAGTGAGAGTGGGATGGAATTTCCCCCCAACCCCAACTTTCTTGGTGGGTAAATGAACCCAAGTAGAGAGCGAAGGGGAAATGAAATGGAGTGGTCAAACTTCCTAAGAAGAGATTATCTACTTAATTAAAGTTTTTTTTTCCTCTAAGCCCTTCAGCCAATCAGAATTCAAGTGCCAGAGAGAGATTGGGTTGATCAAAAGAACACCCCAGGATCCTCCCAGACAAATGCAGAAGGGGACATGGAACAAGAGGACAAAGAGGGACACGGGAAAGAAGACAAAGAGAGAAAGGGGAGAAAAAGAGACACAGCAAATCCCCTCCACATAATCGAGGCATGTACCACCCCCCCCAGTGCCTCACCCTCCCCTCCCCACAGGTCCCCAGAGGGGATTTAGATGGAGTTGTATTTTCTAATCCTTTCTCCTCTAGGCTTTGAGTTTTCATTACACCCAGGGCATCTTTCTTTAGAGGAAATGCACCATTCTGCCAGGAGCCAGATCCAGGAGGGAGAGATGGAGGGAAGGGGGTGAGAAGACACAACCTCTGACCCAATTTCCTTCCAACCTTCCCAGCTGACTTCTTCCCTTTATCTTCCTGGTCAAACAACAAATATTGATGATGAAGCATCTGCTGTAAGCTCAGCCCTATGCTAGGCACTGTGGGGGAATTAGAAAAGATGAATTTCAATTCGGTTCAAACCAACAAGCACTTATTAAGTATATGCTTTTTGCCAAACACTGTGCTTAGTACTAGGGACATAAAGATAAAAATATCAACCTCAAGAAGTGTCTTCAAAAGACCCTCAAGGGGCCTCCATTCTAGGGGAGGTGAGAACTCTGCACTTGAGGACAGTATTGGAGGCTGTTAGTTCCTAGACAGGCAATGACAAATGTATGAAATAACATCTAATTTGATCTTACTGTAACCAGCACTCCAATCTTTGAACTTACATGAACTAAGTCCAATCTTGGGGATCGTCACCCCCAAATCATATCTCTTTGGTGTGTTTAATCCCTACTCAGAGGTCGCTCTGGGAAATCTCTGACTCTAGCTCAAAGATAGTTTATATCTATGTCTCCAGAGAAGTGGGTTTTTAACAGGATCCCCAGATTCCAGGAAAGCATTCAGGGTAACAATGTAGATCAGGTATAGGATAGTCTATTTCACTTCACAGCAAGTAAAGAAAATATATAAAAGACTCAAAAAAATTTTTTTAACCAAATCTGAGATTTTATCAGGGTAGGGAGATTTTAGTGGTGAATTTACATATTTATAAAGTATGTCCTTAGAGAGTTATCTGGGAACACTGAGGGATTAAGTGATTTGCCCAAAGTCACATAGCCAGGATGTCAGAGTGAAAACTCAGACCTAGACTTCCTGACTCCAAGGCTAGTTCTCTAACCCCTCTGCCTCTTAGTCCATAAATAATATAATTACACTCTGGTGGGTCCCATCCTTACCCAGAATCCTATGCAGTTCTTCAAACTCAGCACTACCCTACAGCTTGACTACTGTGTGAACTAGATATTGTTAGAGACAAGACTCTCCCATTGGATCCATAAAATATGAAAAATTTACTGTAACTAATGAAGGCAAAGTCTAAATTCTCTGCTCTTAGTTTTTTTTTTTTTTACCATTCATCTGGCTACAAGGGCGAATGTTTTATCTTTTCCCCAAAGGGGCCGATGGTGCCCAGGAACTCCCTTCCTCTCTTGAGCTGAGTCAAATCAACAAACATTTATCAAGTGTCTATTGAGTGCCATGCACGGAAGACACAAAGAAAGGCAAAAATCTTTCCTTGATCTTAGGGGACTCAGAGTCTAATGGGAGGGAGAGGAAAGACAACATACAAATAACTCTGAACAAAGAAAATAGAGACAGTATAAAGTGGAGACAGTGTCAGGGAGAAGGCACTAACATTAAGGGGAACCAGGAAGGCTTTCAAAAGGTGGGATCTTGAAGGAAGGCAGGGAAGCCAGAAGATGAGAAGGGAAATGGGAGACAGCCAATGAAAATGCCTAGGGTCAGGAGAGGAAGAGTCTTGTTCAAAGATCAGACAGGAGGCCTGTATTACTGGATGACAGAGTATATGGACAGAGTTTGTAAGAACACTGGAAAAGTATGAAGGGTCCACATTAAAAGGACATTTAAAAGCCAAACTCAAGATTTTATATTTATCCTAGATGTACTAGAGAGCCTTCTAGAGAATGTGGCCCTTCTCCTTGCCAAGGCAAACCTTTCTATATGCCCAAGTGATCCCATTCCATCCAGTCTTCTCCAGCAAATAGTCCTCTCTTTCATTTCTCCTTTCTCACTAATCTTCCGTCTCTCCCTGTCTACTGGCAGCTTCTCTACTGCCTGCCCACAAGCCCCCATTTCCTCCATTCTCAAAAAATCTTCATTTGATCCATGTAGCCCCACTACCCCTAGTCCTATATGTCTTCTCCCTTTCATTCCTTGAGATCATCAACAATCAGTGGCTCCCACTTCCTTTCCTATCAGTTCCTTCTTAACTCTTTCTTCAGTCTGGCTTCCAACCATCCTTCCAATCATTTTACTGAAAAGGATCTTTCCAAAGTTACTAACAGTCTCTTCCTTGCCTTGCCTAATGCCTTTTCTCAATCTTCAACTTGGTTGATCTCTCTCTAGCTTTTGATACTGTCACCCTCTTCTCCTTGATATCCTCTTCTTCTGAGGTTTCCATGACACTAGTCTGGTTCTAATCCTACCTCTCTGACCATTCCTTCTTATTCTCCTTTGCCAGAGCTTCATCATGGTCACATTTGCTAACCACAGGCATCCCACAGGTCTCTATCCTGAATTGCCTGGAAACCCAACAGTTGCTTATCCCTCCCAATCCCCTAGTAGAATATAAATTCTTTGAGGGCAGTGACTTATTTTTGTATCCTCAGTGCTTAGAACATAGTAGGTGCTTGATAAATACTTATAGATTGATTGATTGTTGAGAAGTATGTTGCAGATGGGCCCACCTGACTCCTGCTGCTCCTGTCATGAGGGTGTAGATGCCCACTTCCTCCCCAGACCATCAAGCCTGCCACAGCAAACACTGAGACTAGGAGACAGGGATCTGAGACAAGGAGCAAAACCAGATAGAGAACATCTTACTTGCCTTCAACAAAGGAGCTCCTCCCATCTCCTGTTACTCTGATTGGACTCATTACCTAATGGTTAGAATAAAATCCTATTCCATATTCTCTCCTTTCCTATGCTATTGAATCCCACACTATAGAAAACCCTTGTCTTCAACCCATGTGACCATTTCCATACACCTCGATCTTACCCCCACCTCCATGTTGCATTGCATACCTATCTGTCCCTACTACTATGTCCTCTAACTCCCATTCTTTTTTAAAAAAAATATTTTGTTTTGGGCAGCTAGGTGGCACAGTGATTAGAGCACCAGCCTTGGAGTCAGGAGGACCTGAGTTCAAATCTGGCCTCAGACATTTGACACACTTACTAGCCATGTAACTTTGGGCAAGTCAACCCCAATTGCCCTCCAAAAAGCAAAACAAAAAACAAAAAACAAACAAAAAACCCCCAAAAAACCCAGACCACTTACTAGCTGTGTGACCTTGGGCAAGGCTCTTAACCTGTACTGTCCTGCCTTCCCCCCTCCAAAAAAAAAAGACAATAGCAACAAAAAAAAATTTGTTTTAATCAGTCAATATTTGTCTTCTAGCCCTCCCAACCCCAACCCCAACTCCCAAATGAGAATTTAAGAAAAACTAAAACCCATTGCAAACATGTATATTCAATAAAAACAAATTTTCACATCAGTCATGTAAAAAAATTGTTTCATTTTGTACTCTGAGTCCTTTACCTCTCTATCACAAAGTGAGTAGTATGTTTCATTTTTATCCTCTAGAATTGTGGTTGGTCATTATGCTAATAAGACATCAATACATAGTATTCTATCATATTTATATGCCATAATTTGTTCATATATTCCCCAATTTATCGGCACCCTTTAGATTCCTATTCTTTGCCACCTCAGAGTTATACATATTTTGGGCACCTTAGAGTTTGTTTTACTTACTATTAATCCTTCCCTTCATTTTCCTTCAAATTCTCCCTTCCTCCTCTTACATCCCTATTTCCATGTTTAGTGAAATGTATTTCTGTCTCCAGCTCTGTGTATGTGTGTGCATGTGTATGTATTCTTTCTTTTGACCAGTTGAAATAAGTGAGATTCAAGTATTAGTTGCTTGCCCTTGTAAATATATACTTGTGCACCCACTATATTTGAAACAATTCTCCTTAGTCTTCTTTTCCCTTCCTCTCCACAGAGTATATTCTTTCTTTCTCTTTCTACATTTTTCTTAAGATAATTAATACATAACAGAACCACTCCCAGGTCTTATGCAATTGGATTCTCTCTATGAAGATAATGAGAGAGTTCAGAAAAGATCCATATATCATCTTCCTATATTTGAATGTAAGTGATTTATCCATGTTTGCTCCTTTATCATTGGCCGTTCATGTTTACCTTTTTATGTTTCTTTTCACGTCTGTGTTTGAACTTCAGATTTTCTTTGTAGCTCTGGTTTTTTCATCAGGAAAGCTTGGAAGTCCTCATTAAAGATTTTTTTTTCTCTTTGCAATTATTTATTCTTGGACATTAGCTCAAATTCTTTGCCTTCTGGGATATTTTGTTCTAAGTTCTCTGCTCCTATAAAGTGGTGGCTGCTAAATTGTATGTGATCCTGACTGTAGCCCCTTGATACTTGGAATCTTTTTTTCTTTCTGCTTGCAGTATTTTTTTTTTCTTTGACCTAAACACTCTGGATTTTGGCTGGGAAGTGCCTTAAAGTTTTCATTTTGAGTTTCTTTCAGGAGGTGATTGGTAGATTCTTTCTATTTCTATTTTGCCCTCTGGTTCTAAGAGATCTAGGTAATTTTCTTTTTTTCTTCTTTTTTTCAAGATATAAAAAGTTGTGAGGTTTATGGTATTTCTTTTTTAAAATATATTTTTATTTAATTAAAAATTTCCCAATTACAGGTAAAAGTTTTTAACATTCATTTTAAAAGAAAAATTTAGGTTCCAAATTCTCTCCTCCTTGAGATGGAAAGCAATTTTATACATGTGAAGTCACACAAAACACATTTCCATATTAGCTATGTTGAAAAAGAAAACAGACAAAAAAGACAAGAAAAACATAGAAAAAATTTAAAAGCATGCTTAAATTTGCATTCAGAGTTCATTAGTTGGGGTGGCTAGGTGGCACAGTGAATAGAGCACTGACCCTGGAGTCAGGAGGACCTGAGTTCAAATCCGGCCTCAGACACTTAACCCACATACACAAAAACTGGCCGTGTGACCTTGGGCAAGTCACTTAACCCAAACTGCCCTCCAAAAAAAAAAAAAGCAAAAAAACAGAGTTCATTAGTTTTCTCTCTGGAGGAAGATGCCATTTTTCATCATGGGTCCTTTGAAATTGTCTTGGATCATTGTCTTGATCAGAGTAGCCAAGTCTTTCACAGTTAATCATCTTTAAAATACTGCCATTACCGTATACAGTGTTCTGTTCTGCTCACTTTGCTTTGCATGAGTTCATATAAGTCTTCCCATGAGTTTTGGAAACCATCCTATTCATCATTATTGCATCATTATGGTATCCCATCACAATCATACACTACAGTTTGTTCAGCCATCCCCCAAGTGATGAGCATCCCCTCAGTTTCCAATCCTTGGCCACCAAAAAAAGAGTTGCTATAAATATTTTTGTACAAATAGGTCTTTTTCTTTTATCTCTTTGGGATACAGACCTAGTAGTGGTATTGCTAGGTCAAAGGTATGTACACTTTTATAGCCCTTTGGGCATAGTTCAAATTGTTCTCCAGGATGGTTGGACCAATTCACAAGTCTATCGACAATGCTTTGGTGTCCTAATTTTTCCACATTCCCTCCAGCATTTGTCATTTTCCTTTTTTTTTATTTGTGTAATTTTCCTTTTCTGTCATGTTAGCCAATCCAAGACACAGTGAGGTGGAACCTCAGAGTTGTTTTAATTTGCATTTCTCTACTTAGTAGTGATTTTTAGGTTTTTTTTATATGACTATTGATAGCTTTGAATTCTTCTGAAAAATTGCCTGTTAATGGCCTTTGACCATATGTCACCAGGAGAATGGTTCTTATTTTTATAAATTTAATTCAGTTCCTTATGTATTTGAGAGATGAGCCCTTTACCAGAGAAACTTGCTGTAAAATTCCACACACGCACACCCAGTTTCCTGTTTTCCTTCTAATTTTGACTCTATTAGTTTTGTTGGAGCAGAAGATTTTTAATTTTATGTAATCAAAATGATCTATTTTACTTCCCATGATCTCTTTCTCTTGTTTGGTCATAAATTCTTTCTTTATCCATAGATTTGACAGGTACATTTTCCATGCTCCCTTAATTAACTTATGATATAACCCTTTATCTCTAAATCATGTATCCATTTTGACCTTATCTTGATATATGATGAGTGTGTGTGTGTGTGTGTGTGTGTGTGTGTGTGTGTGTGTGTGTTTGTGTTGGTCTATTCCTAGTATCTTCCAAACTGCTTTCCAATTTTCCCAGCAATTTTGGTTGAATGGTGAGTTCTTACCCCAAAAGTTTAGATCTTTGGATTTATCAAATACAAATTTACTATGGTCATTTCCTCCTATATATTATGTAGCAAATCTATTCCACTGATTCACCACCCTGTTTCTTAGCTAGTACCATATTGTTTTGATAATTACCTTGGTAATATAGTTTGAAATCTGGTACTATTAGACCTCCTTCCTTTATATTTTTTTCAGATTCCCTTCATATTCTTGACCTTTTTTCTCCCAGATGAATTCTGTTATGATTTTTCCAGTTCTATAAAATAATTGTTTATAGTTTGATTGTAAACTAATTCAGGTAGAATTGTCCTTTTTTATTACTATTGGTTCAGCCTCCCCATGAGCAATTCATGTTTTTCCAATTATTTAGATCTGTCTTTACTTGTGTGAAAAGTGTTTTATAATTGTGTTCATATAGTAGGTTTGTCTTGGCAGGTAGACTCTTAAGTATTTTATATTGTCTTCAGTTATTTTTAAATAGTATTTTATATTTTTCAATTACATGTAAAAATAGTTTTCAATATTTATTTTTATAAGATTTTGTGTTCCAAATTTTTCTCCTCTTCCTTGCTCTCTCCTTCTCCAAGATGACAGCAATCTGATATAGGTTATACATGTGCAATCATGTTAAACCTACTTCCACATTGGTCATGTTATGAAAGAAGAAACAAAACAAAAGGGAAAAACTTTAAAAAAACAACAACAAAAAAGTGAAAATAGTATGCTTTGATCTGCATTCAGACTTCATAGTTCTTTCTCTGGATGTGGACATCTATAGCTATTTTTTAATAAAAGCAATTGGGGTTAAGTAACTTGCTCAAGGTTACACGGCCAGTCATTATTTATGTGTAGGTGGTCATTTTCTGAAGCCAGAATCAATCCCAGGTCCTCCTAACTCAGGGCGGGCGCTCTTACTCACTGCACCACCTAGCCGCCCCTCCAGCTATTTTCAATGGAATTTCTCTTTCTATTTCTTGCTCCTGGATTTTGTTGATAGTATATAGAAATGCTTATTTATGTGGGTTTATGTTATATCCTGCAACTTTGCTAAATTTGTTAATTGTTTCAATTAGTTTTTTCAGTTGATTCTTTAGAGTTCTCTAAGTATACTGTCATATCATTTGCAAAGAGCAATAGCTTTGTTTCCTTGTTGTCTATTTATATTCCTTCAGTTTCTTTTTCTTGTCTTATTGCTATAGTTAGAATTTCTAATACAATATTGAATAATGGTGATGATAATGGCTATCCTTTCTTTGCTTTTGATCTTATTGGAAAGGCTTCAAGTTTATCCCTCTTGCAGAAAATGCTTGCCTTTAGGTTTAGATAAATACTATTTATTTTAAGAAAGGATCTATTAATTCCTATTCTTTCTAGTGTTTTTTTTTAGTAGAAAGGGGTATTATATTTTGTTAAAGGTTTTTCTGCATCTATTCATATAATCACATGATTTTTGTTGTTTTTGTTATTGATGTGGTCAATTATGCTTATAGTTTTCTAATATGGAACCAGCCCTGAATTCCTCATATAAATCTCACCATGTCATAGTGTACAATATGTAATAATACATCTTTGTAATGTATTGTTATAATCTCTATAGCAGTATTTCATTTAACATTTTTGCATCAATATTTATTAAGGAAATTGATCTATAGTTTTCTTTCTCTGTTTTTACTCTTCCTGATTTAAGTATCAAAACTATATTTGTGTCATAAAAGGACTTTGGTGGGACTCCTTCTTTACCTATTTTAAAAAATAATTTATGATTTATAGCAGCCCTTTTTGTGGTGGCAAAGAACTGGAAATCAAGGGGATGCCCACCAATTGGGGAATGGCTAAACAAGTTGTAGTATATGAATGTAGTGGAATACTATTGTGCTATAAGAAATGGGGAACAGATGGACTTCATAAAAACCTGGAGAGACTTTTATAAACTTATACTGAGTGAGGAGAGCAGAACCAGGAGAACTTTGTACACAATTACAGACACATTGTATCTGTGATGACTAACTTTGATAGACTGGTCTCTTCTCAGCAATGCAAGGTTATAAGACAACTCCAAAAGACTCATCATGGAAAGGGATATCCACATTCAGAGAAAAGAACTACATAGTCTGAATACAGATAGAAGCAAACTACATGCTCTCTCTCTTTTGTTTTGTTTTGTTTCATTCCTTCTCTCTCATTTTTTACTCTATTGATTATATCTCTTCTTTACATCTTGACTAATGTTTAATGCAAAGGTATTTGTAGAACCTATATTGGATTGCATGCCGCCATGGTGGATGAGGGGGGAGGAGAGAGGAGGAGAAAATTGGGAACTCAAAGGATTGTGGAACTGAATGTTGTAAACTAAAAGTAAATAAATAAATGTTTAAAAATAATTTATGTAGTATTGGGATTGCTTCTTAAATGCTTGGTAGAATTCATTTGTAAATCCATTTGGTCCTGGGGATTTTTTCTAAGGGACCTCATTGATGGCTTATTCAATTTCTTTTTTAAAAATTTTTACATGTAAAAATAGTTTTCAACATTTATTTTTTATAAGATTTTGTGTTCCAAATTTTTCTCCCCTTCCTCTCCCCAAGCTGACAAGCAATCTGATATAATTTTTTTAATTATACATTTAAAAAATTTTAAACTTAGATACGAAACAAGAAAAGAAAAAAAAAAACATCACCATATACATAGCAGAACATGAGAGAAGATTCAATATAAAATAATAAATTTTCATTTCAAGGAAATCTATATAATAAATACCACACATTGTTTTCAAAGCTGCCCAGCTTTTTAGTTTCCTCTTAAGTTTTCTTTTGTTCTCTGCTGTGTATTTTTTACTTTATTTTTCCCATTCCCTCCCATACCAACCATAAAGAAGGCTACACTTAAACACATATATATGTGTGTGTGTGTGTGTGTGTAAATATATATAAATATCTATGTATACATACATATATATCTACAAACATACACATACATACACATATACACTCATATACATTTATGTAAGTGTGTATCATGCTTATTTCCACTTGTTATCTTTTTTTTTAAAGGTGGATAGCATCTTACTTCAAAAGTCCAAGTCTTTCCATATTTTTCTAAATCAACCAGCTTGTCATTTCCTACACCAAAGGAATATCTCAACCAAATGCATCCTGTCTGAGAGGTTGTCTATGAAAGTTTCTCCTTCTACATTCCTTCTAATCTTGGCTATGTAGGTTTCATTTATACAAGAAATTTGGTTTATTCCATTTCTTTTTCTAAGCTAGGGTTAATTATTTTATTTTTCTTCTGTTAATCTGGGTGGTTTATATTTTTGGAAATATTCATATATTTCACTTAGATTGTCAGTTTTAGTGTCATATATTTGGGCAAAAATACTCCTAATAATTACTTAATTTCATCTTTATTGGTGACACATTCACCTCATTTTTCATATTGGCTTTTGGGATCTCTTTCATGTGGTGATGGGTGGATTCTTTCAATTTCTGTTTTACTTTCTAGTTCTAGGATATTGAAACAATTTTTCTTTATAGTTTCTTGAAATATGATGTCTAGGCTCTTACTTTGATCATTGATTTTGGGCAGTCAAATAATTCTTAAATTACCTTGCCTCTATCTGTTTTATGGGTCAGTCATTTTTCTGATGAAATATTTCACATTTTCTTCTTTTTTTATTCTTTTGACTTTAAATTTTTTTTTGTGATGTGTCATGGAGTCATTAGCTTCTATCTACCCAATTCTAATTTTTAAGGTTTTATTTTCATCAGTGAATATTTGTACTTCTTTTTCATTTGACAAACTTTGTTTTTTAAGGTGTTATTTTCTTTTTTTTTTCTTTTGCTAATTTTTTTTTGGAGGGGGCAATTGGGGTTAAGTGACTTGCCCAAGGTCACACAACTAATAAGTATTAAGTGTCTGAGGCTGGATTTGAACTCAGGTCCTCCTGACTCTAGGGCCGGTGCTCTATTCACTGCGCCACCTAGCGGCCCCTAAGGTGTTATTTTCTTCAGTATTTTTTTGTGCCTGTTTTACCAAGCTGTTAATTGTCTTTTCACAATTTTCTTCCTTTACTGTCAGTTCTTTATTTTTTTCCCCTACCACTCTTATTTGATTTTTAAAATATTTTTGTTTTTAGCTCTTCCAAGGATTCTTGTTGAGCTTGTGCCAATCCATATTTTTTCTTTGAGGGTT